>CM033406.1:30235442-30821211 GCA_019426215.1 Buddleja alternifolia
TAAGAAGAAAGTTAATTCACCCATCATGCTCATTTCAAATTGATCTTGCATCATTTTCAAAAATTTCTCACACAGTCGCTTATTAGTAGAACCAAATATAATATCATCAACATAGATCTGGACTAAGAGAATATCTTTATTATGGGTAATTTTAAATAACGTTGTGTCAACGCTGCCTTTTGAAAAGCCTTTACCTATAAGGAAGATAGAGAGAGTTTCATACCATGCTCTTGGTGCTTGTTTAAGGCCATAGAGTGCCTTATCCAGCTTGTAGACCATACTTTTGCCATGGTTGTTGATGAATCCTGGTGGTTGCTCCACATAGACTTCTTCTTGGAGTTTACCATTCAAGAATGCACTCTTCACGTCCATTTGGTATACTGTGAACTTGTTGAATGCGGCAAACGCTAGGAACATCCTAATTGCTTCAAGACGGGCTACTGGGGCATACGTTTCATCAAAGTCAATACTCTCTTCTTGACAATAATCCTGAGCGACTAATCTAGCTTTGTTTCTTATAACATGCCATCTTCATCCATTTTGTTCCTAAAAACCCATCTTGTTCCAATAATTCCTTGGTGAGTTGGTCTTGGTACTAGCATCCAAACCTTACTTCTTTCAAATTGGTTGAGCTCTTCTTGCATTGCTTCTACCCAACTTGAATCATTAAGCGCTTCATCCACTTTCTTTGGTTCCATTTGAGATAGGAAACTTGCGAACATGGCCTCATTAAATGTAGCGGACCTAGTTCTAACAGGTGCTTCAATATCTCCAATTACTAGCTCTGGTGGATGATCTCTAAGCCATTTACGGTCTGGTTGGAAAGGGTTAAGAGACTCTTGGTTGTTAATCGCTTGATTCTCATTTGTCTCTTGCGTAGACGCTGCATCATTCACAGTTCTAATCTGCTCTTGATGATCATTCTCTTCATGATCATCAGCGATTCTGACATTATCATTTTTGTTAACCTCACGAGCATCCTTTGGAGGAAGTACATGAATCCCATCATCCTCGTCATCACTATCATCCCTAAGGGTGATTTGCGATGCTTGTTGGGAGAGATATCTAATTCCTACATCATCAGGATTAACCTTACTCGGTTCTTGGTTAGCATCATCAAACACAACATGAATGGATTCTTCAACCTTTGATTTGATCTTATTTAAGATGCGAAAACTCTTTCCATTCTTGGCATAGCCTAGAAAGATTCCCTCATCTGCTTTAGGATCAAATGTCTTTAGGCTGTGAGATCCATTGTTATGAATGAAACATTTTGAACCAAATACATGAAAGTATGAAACGTTAGGCTTACGTCCCTTCCACAACTCATATGGGGTCTTCTCATGTTGCTTGTTAATCATACACCGGTTCTGAGTGTAGCAAGCGGTGTTGATGGCTTCTGCCCAAAACCTTTGAGGCAGCTTGGACTCTGCTAACATCGTCCTTGCGGCTTCTTTAAGCGTTCTGTTCCGTCGATCAGCAACTCCATTCTGTTGAGGTGTTCTAGGAGCAGAATACTCATGAAGTATTCCTAAATCTATACAAAACTTCTCAACAACTTGGTTAGGAAATTCAGTTCCTCTATCGCTTCTAATTCTTGTCACTTTTAGATCTTTTAAATTTTGCAATTGACGAATTAGCGCTGTGAGCTTGACACTGGTTTCATCTTTGGTTGCTAGAAATTCTACCCATGTATAACGAGAGAAATCATCAACTATTACTAGCGAGTACTTTTGCCACTAACACTCATGATTTGAATAGGTCCAAACAAATCTAAATGCAATAGTTCAAGAACTCTAGAAGTAGATAGACATGGTTTCTTTTTGAAAGATGACTTAACTTGTTTACCCATTTGACATGCATCACATAAGCGATTCTTTTGAAAAGAACCTTTAGGTAATCCTTCTACAAGATTTAGCGATATTAACTGAGAGATTGCCTTGAAATTGAGGTGATTCATTTTTCTATGCCATAACCAACCTAATTCATTTTGACTTTTAGCAACAAAGCATGTGGGGTTGTTATCAACTGTAGAATCCCAATCTACTAAATACACATTGTTTGTTCTTTTTCCTCTTAATTTAGTAGACTTAGTCTTAGCGTCGTTAACATAGCAGAAGTCGCTTGAAAATTTTACTTCAAAGCCTTTATCACAAAATTGACTAATGCTTAACAGGTTATGCTTAAGACCCTCAACATAATAAACATCACTAATCATGATGTTCCCCCTATGCATGATACCTATACCTTTTGTTTTACCTTTTGAGTTATCACCGAATATAACTTGAGGACCGTTGGTAGCTTGATAGTAGACTAGAAGATTCTTGGAACCAGTCATGTGTCTTGACGATCCACTATCGAAGTACCAAACTGAAGTATCGGTGCTGGCTCTAGGTACCTGCATTTAAAGGACAATTCTAATTCTTCTTAGGTACCCATGTTGTTTTGGGTCCTTCAGTGTTAGTAACCTTGGTTTGAATTAGAACTTTAGGAACCCATATTTGCCTGGTCTTCATTGTAGGAATACTGGCCTTCTTGGGTTTCACATTGTGCTGTGTGTGCTTTTTGGGTGTGTAATAATATCCTCGATTATAATAATAGTCATAATCATAGTCATAGTCATAATCATCATAGTATTGATGATACGATTTTGACTGTCTTGAATATTGACGCTGGTAAGTCCTTGGCGCTGGCTTGGGTTTTACTTTTGGTGCTTGGCGCTTAGCACTTGATTCACAGTGATTAGACTTGTCCTTGACTTTTTGAGCGTTTGGATGAGTTTGTCTTTGTGAGTCATTTGCCTTAGCCTTACCCTTGCCTGAGTCAGCTTTGGCTTTCTCATTTGGCCTCGTACCGTCGTTGCTAGGTTCACTTAGCGTTTGACTCTGTGAACTTTTCTCAACAAAGATAACACCCTTTCCTTTGTTGTTTGCCATACCATTGGATTTATTTGGTTGTTTACCGAATTTATTGAATCCTAAACCGGACTTTTCACCAAATAATCTAGTTACCTTAGACACATTATCCAACTTTCTAGAAGCTTTTGATAATGATGAGATAAGCTGCTCTGATTTAGCAAGTTTAGCGATCAAATCAGCTTCTCTTTTGATTATTATATCAAGATCGCCTTTTAACTGAATAACTTCACTCTCAAGTAATTTGTTCTTCTCAATGCACCGTTTCTGAACTTGCAACTCGGCTTTGAGTATTACTTTATCACTTTTGAGCGACAGAATAATAGCGAGATCGTTTTGATATATTTTGGTGGCCTCTTGACAATCTTTATAATATTCTTTAACTTTGTCAAGTAATTCATCATAAGAGAGAGGATGATATAATTCATTGGTTACCTCTGGTAGCGAGTCGTCAGACGCTTCATCATCTCTTGCCATGAGACAAATCAGTGCTGAGTCGCTTGTAGGCTCATCATCACTACTTTCGTCTGATGATTCCAAATCCTCTTCAGGTGCGGAGAGTGGTTCAGATTCCGCTAGCAGACCTTGTTGGCGAAGGTTGCTCCTGAATTGGTTTCTATCCGCATAGTCTTGCCTTGAGGGCTTTGACACATTTGGATAAGGGCAATTTACCTGGTAGTGCCCTGGTTTCCTGCAATTATAACACAAATTAGTTTTCATCTTTTGTTCAGCAGTCAATCGCTTTGAGACTACTGGTATTGAGAGATTCTGAGTAGGGGATGGAGGCGCTTGGTATGGAACTGGCGCTACTGGTTGAGGTGCAGAGTACACTGGCGCTTGATACTGAGGCGCTGGTGCTGGAGGGGGAGTTTGAAATGAATTCTGTCCAATAGGAGTTCTCTTCTCGTATCGTAGAAATTTCTTGAACTTCTTTACCAATAAGGCCATTTCCTTTTCTTCATTTGACTCAACCGGTTTGACCTCGATAACCGCTTTTCCCTTATTTTTGGTGGTAGCGATTAAAGCTCCTGATTCAATCGCTGAAGTCGATGTGTCGCTGACTTCACCTAATTCGAACTCAAATGCCTTTAACTCTGAAAAGACATGCTCTGAGGTAAGTGTCTCCAATGTTTGTGATTCTCTCATAGCAACAGTCTTAATTAAATACTTGCTTGGAAGACTTCTGAAAATCTTGTTGACCATTTCCTTGTTGGTCAATTCCTTGTCTAATGACGCTAACTCGGTAATGAGCAAAGTAAACCTTGCGTCTAGTAGTTCTAGCGTCTCATTGGGCTGCATTTTGAAATGCTCGAATCTTTGCATGGCTATGGAGAGCTTGTTCTCCTTCATTTGTGCTGAACCTTCACACACAATAGCCAATTTATCCCATATTTCTTTGGATGTCTTACATTGCTTTATCTTGTTGAACAATGCATCGTTATCTCCTAACGCTGAGTAAAGTGCACTTCGTCCAACATTATCTAGATTTGCTCTTTTTCGATCATCTGGCATCCAATCTAGTTTATTTTTCTCGACATATCCATCTGGAGTGGCTTCATCGGCTCTAGGTGCTCGAGTTCTTACTTGCATGATTTTGATGGGGCCATCTGTAATAACATCACACATTTCATTATCACATGAGCATAAGTATGCGAAAGCTCTAAGTTTCCACGAATCATAATTTGATTCTACCAACTTAGGCATTTTGTTAAAAGCCATAATGATATGTTTTGACAAAAAGATTTAAAGCGATTAAGTTTAGAAAGGTGGATCTAAACAAGCAGTTACGCTCGGAAACGCTTAGGTTTCTATTTTAACCGCTCTGATACCACTTGGTGGTCCCAAGTGGCATACGAAAGGGTCTAGAAAGGGGGGGGGGGGTTGAATAGACCCTGAAGTCTTTTTTGACTTCACAAAAACTTTCGTATTACTTTAGAAATTTGAACGCTTGGAAAAACTGAGCGCTTGGGTCAGACGCTTCAGAATAGTTAACTTAGACTTAATGATTTCAGCAGTTTACCAAAGTAGGGCAACGCTTAGATCGCTTAATCAGGGTTAGCACAGCGGAAATAATGTTTAGCGTTCTTTTGGTTAAATTAGTCGCTTTGCAATTTTACTTGTCTTTTTCAGAATAATATGAAGTGAATAATATAAGACAATAAAATAAATGACACAATAATTTGTAAGGTTCACTGGGTGATGTAATCCCAGCTACGTCATTCTTCTCCTTTTTCACTTGGAGGAAATTACTATGATGATTATCAAAGGATCACACAGAAACTTCTACACAATAGTAATGGATGAAAATGATCTTGGGCTCCTTGATCACACAGACTTCAGCACCAATGAAGATCGTCTTCTTCAAGCTTCTCTCACTCAGAAATGCTGCCTGAAAGTTTTCAACAACTTTTCTCACTCAGATGAAATGTTGAGGTTTATCACTTGGGTTTTGTTTGTTTTAAAAAAGATCAAACAACTTGGAATATCTCAGTTGGAGTTTGGATTTCTTCTTTGAAAGATGTTTGAGATATTTGTGACTGTTTAAATGTAGATGGAAAGCTTGAAAAGTTTTGGCTATGAAATCTCTAAGCTTTTTCAGAAAGAATGTACGTAGGATTTTTGACAATAATTTCTCATATATTCTTGATGTTGTTTCTACTTTTTGATTTTCTGGAGTAAGGTATTTATAGGCAATTTCTTGGGATCTGTCCGTTGGACATATGTAGGAGCGTGCCTTTCACGTAGCGCATGTTTGTACCTAAAATCTGACATTCCTGAAAATTCGCTGGAACCGATTGGACGGGAGCAGCTAAAACTTTGAAAGTTCTGACAGTCTGGTCAAAGGGAGGCTTATCCAAAAGTCACAGTAGCTTATCACATTTAATGCTTTTATCAGGCATTTAATGCAATTTGAATTTATTTCCCGTTGGAAATAAATGCCCGTTGAATGATTGCATTTAAGTCCTTTATGACTTGAGGATTTATTTCAGGTGAATCTTCTTTAAGTCGCTCGAGTATTTGAACGCTTGATTCATGAATCCTGAACTGTGGTCTCTTAGCGTTTGACAGGCGCTAAGACGGAATCTTCATCTTCGGTTGATTTCAGACGCTGGTCTTCAACTTCTTTTCAAATAGACTCACCTAAAATTCTATTATTGATTCAGTCGTTAAGACTTAGTCTAAAATCTATGAGGATAAAAATTACAAGCCTAAACAAAATTACAAACTCTTTAAACGCTTTATACAATGATCTATGAAAGCATAAACTTACATTTTATTTGGGGTCTAACATTGAATCCTATCTTGTCATCATCAAAACAGCTAACATGAAATTCCTAACAGTTGTAGTCCTAAAGGAGAAGAAACCTTTTAATCTTGATAACAAGCAAAGATGTACTTTTGTATTTCTAAATTCTTATTAGGGTTTGGGTTTCATTTTCATTCTCAGATTCTTATTTATATGTAATCAAACACAAAAATTGAGACAATCAAAGTATAAGCGCACACGTGGATAGTCTAATTGAACTCAATTATGTCACTTAAATAATTATATAATTTCTTTTACTAAATTTGGAATATATAGTAATCTATCTTTATCCGAAATAATCAAATTTTCAAATTTAATTAAATTAGGTAGCTAGGTACCGATATAATTCAAATATAATTAAAAAATGACTTTTTTAAATTTGTTTCACTTATCAATGATAGTTATTAATTATTTTTTATAAATTTTTAATTAAATTTATCAATCATGTAATATTAATTTTGAAAAATAAATAATTAAATTTAATACTAATACAAAAAAGTTATGAGATTTTATGTGAGAAATCTGTAACAAATGACACAAAAATTAAAATGAGACAAAGTTATGAGACGAAAAATGTAATTCCCCCGTATTTGTACATAAAGCTTCCCGTTGAGAATTTATGGTCCTTTTTCTAGAATTAAGACAGGTTTCAAATTTTTTATTTGAATTTTATTTCTAGTTAGTTAAATTCTGAATGAGAAAATTGAATTCGTAATTAATTGGTGATACATCCGGCTTTTGTGTTGTGAATTTAGGTATTCATAGTTTAAAGTGTATTTTGCCCCTTCTTTTATAAGAAATTAATATAAAGTCCTTAAACATTGTGTACCATCACTTTGTATATGAATTCATAATGCATCGGTAGTTATTTATAATGATCATAGAGCATTCTAGCACAAACTATCAAATGCATATATAAATTAGCTAGGTTGTCTGTTAAAACGATTTAATAATGACTTAGAGAAAATGCATTTTTGGTACCACAGGATATGTCAAATCCAATTTTGGTACCATGTTTTTGCAAAGTAAGATTTTTGGTACAAATCAAGTTTTTTGTCTCAATTTTGGTACAGGCGTTAGTTGACTAACGGTCAACACTACAAATCCGTTAGTTTTCTAATTTGAAGGGGAAAAAATAGATTTTGGGGTGAAATGGAGGGAAATAACCGGTCTAATTGGAGGAAAAATTGATATTGAGGTCTTGTAGCAATTCTGTCACGCCCTATGATGCACGGACACAGGATACGGACACAGACACGACACGGGACACGGATACGTGAATTTTTTTAAAAAAATTAGTACATAGACACGGCTAAGACACGAATGTTCATATGTATTTTTTCTTTTCTATCAATAGCTGGACACGGACACGGACACGGACACGGTGTGTGTGTCCTACACTGCGCGGGATGAATTTTTGGAGTGTCTGTGCATCATAGGTCACGCCCCAGGCCCACAAGCCCGTTGGACCAGAGAAGTCCCATCAAACCCATTGAGTGTAACCTTGAGTTGGGCATTTGAACCACGACCCAAAAAGGATATCCATTGTTACACTTGAGTCCTATGGTTTTCTTTATATACTATTCAATTTCTCAAACTCGAGAGTTTTCATCTTTCTTGTTGACTTTCTAGGTAGCCACTCTTTACTTTTTCTAAAAGAAAGCTGCCGTTCACGGCAGGAGTCTCTTCAGGAATGATTCTCAGAAGTGATAACTTAGAAGTAATAGCACAAACAGGGAGAGCCGTCGGTCATGAGCCCCATACTGATTAACATTCCTTTGCAATTTTCAGCCACCCCGCCTAGGAGCATTTCTTCTTATTTGGACAATTCTTCCTGAAAAGTCGCGGCGTGACTCAGTCTAGGATCTATCACCAGGCGTTGGGACTCTAGTAGTGGTTCCCACGGGCTCAAGAGATGTCTCCCACGAGCGTAGCACTTTGTGTCACAGCCTCAAGAGGTGGCTCCCGCAATGTGTAACACTTTGCCCTGTGTAGCACTTAGCTCCCAAAATTTCGACTGGTGGACGACTCTGATACAATTTGTCACGCCCCCAGCCCACAAGCCCCTTGGACCAGAGAAGTCCCATCGAACCCATTGAGCTTAACCTTGAGTTGGGCATTTGAACCACTGTCCAAAATGGATATCCATTGTTACACTTGAATCCTAAGGTTCTCTTTATAAACTATTCAATTTCTCAAACTTTCCCGATGTCGGAGGCCCCGGACCCATGAGCCCGTTGGACCAGGGAACTATGATCGAACCTACTGAGCGTAACCTTGAGTTGGGCATTTGAACCACGAAATAGATATCCATTATTACACTTGATGTTAGGATTATGAGATGTCATAGAGAATAGAATGATAGAACATCTTTTTTGTAATAAACTCATTCATTATTTATAATAAAAGGCATTCTTTAGTTTTCACTTAAATCTTATCTGCATCTATAAGTAGTGTAAAACATTTTGTCCATGTTTTCAGTGTGATCTCTCTACTTCCTATGGGATAGGAAGATTGGCACTAGAGGGATTGATCTTGATTACTTAAACTCGTTCGCAAATAATATGAAGTCTTTAATGGACAAATAAAGACTTAGAACACTTGTACAATCTGAGCTTTGACATGGGACTTTCACTAGAACACTATGTGATGGTGGGAGCTTAAGATTGTAGGCACATCAGTGGAACTGATATGCTCGAACACGACTCGCATCGGTTCTGTCACATGGGTTTTCACTCTGTGACTATCAATGACAGAACTGATTATGCGTAATATGTATAAATGAACCTTTGACTTGGAGTTTTAGGTTGAAAATACACTTGTGACGTCAAGTCTGTCACTAGAGTAGTTAGACCCAATTCACCCGTTGATGGTATCGACCTCGAAATGCGGCTTGGTGGACAAGTAGTAGTCTTAGCTGATAACTAATATGAGATTTGTACTCTCATAAGCGAATGAGAAACTGTCCTATGTGATTATAGATAATAGAGATCAAAGTCTTTAGCCAAAGCAAAAGAGACGATTGTGTGAGGCACTAAATCGAGCTCAATGATCTTTTATTATTATAATTAATACATATGGTCAAGTCTAGTGAGTTTGACATAACCATGACTCTCACTTGACTAGGGCACATGAACAAAGGGTTTATACTTATACGACATTTATGATTGGAAGGTTGTGAAATGATCCAATCATTCCATTTCGTTTGGGCTACGAAGTGGGTCATGTGGCTGGTTAGGTGTTACCCACTTCCTTTGGATCCCTCTCATTGCCAAACGAAACGAACCTAAAGAGTCATGCTAAAGAATTGATAAAGAAAAATGAAAGGATTTTCTATTTTAGTCTGGGAGATTTAATTTATGGGATAAATTAAATAATTAATTAATTACTCATTGGATGAAATGATTAATTATAAAGATAAGATTAATTATTAATTAATTTCTTAAGGAAATAAATTAATGAATTAATGTATCTAATTAATTTGGTTAATTAATTAATTAACTAATTTATTGGATATAATGAATTGTTAATTAAAAAGATAATTAATTAAAACAAGAGAAGGGCCGGGCTAGGTGGGGGCGTCCATTTGGACGCCTCCTAGGGTTAAGTTGGGCGTCCACTTGGATGCCTAACAAGAACTCTTTTGTTTGTCTTGATCAATAAGTCAAGTGATAATAAAAGGACTCCTTGACCTACATGAGATAAAAGTAATCTCATAACTCTCCTAGAAAGAAAAGAAAAACTCCTCCCTCTCTCTTAATACACTAGCCGTCGGTCACCAAGAGGAAAACAGAGATTTTTCATCAAATTCGTGTGATTATTTAGAGACAACGTACGTTCGTTGTTCAGATCAAGAATTCAAGAAGGGTTTCAAGGATTCATGAAGATTGGATTGCACGTGTTCTTGAAGATTTCAATCCTACAAGTTTCGAATTTTTGAAGGTGGAATTAGGTCTCCAACCACTTCACTTCAACGGGTAAGTAATTATTCGTTTTAGCGGTTATTCGATTCAATTATGCAAATCGAGAATTCACTTTAGGATTTAAATTTAAAACTTCCGCTGTGCAATCTATTTTTCGCGAAACCCAACACTTGAATCCTAGAGTTTTTTTTATAAACTATTCAATTTCTCATACTTTCCTGATGTGGGATCATTACAATTTTTTATGGTTTTTCACTCATTTGAGCTCTTCAACTTTCATTTTCTCTAATTAATTTTTCCAAGCAGAGCTAGTAGCTAGTAGCAGACGTCAAAAACGAGCAGAGCTAGTAGCAGATGAAATGTTCAAATGCAATGCGAGTGTGGGAAGAAACCTCAATTGTGGACGTAAAAAATGAGGATGACCCACTCCGAAAATTCTAAGGTTATGTTTACGGCGCTAAAAGTTGTGAGTTCTTCTCTTGGTATGACCCACCATATTCTCCAAAGGTTTTTGATATGATAACCAAATTACGTAACACTATAAGACAATTAGAGAATCAAATTATTCCGAATTGGACTATCGAAATTGATGGGCTACAAGAATAAGAAGAAGAAGCCATTAACTTGGAAGAAATAATTGGAGAAAATGATAGATGAAGAGCTCAAATGAGCAAAAAACCACCACAAATTTCTTAAAAAGACCTAAATCGATTTTCCCTCCAATTAGACCGGTTATTTTTCCTCTATTTCACCCCAAAACTTATTTTTCCCCTCCCCCAAAATAGAAAACTAACGGACTTGCTAATGTTGACCGTTAGTCAACTAACGCAAGCACCAAATTTGAGACAAGAAACTTGATTTGGTGCCAAAAGTGTTACTTTGCAGAAGTATAGTACCAAAATTGGATTTGACATGTCCTGTGGTACTAAAAATGACATTTTCTCTATTGACTTGGTAATATCCTAAGTTTCAAATCCAAATTAAGTATGAAAGACATTCACTCCTTAGGCTAAGCTTTTAGGAACAAAATTTAATTTGATATTTATTGTCACGCCCCGAGCCAGGAAGCCCTTTGGACACAATTCGAGCTTTCGAACTTACTGAGCATAATCTTGAGTTGGGCATTTAAATCACGGCCCAAAATAAATATTCATTCTTACACTTGAATTTCTGGACAACTCTTTATGAACAATTTTCATTTCACTTCCTTTTCCCATGTGGGACAATCTCCCAGGCGGGGCATCACAATCACCCCCTCATCTTCAAAACGTGACATTCTCGTCGCAATGTGACACTGTCCATGATCCGTCACAGGTGTCGGGAATCTTGTGATGGCTACCATGAGCTCAAGAGGTGGTTCTCACGCACGTAGCACTTTGTGTCGCGGCCTCAAGAAGTGCCTCTCGCAATGTGTAGTATTTAGCTCCCGATCTTCGGGCTGTCGAGCGGCTTTGATACCGTCTGTCTCACCCTGGGCCTGCAAGCCCGTTGGACATAATTCATGCCTTCGAACCCATTAAATATAACCTTGAGATGAGTATTTAAATCGTGACAAAAAATGGATATTAATTGTTACACTTGAAATCCTAAGCAACTCTTTGTAAACAATTCCCATTTCGCTTCCTTTTCCCACGTGGGACAATCTCCTCGGAGGGGCATCACATATGTGTTTTAATATATTTTTAGCATTATGTCATTCTTTAATTTAGCATGGCCAAAACACTGGAGATATATATGACAAAAGCAGCTAAGGTTCATTTCAAGCTCACCAATCTTCCAATTATTCACATGTATAACTATTACATTTTTCAATTGCAATATCTTAGACACAAAATTTATTAAACTAGTTGTGCCCTTTCACAGAATATAACATATATAAAACGAAAAATTGCAATAATAGTCTTATATGATAGGTTTCATTAAAACTTTGCCTCTATTGTGTACAAACTTGCAAAATTAGTTGCATATAACATATGTTTTTGCAATTTTAGTCCTGGTTGTTAAAAATTGAGAATTAAAAGTCTAGCCAGGTATATTGCACGTGACCATTACTTAATTTGCATAAGTAAACAAACCATGTATTATGTAAAACTTGCCAAAAAAACTCACCTTCTGAATGATGTACCGTTACGTGTTGTAAAAGTCAGGGGGTATTTGAAATTTATTCAATCTATCCTAAACTTTTAGAGGCGTGTGCATTTTACTTGTGAAATTTCATCCGTTTTAATTTCATAGCGATGAGACCAAAATTGCAAGAAAAAAAAAAGAAAAAAGAATTCTATTGGACTATTTTTACAACTTTACAAACATGGGACTAAACTTGTAATAAACCCTTTCCTGTGGGATCAATATTATAAGTTTCCAAAATATATATAATATAAATGATAGGTTTATCCGTAATAAAGAACTTAGGTAGTAGTGGAATTGTTAAAGCAGAGCAGCTACCGCCGACCAGGAGTATTTAAAGCCAAAGGCAAGAGTTGAGGTTTTACAACAATCTCAGAGGTGATCAATGACCAGGAGTATTTAAAGCTAAAGGCAAGAGTTGAGGTTTTACAACAATCTCAGAGGTAATCAATATGAAGGGTAAATCGAATTTTTCATCCTATATCAATTTTTGGTTTTTGATTTACTTTCGTTCATTATTGAATTCTCAAATTACACTACATAACCTCTAAAAGTCTCATATTTGGTTTTAGACCAAATTTCCGTCAAGTATTTAACGGTCAAATTTATATACTCTGTTAGTCAACATTTTTTACCACTACAATAAAAAGTAATACTAGTGACAAAATTTGAAGTGGCAATGTTAAAATTGTCACTAGATATAAAAAATGAGTGACAAGAATATTTGCTTTGTCACTATAAGAATGTTTAGTGACAATAGTTTCTCTAAAGTTGTCACTATTGACAATTAGTGACACATTTATAGTGACAACTATAATTGTTGTCATTAAGTTATCACTAAAGATGTGTCACTAATTGTCATTAGTGACAACAAATTCCTTATCACTAACTATCTAGAGTGACAACTTCTATACAAATCTTGTCACTATTAAACATGTAAAACCTATTCTTGTGACAACACAAAAAATGTTGTCACTAAAAATTTGCAATTAGTGACAACTTTGACATTGCCACTTGATATTTTGTCATTAATGTATTATTTTTTTGTAGTGTACCGTCATTTTTTATAAGGATACGTGCGTAAGTGACACGTGATATTGAATAGAAACACTATGGCATTGCATAGAGCTTGTGTGTGAGTATCATTCCCTCATAGATTCTCCCAAGAAAATCAGTAAAAATATTGACTTATGGAGCATATGGGTTTCTCCATTAAAATTTGATGGAAATTTTTGTTGGGATTAAACGCGAGACATTTTGAAAGTTATCAGACTAAATGTGAGATTCCTGTAACGAAGGAGACCAAATCCAAAATTTGAAAAAAATATGGGACAAAATAGCGGAGTAATTTATGTGGTTTACTGAGAAAAATATATCATTATATTATTGTTGGGTTTCGCGTAAAAACACATAAACGCAGCGGAAGCATTTCAAAAATTTAATTTAAAACCCAAAAGTGTACTCTAATTCGCATAATTGAATCTCAAACATGCATTAACGAGTAAATCCGACTTACCCGTTGAAGCGAGGTGGTAGGAGAATCCAATTCTTCTTTTAAACTTTAGATTGATGAACTTCTTGAATTCTTCAACTCTCGTGTTCTTCAATTCTTGAAGTTGTAGATGAGTCCAACAATGAATCACGTTGCCTCTAAATTATCACGCGCGAATTGATGACGAAAAATTTCCTTCTTGTTCTCTATAGGGGCGACGGCTTTTGTGTATAGAGAGGGAGGATATTTTTCTTCTTCTATTCTTTTGGAGAGTTACAACTCATGTAATGTATTCTCTTCTTTAGGTTAAAGTCAAGAGAACCCTTTTATTACTCAATGACTTGTTGACCAAGACAAAACAAAATAGACCAAATTGATCATCCAACCTCGCCTAATGGGCGTCCATGGCCCGGAATTCTTTTGTTTTGTTAATTTCTTTATTCAATTAATTATTTATTTTATCCAATAAATAAATATATTAATTAAATAATAAAATTAATTAGATAAATTAATTCATTAATATATTTCTCTAAGAAATTAATTAATAATTAATCTTATCCAATAATTAATTATCTTATCCAATAAGCAATTAATTATTTAACTTATCCAATAAATTAAATCTTTCCAAAATAAAATAGAAAATAGAAAATCCCTTTTTCAATTTTCTTCATCAATTCTTTAGCGTGACTTTTTAGGTTCATTTCATTTGGCAATGAGAGGAAACCAAATGAAGTGGATAACACTTAGCCAGTCATGTGGCCCACTTCGTAGCCCAAATGAAATACGAATGAATGGACCATTTCACAACCTTTCAATCGTAAATACCGTGTATGTATAAACCCTTCGTTCACGTTCCCCGGTCAAGTGAGAGTCATGGTTATGTCAAACTCACTGGACTTGACCATATGTATAAATTATAATAATACGAGATCATTGAGATCGATTTGGTGCCTAGCACAATCGTCTCGTTTGCTTTGGCCAAAAACTTTGATCTCTATTTATCTATAGTTACATAGGGTACATTCTCATTCACTTATGAGAGAACAAATCCCATTTAGATATCTTCTAAGACTACCACTTGCCCATCAAATCCGCATTTCGAGGTTGACCCCACCAACGGGTGAATTGGGTCTAACTACTCTAGTGAAAGACTTGACGTCACAAGTGTATCTTCAGCCTAATACTCCAGGTCAAAGGTTCACATATACCTATTACACATAATCAGTTCTGTCATTTACAGTCACAGAGTGAAAACCCATGTGACAGAACCGATGCGAGTCATGTTTGAGCATATCAGTTCCACTGATGTGCCTACAATCTTAATCTCATATCATCCCATGATACTAGACAGGCACTCCCATGTCGGAGCTAAGATTGTACAAGTATTCGAAGTCTTTATATGTTAATTAAAGACTTCATATTATTTGCAAACTTGTTTTAGTAATCAAGATCGATCTCTCTAGTGCCACTCTTCCTATCCCATAGGAAGTAGAGGGATCGCATTGGAAACATGGACAAAATGTTTTACACAACTTATAGATGCAAATAAGAATTATGTGAAAACTTAAATGATGTCTTTTATTATAAATAATATATAAGTTCAATACAAGATAGATGTCCTATTCATACTATCCTTTATGGCATCTGAGGGCATAATCCTAACAATTATAGGAAAAGAAAATCATAATAATTTTATTTAATAATTTTTTAGGCATTTTCTGGGAGAAGATTTGGGAAAATTCGTCGTAACGGAATTTGATTAGCTTGAACGTGTACTAGATACGTCTTTAAAACAAATAAGATCGAAACGAGTTATATTCATGGACCATTTGTTATATCAATTTATTAGGACGAATTTTATGCAAGATCAAGGCCGAAGCAAATGATTTGAATGCGTATTCTATGTCTATCTCTTTCATATAAATGTGAGAAAGATAGACACAAAAACCATTGAACTTGGTCTAACACAGATTTTTCCTATAGCACGCCTTAATATGTTTTTAATGAACAAATAAAACTACCCTCAAACAAATAAAATAATGTCAAGTTAGTTTTATCTTCTTTTTTTTTTTCTCTCCACATTTTTATCCCATTTAACTATATATATTATTTCTCATCTCTCTCATCTTCAATTTTTTTTCCACTTATTCTACAAATATTATTCTAAAATTATATTATTTTATATAATACAGATAAACAAATATTGTGCAACAATAAAAAGATGACAATCATACAAAGAGATACATAAGTATTATTAATATTGTATATTAAAAATATGAGCAAATGGGTATTCTACATGATAAAGTAGATGTTCGGCGCGCCAATTTTGGACGCCATTTACTGTGTAATAAACTCTATGAGACAATCTTTTTTTATGAATAAAGTTAATTATATTATGGCATTCTTTGTTCTTAAATTGTTATTATATGCTTAGAACCACTACTACAGAAAAGGCCTATTACAGTGGTTTTTTTAGCCCTATTACAACGGTTCGAACCGCTGTAATAACCAATGCTATAATAGGCCTATGCCTATTACAGCTGTTAAAAACCGCTGCAGTAGGGACCTATTACAGCGGTTTCCGTGAAAACCGCTGCAGTAGGGACCTATTACAGCGGTTTCCGTGAAAATCGCTGCAGTAGGGACCTATTACAGCGGTTTCCGAGAGAAATGCTGTAATAGGTCCAAACCGAATTTTTTTTTTATTTGACTCTATTACATCGGTTTAGTTTAAACCGCTGTAATAGTGTCGAACCGAGGAGGACCTATTATAGCGGTTTTATATGAACCGCTGTAATAGGTCCTACCCTACCCCACCCCATCCCAACCCGCCCCCCACCCTCATTGCAAAGTTCCTATTTATACGTAACAAATTCAACAAACCAACACACAAAAAAATAGTTGTACAGAAGAATGAATTCAACAAAAAACCAAAACCTCAATATAACCAATTCTTTCATCCAACATTCATCCAACAACAAAATTTTATAATTTACAACATGTACATCACGTGTTTATAATCAACTAGTTAAATTACTCAATACTTTTAATACAACAAATCAAATCACAACTTTGAATCAAGTCACAATTTACAAAAAATACATTACCTAATTTCTAATCGCATAGGATAAGGTATTGTGCAAGTTTGCAGCGTACTTTATCTATTTGCTCTTGACTATAGACGTAGCATCGAGAATCATGAAAGTACTGCAAGATATATATATATATATATATATATATATATATATAGATTTACAAACCCAAATGACATTTGATCAATTACCTACTAAATGTTTAATAACTTCAAAAGGGAAAGAAATTGAGTATCAAGACTATGCTTACGTTTGCCGGGATTATAGATTGACTGTGGCTAATAATTTCCTTCATGAATCTCATAACGAAGTAGCCACAATCCACATCGTTTGTCTGTTGAGGGCACTATAAAAGTAATCAAAGTTGTATTAGAACACTAACTTATATACGGATAATCTCTTGAAACTAGAAAAACTAACCTTTATTTGAATCCATTGACAGGCCATACTTTTGGATTTCTTCAAACGGTTGTTGCAATTTGCACGAAAAACAAGCACAACCCTGTAAAAAATACCAAAAACAAGAAAATATATATAAAAAAACAAGCAATTATATACAATTAGAAAAAATACTAAATATAATTGATACATTGATTGAATGAAAAACTTACTGATTGATTTTTTCTTTCATTTCAAATCGGTTGTCCGGTTCACCATGCACAGAATCCAGATAGTAAACTATCTATTGAAACGGATCAATCGAAAGCAATACCCAATGTCCCCTAAATGCATTCAAAAGATAATTAAGTTCAAAATTTGTTTTTCGTAATTAACAAGTTTTACAAATTAAAATTGAGTATTTAGTAGCTCACCCGGTGTTGTAAGGTTCAAGAAATAACTTATTGATCATTTGTGCACTCTTTATCATAAAATTTGCTATGTACTGCACTTGTGAAGTTACTTCCATACATGCTCCGACAAATATGGAATGTGGGCAAAGGAATCCGAAAAGATTTTCTTTCCCTTGGGGGGTCACGTAATTAACCCATAAAAACCTAAATTGAGAATAAAAAATAAACTTCGAGTAACAAAAATAATCATAGTTCAGATACAATAAAAATAATTAAAAAACTTACTTTATGTACACGAAAATTAGAGATGCTCCTATCTCTTTTTGATATAGAAGGTGACAGATCTCCTCCCTCCCTACAAACTCTGGATATTCAATATTCATAATTGTTTCCTCGATGCCTACAGTGATCTGAGCATTACGAGACATCTTCTTAATGTACTTTCCAAGAATTAAAAGGTTATTTGGGAGTCCATCCAATACAATGTCTACACATCTGTCACCTTCACTTGCAGGCTTGGCCAATGGAGGTGCTGGTTTGACAGCTAAGTGATTCGACGTCCCTGATTTCTGCTACACACCAAAGTACATTTAGTAACCTCAAACAATTGTTATAATTTATTAATGGCGAGCTATTAATTGCATACCGGTGCATCAGTAACAATAACAAGACTCATAGGCCAAGCAACATAAGTACCCAAATCATCAAAAATGGAGATCACTTCATCGTTGAGAGGGACGGGTAGAGGTGTATTCTTCTCAATTGCGGTGTCAATTTGCACTTTCACAAGTTGGTGGGTAATGGGCGACTGTGAAGTGTTCTATCCAATTCTCGATTGAACATCTGTCATTTAGCCACAACACGATATGACGGTGATGAAAGTGCTAATTGACATGGCGCCTTAACCTATATATATATATATATACAATATTATATTAGAGAGTTTTGTGTGTTTTATAGAAATAGAGAGTCGCAAGTTACATAATTAAAGACTCAAGTTCAAATTATTACCTCAGGAAGCATTTTAACAGGTTCGGGGTAGCTATTTTTTAAAGAAATCACCTCATCTTCATGTGGCTGACCCGAGTTAGACGACTGTATATTGTCAGACCGGCGTTGCAAGGAAGATAGTGATTGGGAGAGGCCATACACCATGTTTTTCAAGTTCCAACTCCATATCTTTAGCAGATTTTAGGTCCTTAAAATACTCTCTTTGTGTGACTCCAAAGCCAACACCCCTGACGCGACCCAGATGTTCCCTCTTTTTAAGAGCTTTAGCCAAAAGATCATTTTGACTTTTCTCTTTTTCAATATTATGGCTAGTACTCTCTTCTGAAATGCTCTCCTGTAATAATACAAGAGAAAAATAAAAAAAAATTAGTGAAACTTTGTTCTTTCAAAAGTATTTCAAAACAAACATACAACTAATTAATTACTCACCGTTTCATTCACTACTTTTCTAACATTGTCGTTATCAATTTCATTCTTTTTATCGGAATGCGCAATCCTCCACACATCTGCTCGTGACACCTCTGTGCAGTCAGACCCCGCATCCCTTCTTCTATTCATCTGTATTTTGATTAATATATATATTTATTTATTAACAAGGAATTTATTTTAAAAAATTATGAGGATTCACTGTAAGGATTTATTTTAACTATGTACCTCAATTTGCTCCACAAGAGCGAGTCCAAGACGTGATTTCTTGTAAGGATATTCAGGTTCCTTTGCTTTTTCCTGATTTCCTCTACTTATTTGTTGTTTATTACATAATCAAAGTATTAGGTAAATATAAATGCAATAACCAACAAATGAAACCGTAAATTAAAATGACTACCTGGAACTCTTCAGTTAGGCGACTATCTACAAATGTTGTCCAGTCGTCTTGAGATATCTCATATTTTGGGGGTGGGCTTGCATTAATGTTCCCAGCATCATCCCGTAACCACACTCTAGTCAAGAGAGTCCTAAAGTTACGTAATAGCCTCCCGACTTCTGCTAGTACGTATTTTTTTCTCTCTTCTTCAATATCAAATGCCAGCTATAAAAAACAACCAACGAAGTATATAAGAAATTATACTTTAGAGAACATTAAATAAATAAAAAATTAGAAACATAATAATATCGAAATTACCGCTACTTCATTCCAAATTGCTTCTTTTCTAAATTTTTCTACTCTTCGCCAATTATTTTCAACAACCAATTATTTTCAACAATTGACACCCTCTGTCGAGCCATGCACCCTATATAACCAACAAATAATTGTTTGTTCGGGTCAATTGGTTGGCCTTTGTTATTCCAGCCGATAGGTAGCTTTATTCCTTTACTTCTGGCCATGTAAACTTTTCTCATAACCGTGATACCTCTCTGTATCTCCTTGTCAGAACCTCCATCTAATGCATGTACATCCTCATCGGGAAAATTTTTAGCAGGATCTGAAGCCATCAACCTACAAAAGCCAAAAACTACAGAAGTGAGATTCATATAAATTTGGCAGATTTAGTTGACAATAATAAGTTAGAAGTTAGATTCATTCTCATTATTCTAGGAAAAATTTGACAGAGTAACGACGCAAAAATTTCTACCTAGTTCTCGACTTAATCTTCCCCCAAATTCGAATCTTGCAACCACAACAAACCTAACCAACCCAGCAATTACAAATATTGATCACCAGTTGGATCACACAAATCACATAAAAATACAAATAAAGCATCATATTTTTAGCGACTAAGTATAAATATTGATCACCAATCCAGCAACTATAAATATTGATCACCAATTGAATCACACAAATCACATAAAAATACAAATAAGACATCATATTTTCAGCAACTAAGTATAAATATTGATCACCAGTTGGATCACATAAAGCAGAATATCAATAAACAGGCTACACTCGTTATCATATATATATAGAGAGAGAGAGAGAAGAAGCTTACAGTGGTAGTGGTGGAGGAGGCGGTGGTGGTCACCTGCAAAGGTGGAGGAGAGCGCGACGGTGGTGGTATACGGTATCGACCTACAAAAGTAAAAAATACAGAAGTTAGTTTTATATACCAACAACATAATTTCTCAATTCATTAATACAAAATAATAGCAAATAACAACATTAAAAGAAGAGAGCAACGCACTAGCTCATACACGAATAAGAGACGACGAAAGCATAAAAGAAACAAGTTGTGCAATACAAGACTGTATACTTTAGTGAAACATTGACAAAGTGCTTATATGTAGTAGCAAAAAAGTTCAAATACCTTTCATCGTTTTCTTTTTATCATTGGCTTAGTAGTCTTTCGCTTCCCATTTGTACGACCATTTTTTTTAGTACGCCGACGAACTGATGGATTAATCCATATCCCCTCTTGGTGATTTTGTCGCATATACAATTCATCATCACTGATATCCAAGTCATCATCACTATCAGTTGACTGTGAATCACTTAAGGTAGGATTTCCTCCATCATCTTCACTATCTAGACCATCATCCTCAACACAAGTATTTTTGTTTACCGATAAATTAATGGACCACCTCTTATCAACAGGATCGGTGACAAAAAACACTTGCTTAGCTTGTGATGCCAAAATGAAAGGTTCATCTTTGTATCCCACCCTTTCAAGGTCTACTCGAGTGAAACATATTTCACTATTATCAACACCTTTTTTATTGTCAACCCACCTACACCCAAATACAGGCACCCGAAACCAACTATAATCTAGCTCCCATATAAGCTCAATCACTCCATAATATGATTGATCGGCAAAGATAGGATTATTATCTTTCGCACTTGAAATATGCATTGCGTGAGCTACAAGACTCACCCCGCTATTTTGCATTGTACTTCGATCATCTTGGTCTTTTGTATAGAATGTGCCACCATTTATACGATAGCCGGAATAACAAAATACTAGTCTGTTCGGACCCATCGACAACAGTGTCAATTTATCTGAAACTGAAAATGGATTGTCTTTCTATTTCTCTTCAATATGCTTTCCGAACCAATTGATGAAAGTCTTGTTATGCTCTCTTGAAATCCAACTCTCACTTTTCATTGGATTGAATCTCCTAAGTTGGTCCTTGTGCTCTTCAACATATGGGTCAACCTCATCGGTGCTGTGGAGCACATAAAGGTGTGCCTGCTCCTTTTGTGTGAAAGGAACACTAACTAATTGCTTTCCAATTACGCTTTCTCCTTCTGTTCTCCCTCCCACAACATGAGACTTTGGAACCTTTGCAACATTATAATCTGCTAGATATTCTGTGCAAAATGTAATGGCTTCATCAACTATGAACCGTTCAACAATACAACCTTCTGGTCGACTACGATTTTTCACGTATCCTTTCAATAGCTTCATATAACGCTCAGCCGGATACATAGATGTCATAAAAGCAGGTCTACACAGTTGTGTCTTTCTAACCAAGTGAATAGGTAGGTGAGTCATTATATCAAAAAACGCAGGTGGAAAGTACATCTCGAGTTCACACAAAGTGATGGCAATTTGTTTCTGAAGTGCAGGAAATTGTTCAGGATCAAACACCTTGCTCCACATTGCTTTAAAGAAGAAACACAATTTAGTTATAGTTTCTCTCACCTTCTTTGGCAAAATGGCCTGTATAGCAATTGGTAGCAAATGATCCATGATTACATGACAATCATGAGTCTTCATGTGCTTTAGCTTCAAGTCTTTCATTGATACAAGACTGCTAATGTTTGAAGAATACCGTTCTGGAACTTTCACTTCATTAAGAAAATCACATAATGCAATTTTTTCTTTCCTAGATAGAGTGTGAGCTGCTGGCGGCAAATAAGTACGTTTCCTCTTCTTTGTTGGTGCCAATTTACCTCTTATCTTCATTTCAACTAAGTCTAACCTTGCTTTTATGCCATCTTTGTCTTTCTGGGCACATTTAGAAGTGTAAAGAATTCCAATATGGCAACTCAAAGAAAATTGACCTTTTTTTCCACCCAATTTTTGTAAGCTCACCTGCAAAAGTCTTTCCAAATTTGATATCCAGGTCATTTACATTGTCAAACACTTCTTCACCAGTCAAGCACTTAGGAGCTCGACGTTCTTCTATATTCCCATTGAACGCTTTCTTCCACCAACGATATCGATGGTTCCGATTCAGCCATCTCCGATGCCCTTGGAATGCATATTTCTAAGCGTGTGGCAATCGATATTGATCTGTACTCTTACACATATGGGGCATCCACACTGGCCATGTACACCATATGCCTCGAGATTTGCTCTTGCCGGAAAATCATTAATTATTCCAAATAATATGACTCTGAGATTGAAACTTTCTTTTCTGAACCCATCATATACTTGAATATCGGTCTCCCACAACACCTTCAAATCCTCAATTAAAGGAGCCAAGTAGACATCTATATCATTTCCAGGTTGTTTCGGCCCAGAAATGAGTGTAGGCATCATGATATGCTCTCGCTTCATGCATCGCGATGGGGGTAGATTGTAGATCATCAAAATCACCGGCCATGTACTATGTGAGCTACTTTTCAAGCCATGTGGGTTCATACCATCTGTAGCCAATACAAGTCGCAAGTTTCTTGGTTCTTCACCAAATTCAGGGAAATCATCATCAATCTTTTTTCATTGAGGAGAATCTGAGGGGTGTCATATCTTGTCATCTTCAATCCTTTCTACAAGCCTTCTATCAGCATGCCATGTCAAGTCCTTCGCAAACTCTTCACTACTGTACATGCGCATAAATCTAGGTATTATGGGCAGATACCACATTGCTTTGACAGGAGCAGATCCATTCTTTTTGTACCGTGAGGCGCCACATTTCGGACACGCTTTCAATGATGCATAATCAGTTCTAAACAATATGCAATCATTGAGACAAGCATGTATCCTCTCATATCCCATGCCAATTGAGGTTAACATCCGTTTAGCCTCATAAGTACGATTAGGTAATACATTATCCTCGGGTAGCATGCTTTTTACTAAGCCAAGTAAATCTGTGAAACTCTTATCACTCCACTCATTGTTTGCTTTTAACTTGTATAGGTTTAGGACTGCTTTCAATCTTGTAAATTTACTACCACTATACAACGGTGTCTTTGAATCACTTATCAAATTGTCAAACATTTTAGGACAATTTTGCAAATCCTCCTCAATGACATTTGTCATCTCCTCCAAATGATCAGGCTCATAATCATTCATGTTGAAATCTTGTGATGGATATGATGTACCACCCAAATCATCTGACGTGATGCTGTTTTCACCATGTCTTGTCCAACGTGTGTAGCTTTTGTCAATTCCATGACACACCAAATGATCTTCCAACTCACGTGGACTAATTCTCTTTCCAAAACAACAACATAAACACGAGCAAGTGATCCTAGTCGGATCTGGTGCGTGCTCAGCCGCAAACTTGATAAACTCTTTTACCCCTTTCTCATACTGTTCTGACATACGATGCGCTAAAATCCAACTTCGATCCATCTTGATTCTGAATTAATTAAATTAAACAATTTTAACACACAGTTCCGTTGAATTAATTAAATAATTTTAATTTTAATTTTAATTTATTTCCAATTATTCTAGAAAAAATTCGACAGAGTAACGACGCAAAAATTTCTACCAAGTTCTCGACTTAATCTTCTCCCAAAATTGCAACCAACAAAATTATATTCGGATTACTCTAGAAAAAATTCGGCAGAGTAACGACTTAAAAATTTCTACCAAGTTCTCGACTTAATCTTCCCCCAAACTTGCAACCAACAAAAACATTCTAATCTTTCACCCACAACGTACAAACCCGAAATGTCGGTCTTATTATACAAAAATATTGATCACCAGTTGGATCATATAAAACATCATATTTCTAGCAACTACAAATATTGATCGCCAATTGGATCACATAAATCACATAATTAAAACTATAAATATAACATCATTTTATAAAGATTGATCAACAATTGGACCACATAAAGCATCATATTTTCAACTACTATAAGTATTGATCACCAGTTGGATCATATAAATCACATAAAACTACAAATAAAGCATCATATTTCCAACAATTAGGAATAAATATTGATCACCAAATGGATCAATGTACCCTAAATCACAAATCGCTTATGTATACATTATACTTATATATGTTATATATGCATACTTACATACATAAGTATATACAAATATAATACACACATTTATATATATATATATATATATATGTGTGTGTGTGTGTGTGTGCGCTTGTGTTTTAATATATTCAAAATAATATTATATATATTGCTACATATTCTAATCTATGTATATTATAATATAATACATTTGTATACACACACATACATACATTTATATATATATATATTGCTATATATTGCTTATATATACATTATACTTATATATGTTATATATATACATACGTAAACATACACAATTAAGTATGGACAAATATGCTTATGTATACATTATACTTATATATGTTATATATATATATACGTAAACATACATAAGTATATACAAATATAATACACACACATTTTGATAGTTTTTCGATTAAAAAAGTTTACCCAAAAGCGCCCAAGCTAAACGGCGGCGGCGGTGCTACATTTAGAGAGAGAGAGAGTGTGTTATATAAATATATATAAAGAATATACATATATATATAGAGAGAGAGAAAGATGGGAGAGAGAAAGAGAGAGAGAGAGAGAGACCGACGGGGTGGTGGTGGAGTCGGAGGCGGCGGCGGCGTAGAGTGGTGGTGGTGTCGGAGGCGGCGGAGAAGTGGTGGTGGACCGAGAGTGAGAGAGAGTAGAGAGAGAGAGACCGAGTAGAGAGAGAGATCGAGAGAGAGAATGAGATGCGACGGCGGCACGACATCGAGGTGGTGGCGGTGGTGGTGGTGGTGGTGGTGTTAGTGGTAGTGGTGGTGGTGGTGGAGTAAGAGAGAGTAGAGTAGAGTAGAGAGAGAGAGAGAGTGAAAGTGAGGGGTTGGCCGACCCTAGTGGAAATTTATGTGGACCTATTACAGCGGTTTCTGTAGAACCGCTGTAATAGGTCCTTTCCTATTACACCGGTTCGAGCTGAACCGGTGTAATAGTACTATTACAGAGGTTTGGTTACGAACCGCTGTAATAGGTCCACTCCAATTTCAGCAGTTCGGACCAAACCGCTGTAATAGGTTCAAACCGAAATTACCTATTACAGCGGTTCTTTCCAAACCACTGTAATAGGTACTTGTTACAGCATTTGTTCCAAAAACCGCTGTAATAGATGCGCTGTAATAGCCTCTTTTTGTAGTAGTGAATGAAGTCCCTTGAATCACGCATGACTATGGGACATCATCGGACATCGGGAATAACGATGATGGAATATGTCTCTAAGGTCGTGATTATTAAAAGGTTTCAAATCCAAGATGAGTCTGTCAAGATAAGGGATATTGACAAAAATTCAAAAGACTTGCTTGTATACATAATTCTTAGAGAACGTACCTCGTTCCATGGGCATAGATGTACACGAGGGTTCTCATTTGGATAATGAGTGAACTGAACAACCCCACGAGGAAATTCCTAAAATGGTTATCGAATGTGGAATTTCCTATAATCACGTAGGCATAAGTGTAATCCTTATGGACCTGAGGTTCCATTGTCAGTTTGAGCATAGTCGATTATACTTTGACTTATCTCATGATTCCATTGCGAGTCGTCATATGGGATATCTTAGGTATAGTATGCTTATGTGTGGAGGTACATGAGAGACTAAGATGGGATCCATCACTGATTTTAGCAAATCAGACATTTCCTATGTATTGCTTATTGAATCGAATCAAGGAATCTTTGGCCAAAGTATGGCAATCCAAACAGGCAGATTGTTTCCTCGTTTGGATTGCATGAATCGATATCATGCAATAAAGGTGACATAGTGATTGGGTCGTAAGAGTTTTGACTAAGCCATTACCCGATATACCAATCCGAGAAATTTGATGGAGGGATATTACTTATGCGAGGATCGTGGTTATGATAGGTTGAGTATCTTGACATCGTTTGTGTCTAGGCCATCGGGGCCTGTTGCTAAACAGTAACCTCGATTTGTAGGTACCATGACATTATGGTGAATAATACATGGCTTGATTAAATCAAGGAAGACTTAATCTAGTACTTTCTAAATATAGAAAAGTACAATAGCACTGTTAGAAAGTGTACTTACTACTAGAACATGAACGAGCCTAAGGGATCACACACTAACTCCTGAAGTTCTTGCTTAAAAGATATGATTAATCAACTTTGGAAGTTGAGGTAAAATTAGGAAAAAATCTAGAACTTACCTAAAGAGGAATATTAAATAACTGGTTGGAGATCAATTAATTAGACTATTTTATTAATTAAGCAAGATTAATTAATTAATGGACTAAGTAAAGTCCAAGGGTTTTATTTAATTAGTAGAGGAAGTAGAAAATTAAATAGAATTAAAGAAATAATTGGGTAATAATAATTAAGGTTGGACTTTAATTATTATGGAATATTTAATTAAATGTAGGACTATTTAATTAAATAAGGAGTCAAAAATTAAATCAAGTTGGATAAATTTTTTGAAATCCAAGTATAAGAGGGGGCGAGGTGGCGGATGTGTATAAGGGAGAGGATTTAATTTCTCTCCAAATCATAATCAAGTTGGAATCAAGAAAATATTTTAGGAGAGAAAAAAGGGAACAAGTTAGATTGCAAGCTAAGTCCCTTGTTTTGAGGAAACTCCTTAATAGAGTTTGATTAGGAATAGATGAAAATCAAATCTTGGAGATTTTATTTCATCTTGACTTCCACTCAAATTAAACCTAGGAGTCTCTCTATAAATATGTGTATTAAGAAACACACACACACACACACATTATTATACCTAGATTTTTCGTCCACCCCTAAGAGAAAAGGAACGAAAATTTTGTCTTCTATTTTCTCAAGTAAACTCACCCCTCACCTATTATTTATTGACAAGATTTTGCTCATGTGTTGAGATTAACATTTCACATATATTCTTACCTTCATATATAAGCTTAGTTTAGATCTAAAATAATTATATAGGCTAGCACCACATATATAATTATTGGGAATTATACTGAGGTGCGGATACATCTTAGAGGCGAGACAATTGGATCGCTTGAATATACAAGGAACAAAACAAAGCTTGGATTTTTCAAAGGGGGCCGACGTTTTTTGAAGAATCGATCAAGGGAGTATTTGTTCGGATTGAAAAGATCAGAAACTTGTACGAGGGAAAAAGCGCAAAAGGTATTTCGCGTAGTATAGTTTTCTCATTTTAATTAGCTCGATTAAACCAGCCATTGTAATCCTATTTCGTGGCAATTGTAAAATTTTTAAATTCCGTTGTGCTAACCTACCCTAGGGATTACCGAACCCAATACTACAGTACTGTGAGTTCCTTTAAATCACGATATATCATTGAAAGAAGAACGAGAACTTTTGTTTGAAGATGATGATGTGCTCATTTTTGTGTTGAGGTTAGGGATGCCCACGAGTCGAGTTTGAGCCAAGCCTAGCCAAATTTCTGTGCTCGAGAAGTCGAGCTTGAGCTCAGAAAAAAATTTATTTTTCTTTAATTGATATATATATAATTAATAATTTTGTATTAATATATATATATAATTAAATATAATCATCATAAATATTTCATATTTAGTAATTAATACATATATAATATTATAAGATATTATACTATATGTATGAATATAGTAATAAATAAAAAAAATATTAGATTATATATATATATTAATTTAAAAAAATAAAAAAATATATTTTTTATTCAGAATCGTGAGCCGGTGAACAAGTATAGTTGGGCTCGAGCTCGGCTTAACAAAAAAGCTCTGCTGGAGCTCGAATTTTCTCGAGCTCGAGTCGAGATTTCTCCGAGCCGGCTCACCGAGCTCACAAGCCGGCTCATCTCGTTGCACACCCCCCATTTGAGGTGCTCTTGTTGAGAAAACATAAATTTTTGGGAGAAATTTGGTATAAATGGTGGCAGACTGATTTCTGTTTCTTTTGGCATCAAAATCAGTTCACTTTTCTCTCCAATTGGCCCTCCATTATTGATTAGACAAGAAAATTGATAGAGGGACCACATTTGATCAAAATGTGATAGTTTAAGGGTGACATATTTGATGGGGGTATACATGAAGACTCAAATCGGTTTAGATGTATAAGTGGGACCAACACTGGAATTATCCCCTAGAAAAATCATACAAACGCATCGAGAGTTCAATAAACTCCCAAATCATGCATTATACTATATTTGTTAATGTTTTGTGTAAGTATGCATTATACCATTTAACAAGTTCGTAAAATAAACAAATTAATTTATCACACAAGTTTTGAATTTTATGTAGCTTGAAGGAAATAATGCACCATATCAAGCTCGTGGTATTGCTCAGACTTAGGTGTTTTTCGAGCCCCTTGACTGCACCAACACATCACAAATAATAAAGTATAACGTAGTTATTTCTGCACCTTTTTTTATTTCAATTATCATAAAATTGGTAGATAAAATCATAATAATAATAAATAATCCCCATTTCTCGGCAACGTTCTTGGACAGGTACATCTCTCTGGCACAAAGTAATGTTACAGCATCGACACAAAATGGCATTGGGGATACTACTGCCAGGGTGGATGCATTGACTCCTATTAATAACGTCTAAATGTAGTAGTAGTAAGACAAATCTTTGATATATTCGGTGAGTATTTTTAATTATGAGCTGCCTAAAATATTAAAAGTCTCTGGATATTGATCCGAAGTACAATGACACTAAATTTATTATATGCATAAATTTATTAAATTAAAATTAAAGAAGCATTTAAGACAACAACAAAATATTTAACGTATTTAGTCAAAATTGCTTACATTCACGGATCAACACTCAACTTTACATCTTTATTTTTCAAAATAATGCATAAATTACAATGTACAAGTCCATATTTTAGATTGGTAGACATAATACACAAGGAAACTTAAAAACTATTTTGATTAGGAAACACAATCTTACTCCTCTGCAAATAGGAAAAACAATTCTAATACAAATCAATTATTAAATACTGGCCAAAGACACGTACAAATAACAACCATGCACAACCCCGCTGTCAATCTCATGGTCAACTCCCTTTGATCATAGTCAAATCCCCTTCGACTGCGATCAAACTGCCTTTGATCACTTCAACTCTCTTCTGATTTTTTTGACATCTCTTTCATCATTCGGATGAATCAGTCTTCACAAACTTTATCACAAACTTATTTCATGTCGGTTATTATGTGATTTCATGTCGGTAATTAAACTCAAAAGTGAGTGTTAGGCTGTTAGCTAATAAAGTTGCCTTGTTTACTTTTGTATCATGCGTCGAGGAATTAATCTGTGAAGAATGAGAATCTGGGTTGATTGGGGTGATGGGAATATTAATTCGGGTAGTTGAACTTTCCAAGCACAAGATCAATTGTGGTACTAATTTTAATGGGTGAATAGGATTTAAATGGATGATATATTTATTTTGGAGATTTTTTTTCATCACAAAAATGAGACAATGTGTTTTTAGAGATAAAAAAACGTGGTGTTAAAAGTGTGTTTAGATGAATATTTTCTAGAGAAAAATATTTAATGATTACAGTTGATGTGCCATATTTTTTTGTTGTGAGAAATTTGTTTGAATTGATGTTTAAATATAATTTTTAGTAAACATATCTTTGTCAAACTCATCGATTTAGACATAAAAAATAGAAGGCAAAATGGATCTCATTTTGCATATTGCGTTAGAATATATGAGTAATTTGACTCTCGGTGTTGAAAAATGGACGAAAGAAACTTTTTCAATCGATAGGTGAACTATCAAATCATGAATAGTTAAAATTTACATTTTTTTCAAGAATTTCTTTAAAATTAGCAGGAATTTTGAGATATTTTTCTAAAAAAGTAAAAAAAAAGTCTCTAAAAACATTTTTTTTCATAATTGAGGTTGTGAATCAATTAGGTCCTTAGATTTAATTTCTTTTAAGGGAGGAAAGCAAATTTGGTTCCATAGAATATGGGCCATTGTAATTTTGATCTTATGATTTATGAGACTACAAATTAGTCCCGTAGAGTTTTCTCTCTCCTCGTGAGAGCTTTTCTATCTCTGCATGACAGTAGTGTGTGTTACTAGGGTTTCTCTTTTTCGGCTAGGATTTTGCTCTCTTCACCACAAGAGTACAAAATCTGGGAATTCAACAGCACATGGGGGTATCCGGGTAGAGTAAACACGAGTGTGGTCGATAAATCTGGTGAGGTGTATTTTTTGCTAAGGAGCCATGATCTTGGGACTAGGTTTTGCTGGTGGAAATTGACAGCCAGGCCTCCGCCTCGATCCTTGCGCAACAGGGAAGGGTTCACGGGTCATTTGCCACATTTCATTGTCCTTGTTGACAGCTTTGGGCAACTATTCTTTACATTTTCAACTTATTTTTTCCTTTTACTTTTTGTTGTGCTTTGTTTCTTGCTCTTTTTAGCTCTCATTTACTGTTTTCGGTGCGAATCTGTTTTCTTTAGGCACAGATTTGGTTGGGTGTGTTTTTCTGATTGGCTCGTGCTTATTTGTCCACAGGGGGAGCAACTCAGTCGTCATTTTCATATCATATTTTACCAAGCGTTCAGTCTAAGGTAGGTGGCATCCTATCCGAGTACTATGGATGAGGATATATCCCGATTGGAGGATCTGGTTTCTTTTTCGGCCAAAGAGGAGAAGAAGGTGGTGATTCCACAACATATGTGGCAGCGAGGGCAGAAAATTCAAGGCCACATCCTTATAGGGCGTCTTGTGACCAAGAGGAGGTTTAACTTTAAAGCTATGGTTTCTACTCTCACTGGGTGTTCAATCCAGTGAAGAAAATCGAGTTTAGGAAGCTCGATGATAGCAGATTCATGGTGGTGTTTGACCATGTGAGGGATAGAGATAGGGTTTTGGAAAATGGCCCATGGAACTTTGACAATAAGCTCGTGGTCTTGCGTAATCTCTTTGAGCGGGATAATCCGTTGTTGGTTTTCGTGGATTGAGTTGATTTCCATGTCCAGATTTCCAATTTTCCCATGGGACAATTAATAAAGATATGGCTGAGTTTTTGGCAAATATTATCGGGGCTTTTGTGGAGGCGGATACACCAAAAAAAAGAGGATGCGTGGGGCACAGTGCTTCGGATGAGGGTGGGCATAGATATCACTAAGCCCTTTCAAATGTTTATTACGATTAAGAGTCCTTCAGGCGAAGCTTTTCGGGCAAAAATCTCGTATGAATGCCTCTCGAATTTCTACTATCTTTGCGGGATTATTGGGCATACCAAGGATGCATATGAGTTACACTATGAGGATAACTTTGTTGACCCTGGAGCGCTTCCCTTTGGCCCGAGCCTTCGTGCCACAAACCTCAGAGACCCATTTATCCAAGAGGCTTCCCACCCACTGGGAGTGGTAACCATTCTATGGCAAATAGAATGATTCGTCTGGATGGGGAGTGTATTCGATGGCCTAGTCATGAAAAGAATTCAGAGGGATGTTCTCATCAACTTTTTAGCCCGAGTGAGTCTTTTCCAAGGAGTACGCCGCCAGGTTTTGAGAATGTGTGGGTTAATCGCATGGGGCAAATGTTAGCAGTGGAAGGGGTGGTGAATTGGGGCAGCCGATGACTCTTTTTTCTTTCGGGGCTCAAAGGAAGTGACTGAGCCTTAGAGAACAACAATCCATCTTAGACCATATTGATAAGATCCATACATCAAATCTTAATCAAGCTTCTTTTTCCATTTTTTCACCCCTCTCTGCCTGTAGCCAAAATTCCCTTTTTCATACCCCCCTTGCCAATATACACAAATCCACTTTTCAAACACCTATCCATCACAACTCCCCAAACCTAGCCTGTCCAATTCTTATCAACATACCTCTTCAAGTTTTCTCCCCTCCAGCCTTTCCCTTAACCCGTTTCCCTCCTGTTAGGAGAAATTTAGCCCGTATAACAAAAAACAAATGTGTCTCGCCATCTAAACAGAAGCTTCTTGATATCTCGGATTTTTCAGGTGAGGAGGGATCCCACCTTGTCAAAAAACAAAATTATGATTATGCAAGGACTGCGGGACAGTCACGCCGAGAGCCATGAGTCTCCTTATTTGGAACTACCATGTGTTGGAGGACCCAAAGGCGGTTTGTCAAAAGGCAGATTTTATCCGCTTTCGCAAACCCTCTTTTGTCTTTCTTTTGGAGACAAAGTACAAAAATTTTAAGTTTGAACAGTTAAAGTTGTTGACAAATATGTTAGGTATATGTGTTGAATCGGTTGGTATAGAGGGTGGTTTGGGGTTGCTTTAGGATAAGAGTGGATCTTGTGCTTCAATCTTTTTCTAAAAATCACATTGATGTGAATGTGTATCCTAATGGGTGTTAGGAGGCTTGGAGGTTTATGGGATTTTATTGGGAGCCGGATATAGCTAAGGGACGGGTTACATTGGATTTGCTTAGGAGATTGTGTTTGTATAGGGATAGACCTTAGTTGGTTGCGTGAGATTATAATGAAATTTTGTACCAATCCGAGAAAGTGCGCCCCCCCCCCCCCCCAAAAAAAAGCTAATTGGCAAATTCATCATTTCCATGATACTCTCAAATAGTACAAGTTACATGATTTGGGCTTCTTGGGGTATAAGTTCCCGTGGAGTAATTATAGGGAATATCCACATACGGTTAAGAAAAGGCTAGATAGGGCATGTGACAACCCATGCTGGAGTCACACATATCCGAATACTCAAGTGACTCACCTTGTCTCGGCTTACTCAGATCATGCTCCACTACTGATTGAGATGGAACAGGTGTCACTGATGAATTTTACTTGGAAAAGAGACGATCCAGATTTGAAGCTTTGGTTAAGATCAGAGGGGTGTGAGCAGATTGTTGGGGACTCTTGGACAAATGAGAAGGGAGTGGATGCGGTTGAGAATGTATGGGAAAATATAAAAAGTTGTAGAGTTGGATTTTTGAATTGGGACAATGAGACACACAGACAAAGGAAGAGAAAGATAATCGAGTTGGAAAATTTTATCACAAAAGTGCATGAAGGCGAATGGACTTCAAATGTTAAGTCTCGGGTGGCGAGTGCGAGATTGGAGCTTAAAGAAATTAAGGCAAGGGATGAGTCCACTTAGCATCAATGTAGTAGGGTTTTGTGGATGAGAGATGGAGACCGTAATATTCAGTTCTTCCATGCCCGGGCTTCAGAACGTAAACGAAAAAAATTAGATTTTGGCCTAAAGGATGCGGATGGTAAATGGAGGGAGAATGCAAATGAAATTTAGGGTATTGTTTCAACTTACTTTCAGGATATATTCTCATCTACAAGGCCTACAGTTGAGGATTTGGCTTCGACTTTAGCATGTGTTCACCCTCGGGTAATGGATGATATCAATTGACAAATGAGCAGTCCCTATATGGCACAAGAGGTATCGTTTGCCCATAGTCAAATGCACCTATACAAGTCCCCGGGACTCGATGGTATGTCTCCTCTTTTTTTTTAGAAATTTTGGCATATTATTGGTAAAGACGTCTCTCGTTCTATGCTCCACATGCTCAATAATCATGATCTCATGCCTATAATGAATTACACTCATATTGTTTTGATTCCTAAGTGTGATAACCCCGAGTGATGTCTCATTTACGTCTCATTAGTCTTTGTAATGTCATTTATAAACTTGTCTCCAAATGTATAGCAAACCGTCTTAAACTTTATCTCTAGTCCATCATTTTTGAAACTCAATCAGCCTTCACGCCGGGCTGGCTTATCTCGGATAATATCATCGTGGCATATGAGGTGAATCATTTTCTGAAGAACAAGAATTGGGGTAAGAAGGGTCAAGTAGTTCTCAAACTAGACATGAGTAAAGCTTATGATCGTGTTGGCTGGAACTTCCTTGCAAGTGTACTAGATAGGTTAGGCTTTCAAAGGGATTTTTCTAATTTAATTATGATGTGCATTACCTCAGTTTTGTACTCTTATATTCTTAATGGTTCTCAATTTGGTTATTTGCATCCACAACGGTGACTCTGCCAGGGGGACCCGTTGTTACCATACTTATTATTCCTTGTTGTTGCAAAGGTATTCAGTTGTCTGTTGTAGGAGACCGAGAGAAGATGGGAGATTGAGGGTATGGTGGTGGCATGTGAGGCTCCACTAGTTTCCCATCTTTTATTTGCCGACGATACACTAATTTTCATGCAAGCTACTTAAACGGTTTTTTCTAGCGTAAAAACAGTGTTGAGGCAATATGAGGTGGTGTCGGGTTAGAAAATAAATTTTGAGAAATCTTCGTTGGTGTTTAGCAAGAACACACCATGGGATGTTCTGGACCTGCTAGCTTGCATTCTCGGGGTACAAGTTGTGGAAAAGCATGACAAGTATTTGGGGTTGCCGGCGATAGTTCGGAGGACAAAAAAAGGAGATCTTTAATTCGATAAAAGATAGTGTGACGAAGAGGTTTCAAGGATGGAATACTCAACTTCTTTCTCATGCGGGGAAGGAGATTCTTTTAAAAGCGGTAATTCCTGCAATTCCTACATATACAATGAGTTGTTTTAAAGTTCCTGTATGGTCTTTTGAAGGAAATTGAATCGGGGATGGTCAACTTTTGGTGGCATAACTAAAATACTAGAAAAATCCATTGGGTTGCATAGGATAAGCTTTGTCAAAAGAAAGATCAAAGAGGGTTGGGCTTTAGGGAATTGAAGTGTTTTAATAAGCCGATGTTGGCGAAACAAGGTTGACGCATCATTCAAAACCCATCGTGCTTGTTAAGTAGAATCTATAGGGCTCATTACTTTCCCCATTCATTGTTCATGGAAGTTGGGTTAGGGGGAAAACCCTTCTCTTATTTGGAGAAGCATTTTGAGTGCTAGAGAAATTCTTAAAGCGGGGTGCCATGGCGTATTGGGTCGGGGCAGGCAGTTAGGATTTCAGGAGATCCTTGGTTGTCAAGGAATCATGGTTTTGAATTACTTGTTCGGCAGCATGGCTTGGGCCCAGATGCACGGGTGAGTGAGTTAAGGATAGGTTAAGAGGGGGCGTGGAACACTGGACTTATTTATGAGATGTTTAGTGAAGCTGAAGGAGAGGCGATTTTTTCTATCTTGTTAGGAAGGGATGTGAACTGGGACAAACTTATTTGGCATTTTACGAAATTTGTAATGTTTATGATTCGAAGTGCTTACCATCTAGCGAGGGATTTGGCAGATCAAAACAAGGTTTCATCCTCGTCGGTATGAGCGATTTAGATAGGCAGTGGGACTTTATTTGGTCAGCTAGGGTTCCTCCAAAGGTAAAGATTTTAGCGTGGAAAGCTTGTAAGTCGGCACTTCGAATAGGTTTGGCTTTCTTGAAGAGAAGGATGGATGTTTTGGGCTCTTGTTCGCTATGTGAGGTTGAAAATGAGTCCTTGTTTCATACATTGTTCGAGTGCCCTTTTGCGAGGGTAACTTGGTGTTTGTCAAATCTCCCATGGAGTTCATTTGCGAATGATTGTTCGAATGTTGAGAATTGGATCTGTGAAGTACATGCCAAGGTAGAGGATACGAACTTTGGATTTTTACTTATAACTTGCTGGTTTCTTTGGTTCAATAAAAACAAGACTTTGGTGGAGCAATCTACATTGCAACCAGACTCCTTAATTGGCCAGTCGTAGCCTTTCCTTAGCTCTTTTGTTTCAGCCATGGCTGTGGATAAGCCTTCTCGTTCGGACCCCTTCCCTGATTACTGGCAAGCTCCAATGGAAGGTGTAGTTAAGCTAACCTTTGACGGGGCTTTATTTAATTAAGAGAAGGCTATGGGGGTTGGAGTGGTGACCAGGGATAGTACAGGTTCTTGTATTAGTTGGGCTTCGAAAAAGTTCAATTTCCTCTCTACCACGGAACATGCGGAGTTGTTGGCAGCGCGTTTGGCATTGGAGTTTGCTGTTTGAAAAGAATGGTCGAGAATTCTTGGGGAAGGAGATTGTCTGGACCTGATTCGCTTGTTCCATTCCTCGCCCAAGGTGTTTAATTTGGTTGTCCCGTGGGTTGATGATGTTCGTTCGCTTGGTCTATGTTTCTCGTCTTTGGTTTTTTCTTTTGTTAAAAAAAAGGGTAATTGTGTTGTTCATTTTTTGGCTCGTTCGGCTGTGGAGGACCAAACGGGTGTTCTTGGACTCCCGGCTTTGGCAGCTAATGCTTTACTTGTAGACATGGGTTGGGTTTCTTTATATATTTTATTAATTGTACTTCAAGAAAAAAAAAAATTGTCCCGTAGAAGTCAAAATTATGAGAATTATAATTTTGAAGATCTATGCCTAGATTTCATCAATGGTTAACCATTTAATATTTATGTGTTTAGAAATCGCACTTAGAAACACTTCTAGAAAACGCGCATTTGTTGTTCAAGAATCAGTTAAGAAATTATCCAAAATTCATTTAATATGATACCAATTATCCAAAATTCAGTTTAAGAGACTACACATATAACAAAAATCAGTTAAGAAACTATCCAAAATTCATTTAATATGAAACCAATAGTCAACCGCTAGTAATCAATAGATATGTCGACGTGATTGTGTTTGCAAGATGGAGGAGTCGAGATGTTTGTTTTGAGGGAACAATTTATTTTTTTCGACCCGGTCCAACTTGACAAGAGCTCTCTCGAGATTAAACTACTCCAATTTTCTTAGTAAACTAGTTTATAAAATTTATAACTTTTATATATCAATAAAATTTATATATAAATTTCTAATAATATATTAATATATGTTGAGTCCGAGTTCACTCCCTTCTTTGAAGCTCGGGCTCGACAAGTTCGAGCCTATAAATGTCAATAAGCACAATATTTTTACACCCTTACTCTTTGATAGCATAATGTAAAATTCATCTTTCATTAATTTTTATTAAATGTTTGATAATAATGAATTATACAATGTTGCATATGTAACAATTTATTTAACTTTTTCATTAAAAAAAGTATTTAGAATATAAAATATTGAGCACATTATTAAATGATTTTTCTCGAAATACAATGCAACAAATGAAAATATGAAATTGGTTAAGAGTTGGAAATTGATCCTCAAAAGATATAAACAATAACTTTGTAATTCTTAGCAAAATGGTATAGAGAGGGAAAAATTAATAAATTGGGCACTAGACACATCATTAAATGATTTTTTTTTCATTACTTATTGTGAAATCAATATTATATAATAAGTAAATGAAAGTGCAGACAATAGAATTAAAAATAAGAAATAAATATAAAATTCAAAAAGTTATTGAGTGATCTTTTGATAATTTATAATGCTAATAAATTTGATAATATCACTATTAAAAGTTCTTACGAAATGATGATTAAATGAATACACATTTTTTAAAATCTCATTTCTTTGAAAGGAAGAAAGGAAAATAAAAAGAGACATATTTAGACATTTTAGATGAGGGAATTGACTAGATTACTCATATAGAAATAGGGGCAAAATGCACTTCACCCCCTCTAAAATTCATCATTTAGCAATAAACCCCCACAAAACTCAAAAAAATAAAATATTATGACCCCTAGAAAATATAAATGTATAATACTTTGCCCCAAAATCAATATTCAGGTGAAAGTTTACCAGAATCTTAATCGCATGTCAGTTCTTGTCCATTTGTATGGTCAGAGAAGGTTTTTTTTTATCTTCGCATCAAAATAATATTTTACCAACATTATTTTTCCTTCAAATTTTTTTACGAGCATAATTTATGCTCTTTTTCAAGAATGAATAAAGTCGACTCAGAATCTAGGTTTTCACCTGATCAACTTACATTATAAAGTGTAGTTGATTTGTATAGGAGATGAGAAATGACATTTATGAAATAAGTCTAATTTGAAAAACTTAACTAATTTAATTAAATATAAGTCACTTGTTAAAGACACTCCACCTTTTGTTATTGGAACACCAACTTTCATTTTGTTTTGCCAAAAAGACAAAAAAACTCTTCATTATGTAAAAGAAAGTTCTTGAACACAATTTTGTTTATTCATGATAAATTTATTTAGTATAAACATGATAAAGTCAATTTAGCCTACAATATCCAAAAACACGATTGAAGATAATATGAAGAATATTATGAACCTTTACGTTGTCACCTTACAAACAAGAAAAAAAATTCATCCTACAATATTCAGACAAATTGATTAAAATAAATAAAAATTTATTTTAATACTTACTTTATACCTAAGAAATCTAAAATGATTTTATTCATTATCATCCATTTTAATTGAAAACTCTACAAATTACATGTGAGCTGACAAGCAAAAAGCACACGTGATTTTCAACAAGAGTATCAGTCGTATCAACTAGTAAAATGATGCAAGTTACCAATCCCACAGAGACGAGTGATTTTATATTAGGGATTTGAAAATAATAAAAATTAAACTAAAAGATTATGATTGATTTAAATAAAGAGGTAAAAACAAGACTTAAGCAAATTGATGAAGATTCTTATGTGAGAAAGCAATTAAGGCACATGCTTCAGCCGAATTAATTATTTAAATATATAAAAGTTATTCTTCGAATTCTTAGACTATTTTTGCTATCGTGGAAATTTCTTAGATAATAACTACTCGATGTCTCGAAAATAAAAATCCTATGATTAATTGATGGTTCTCAAAATATTTGTATCCTAGAATCTACCCAACAAGCATGCATTCGCGTTCTAGAATTTTTTCGAAAAATTTGGCTAACTGCACTTGGGAATCTATACTATTTCTAGGCAATTCCTTTTATTCAAGTGATGTGATGATTTCTTTGAAACCTAACATATATTCTTTCGAATGAATAAGATAGACAATTAACAAATATATGGTGATCAGGCATATTCAAGAATAAAAAGAACGAAATCATGACACAAAGCAATTACGGGATTAAAACGAAGAACAAACTTTCATATATACAAATGCATAATCTAGTCTTCATATGACACTAGTTTAATAGAATTTAGTTCATACTTATAACAAGAAAAACAATAAAAGATGGAGAATTATTCATAAACAAATAATAATATAAAGCTAAAATTCTCCCTATTACGATTGATCAATTGATCTTGGCTTGAATCTCTTTTCTCCTTGCTTTTTCTCGTCTTCTTGCTCTCAAAATTGTGTAGAAGTGGGTAAAAAGTTGTGTCTTTTCATCTCTAAGTGATTTGATAGGTATATAGGAGTCTCCCAAGAGTCGTACACAAATTAAGTTAAGAAATTTCTAGAATTACTGATGTCGGTCGCAACATTCGAATGTCAATCCCTCCACGTTCAAACTTGATGATGTGGATAAGTTACTTTGACTAGGTCGTTGACTGGTTGGATGTTCGAACGTGAGAATGTGGACGTTCGGACGTTGATGATGTAGTGACGTTCGAACGTTGAACTTGCCACGTTCGAACATTGGAGGCAGTTTCTTCAATTTTGTACGTTTTTTGCCCCTTTTCATTGATTGTGATGATTTTCACCCTGAACTCAATCAATACACAAATTAAAGCCTCACGTGGTAATAATCATACATAAACTAGCCTAAATCGGATGAATGTCGGGCTCTAAAACACATAAAACACAAGCTTATCATGAGCACAAAGATATAATATTGCAAATGGTAAATAATGTAAAAACCTACTAATTTTTAAGAAAACTAATATCTTAAGCGAATCGAGAAAGAGATAATTCATCAAGCAAAATATTGAACAAAAGCCCTAACTTTTGTTTCTAAAAGTCAACAATGCTTAAAACGCAAATAAAAAGGACTGAAGAACTATGAAGAAATAAAATTACCAATTGTATTATTAATGGCTGATCGAATACTTGATAATATTTTAAGATTTCTTGACACTATTAGTATTTATAAGCTCTAATATTTCATCCAACTCCTCTGAATCATTTTTATTGCTTCGGTTGTCCATTGCTAAAAATATATTATTTTTTTTTGTTACAAATAATTTTTTATTTGATTTATTTCAAAAGCAACCAAACACTAAAGTTTAGAAAGTTGGGAAAAAAGAAAATTTCTTTACAATAAAATTGAAGGACTTTATGTTTTTTCCACTTATTTCTTTTGAACAAAGCTTCTCAAGTTCAACACTTTTAATATTGGAGTCCATGTGTATTTATGATAGTATAGGGTGCAGTTGTGCTTTGCACTAATTTATATTTTCTTGGCATTATGAATAATTTTGTCCTTTTGAAAGAATGGAATAAAATGTGGAGTGCGGTAAACAAAAGTTGGAGTGTCTTTATCAATTTCTTAAATATAATCATACACGTCATGTGATATTAGTGTGGATAATAAAAATAATTAAATGATAATATACTCACATTATGAATAAACTTTCACGTTTTTAAAATCTGTTAAAATGTTTGGACAATAAGATCTCAATGACTATATATGTATCAAATTAAACAAAATAAAAACAATTTAAATTCTATTTGAACCAATCTTTGGATCGCCGTCTATTAATTTTTCTAAAACAGAAGAGGACTCCAATCCCAAAACGAATTAGACAATATTGACGCCTTAAAGCCATCTTGTCGGAATGGAATATTTGTTAATATGGTCTGTTCCATGTCACCAAATTTGGTGGCACCAAACTCCATACAGGAAGTGACACATGGCATAAGAAGATTTTTGTTTTGGTACATATTTTGTTATGCTTTTTCTTTCTAGTCCTTTTGTTTGCTTTAGTATTTATTTAAACCCATGAAAAAAATTATACACATTTTAAAGAAAAGGGAATCCCAACCCGCTTTTATAAATTTGCATATAACTTTCTGTTGCACTTATAATTTATTTACATGCCTGTACCCGATTATATTGTGAACTCTTTTATTGATTGTCTTAATACCTTAGAAAATTTAGATTATAATAATCAGGAATTAATTTTAGAATTACGAAATCAATTTTTAATTAGAAAAAATAATTGGACAAATACTTATTTGAACACACCACCTAGATTTCGAGATCACCAAAACTATATTAAATTTCTTTTAGTTTTAAATATATTAATAGTAACTTTTGGTTAAAATAGATTCTTCTAATTATAAAATATTAGAGAATTTAGATCTAGAATATAGTGTAACCGATAGATCCATAATCTAGTTAGATAAACATAAATTTATTTGTAGATTTGATTCAAGTTTTAAGCACAATTTACATTCGGAAAACAAACACTTAAATAGTTTAACGGATTTATTTATATCATTAGCATCAAACTTAGAAGTAAATAACACTAAACTTTGTAAAACTTTAGAATCATTAAAAGAAACCGTTTTAATAAGTAAAGAAAGAATAAAGAAGGGTGAAAATAATAATTTAGATTATATTAAACAACAATCTGAGGAAACTCTAAAAATAGTTAAAAAATATAATAAGCTTTTCCCTACTAAAGACGAAATAATAGAGTTAAAATATAGTTTGGAAAGTAATAAGCTAAAACAAATAGAAATCGAAACTAAGAAAACTCTAAGTCAAGTAATAAATAAAATAAATAAATTCGAAGCTCAAAGTTTAGAGACTAATAAAACGTTAAAAAATATAGAACGAATAGTTAGCGGATGAATAGTATAGAAAATAGATTAGAATATAAAAGAGTCATTGAACTAGCAAATAAATACCTATCAAGGAACTACTATATACGGAAGAATGATTTACTACCTATCAAGGAACTAGTAATTCAGATAAATTATATCCTAAACTTTGGAATATTCAATTCCCTTTAATTCTACAAATATTCGAAAGGCTAGATAACTTAGAAAATAAGCTAGAAAAATTAAGCACTAAAATAGACACAGTATTACAAGTAATTAAAGGAGATTTACAAGATAGTATAGAAGAAATATTAGCAAATTTAGCACTAGACGAGTCTGAAAAACCTAAAAAGGAACCTAAAAAATATATATATTGGTAAAAAATGTTGAGATCATTTGGTGGTACTAAGAGAATTATAAGTGAATCAAGTAATAAAGAAAAAGAAAAAGGAAAAATAAGTAATACTTTCACTAAACGAATGTTTAGAGGATCAGGAAGTCAAAGCTCAGCTAGAGAAGTAGAATTAGAAGAGATAATAGACGTAGAAGAAAATCTTAATTTATATAACAACAAAGGAATAGATAAATTAAAACCAAAAACACTATACAAAGTAGGAAAAATGGATTTTAACACACATCTAATTAAGAAATTCAGAGAAAAAGAAGTTAAAGTTACGTCAAACGTAGAAAATATAAGCCTAGTCAGTCAAGAATGTATAAAACAATTAAAACAAAATATATACATTTAGGACTAATTATTATAGGGATAAAAGGATTAACTAGAAAGGGAACCGGTGGAAAAGTTCTAGTTTTACTATTAGATAAAAGTTGGTCTGATGCTAGAAGAGCAGTATTTGCTAATATGGAAATAGATATGAATAATAATGTAGGAATATTTTATGTAGCCCCCAATATGATGAAAAATATTAAAGATATTAATAAAATTACTATAGGATTACAAAGTAGAGGATATGAAACATATGATGGTAACAATTTAGTAGTTTCTATAGCATTTTTAGGAAGGGTAACCAATAATAGTTTCCCTCAATATAAATTAATATAGATGGTTTAGCCTCAGTGGGAGTAAAAATGATTAAACCTTTAAATATAGATAATAACGATTTAAATGGAGAGGAATGAAAATTAACCAAGCATTTAGAAGAAAATGAACCGGTTAAAATTCCAGGAGAAAGTGTAATGTATACCAATAGTAGAGGTCAAACTTCTATTAGATTTCTTAATTACCAAAAGCAAGATCCCAAAGAAAATTTAGAAGATCTAAAAGAAGAAACTGATAATGAAACAGAAACAAGTTATATGAATATTATAGAAGAAGAAGAAGAAGAAATTAGAATAACTAGTAGATTTACAAATTGGGAAATATTGTCTGACATAGAAAGCGAAGAAGAAGAAGAGGAAGGCAATATAGAAGAAATAGACAAAGAGATTAGACAATTAGAAAGTCAGCTTAAAAATGATTATAGACCAAAAAATATAGAAGAAATATTAAGAATTTTTTTTGAGATAAATAATTTAAGAGAATTAGTAGATGAAATGTATTTGGAAGCAATGAATTTAGATATAAATTTAGAATCAGCTGAAAAAGAATTTAAACAATATTATAATATTGATTTAGTAGATGATATATGCTCAGAAAAAATAGAATTTAAAAAATTCTTTAAAAACAAAGAAAAGAATAGTAATGAAATAACTTTTATGGCAGATAGCCAAGCCAGTACTAGTAGTAATATAGGAAAAAGGACTAGAGTAGAACCAGATTATAATGAAGTTTCAACCAGAAATGTAGAAATGAGTGGTAGACCAGAATGGAAAAGCCCAACATACAAATATGGATCAAACCAGCCTAATAAATATGTAGGAACAAGACAACTCATAGGAAAAACCATGAGTGAGACCATGTTAGTAATAGAATTAGGAAGCCCACAAATGTGGCCAGAAGAAGTAAATATATGAGAACAATGTATAGTAAGACATTGGAAAATAAATAAAAAAGCAGATATGAATATGTTTAACTTTTTAGAAACATGCTTAGGACCTACAGCATTATCTATTTGGCAAAGTAAGAAGAAAAAGGATCCTAATAGAATTAATGAAATAAAGGCCTTAGGAAATAATCCTTATAATTTTACTAGTTTTATTAGAACGTTAAATAATAGGAATAGATCCAGGAAGAGAAAATACATTCATACAAGATACAGCACTTAGAAACCTAGAACAACTCACTATAACTGATATGAAATATATTATACCTTTTAGTCAGGATCTTACAAGATTGATAGGAGAAGCTAATAAAGCATTTGATGAATAATTATGTAATAGATATTTTACAAAATTACCACAAGATTTAGGAAAAAGAATACATGAAGAATGGATAAACACTAATGGTAATCTTACAGGATTAGGTATAGGACCTAAAATACAATATACTTTCTTTAAACTTCAGGAATGGTGTAAAAAAGAATTTATTAGAGGACAAATTAGAAAACAATCTTATGAATTCTGTAGAAAAGCTATATATACACCCACAACAATATGGACAGAAAAATTACTTTAAGCCAAAATAAAAAATATTAAGGAAATCAAATAAACCAAAATATAATTTTAGACGATATAAACAAGGCAGAAAACCCCCTAATTATATTAAAAAGTCATCAACTCGGAAATGCACGTGTTATATTTGTGGAGATCCTAAACATTTAGCTAATAGATGTCCGAAAAGACAATTTAATATGGAAAGGGCAGCCATAGCAGAACAATTAGATGAAGATGTAGTAAGTATAGATGTTAATGAAAGCGATAATGAGAGTATATTTAGTATAGTAAGTGAAGAAGGACCAAAAATTCCAAATATAATAGAATATACCTATATGAATAATTTATGTGAACATAAATATATAAATGGAAAAGGAACTATGAGTATAACCTGTAGTATTTGTAGACTATATCCCGATATGTATTTAAGATATCAGTGCAATATATGTTTTGACGAAATTTGTTTTATTTGTGTTAAAGACGCATATAATATAGAAACAGATGTATCTTCTAAACCTAGTAAAAAACTAGAAACCATTACTCTATGATGGTTTCTTGTCTATTTTTAATGGTAATTTTGATCATACACAGTTTCCAGAACCCATTGGGTCATTATAAATAGACTCTGCAAACTAAACAACAACAACATGAAAAATAATCAAAGATAGAATAAATATCAAAAACTAAAAAAAATAGAGAGGACTAAAGAATATATACAAAATTCAAAATACGATTTCAGAGAGAGAGGGATCAGAGAGAGAGTGGAGACAAATTTCTTAATCTTTATCTTGTTGCTCCATTCCCGATTTGTAAAAAGAGGTGATAAAATTGGAGATAAGTCATTTGTTTGCAGCGGCTCTAGAAACAAACATGATATTATGTGGGTTTATGAGAGAAATTAGAGGAATTTGGATAACTGAGAGGGGGTTACAAATCGTGCAATAAATTATGAAATATTCTTATCAATATTTTTTTCTTGACTTGGTTTAGCAATGGTTATCTCAATCAGACGCGGATAACCCCATTTTGTAATAATTGTGGTGGTCATCTTGTTATACAAATATTAACTCGTTGGAAAACGAAAAACACTATGTACAATTTGAAATGTCGATCACCAACTATATATAGTTTTCAAAGCATTTTTATGTCTCTTTAACATCTTATTTTTTGCATTTTGTTGTTTTGAATACTATAGTAACGCCTTAGATATGGATGAGAACTGGATTGTGATGTAATTTGTAAATAATATTATAATTCAATGGTGGAATTTGTCAATTATTCTTATTTGGGTGAAAAGTATCAAAAGTTGTGCTTTTGGGGTGCAAAATGTAATTTTTGACATTTCAGTTAACCTCAATAGTTATCAATTTGACTGAAAACTACACATAGGGACCACATTTGATGAGTGGTGTAACTGAGGGACCAAAATCGGATTCAGCGTGTAACTGGGGTACCAAAAATGAAATTTTCCCTTAATTATATGTACAATTATATATATATATATATATATATATATGTTGACATGAAGAGTTAAAATTTTATTCTATTTAATTAATTCATAGCGATCATCTAGCTTCTTCCTTGTTGGATTTTACATTTAATTTTCACTTTTGATAGTACAAGAACTAAGGAAAAAGTATTAAATGATCAACTGTAAAATTTAGCCGACTACAAAATAAAGAGCTCGTCTTTCATCATGAACGCAAATTATTTAAGATTCCTTCTTGTGATTCAATTATTGGAACGTTGAATTAATTTTAAGACAGGGTAAATAATTACTCAAGGTTGTCCTAAAATATATTAAGGATTTGTCCCGTCAAAGGTTTGGGGGTCTAAGTGGAAGTTTTAAAGAATGAATTCGCGTCTTGACATTTCATGAATTATTCAATGGTCGCAAAGGGTACCAACCCTATGACACACATATTTATAAGAACTCAACCCCACCCCTTCACTATACATATAGGCATATGTTGTGTATCAAGGGTACAAGGAGTTATATATATATATATAAGTCAAATGGGAATAGATGTTTGCACTTTAAATGTTATTACTGAAACGAATTATCATTGTATTTCTCAAGGTGAACAATTTATTCTAGAATTCCAATTATGTATTCTGGAGTGTCCGTCAATTTATTTATTTTTATTAAACCGCCTTCATATTTAAAAGGTATTATGGGACCTCGACCCTTTATTAATCTCTAGAAAATAATAAAAGAATTATTAAAAAATGAATAAATAAGGAGTACTACTCTCTTACATTCTAAGATCTAACATTTCGAAATGATGAAACTTGTAATATATTCATTCTAAGTAACCCTCAATCTCAATGCATATGTTTGGCTTATAGGGCATTGATAGTTAGGAAAAACTAAAAAAAAGAATAAGTATTTTCATCGTGAATGATATATATATATATATATATTATTTTTTAGACCTTATATTTTGTTCCTTTTTTTTTTTCATTACTAAAATTCCCAGTTTAAGTTGCATTTGAGATAAATAAAAATAGAAACCATGATTTTTTTGAGAAAATTCTTGTTAGTATCTTTCCTTCTTAAATTTTAGTAACCCTTCGAGCTCTTGACTATCATGAGCTCATTAATTTCTAACCAATTGCTAATATTTTCCTTACCTAAAAAGAACCAATAATGCTCTGATTTATTTTACTAACTCTTTTCCAAAATAAATTATTGTGGCAAGATTCCCTAATTAAGCACTCTTAAAAAAGGGCAGCCGAACTGACAAGGACCACTATTAATTGAAAGAGACAATACACTACAAAAAGTCGGGATTCAAATGCGAGACAAATTAGGAAATTACAGTACCAGCTTCTTGTAACATAATAACAATGATACAAAATTAACCATATTTTTTTGACATTCTTAATTAAGTAATGCTATATACCACCCAATTTAAGTCACTTATTTTTCACTTTTTATGTGGCAATTCTAGTCATTGTCCAACTCAATATCCAATTATTCTTCTTTTTATTTATTTTTATACCCTCCTTGATTTTATTCCTAAAATCTCTTCTCCTCTTTCCTTAATTCATGTAAAAAATCCAGCGGATTTCTTTTCTATCAGAACTAATTCGTTCAAGAATCCAACTCTCATTCTTCTTTTTTGTTGTTGCATTTCATCTCTAAAATCCTCAATTTTCATATGCTCATATTATCATTATTTTACCGCCTCAATAATTTAGTAAATGATTCAAGAAGATGATACATCAATTCTTGATAAAAGTATGCAATGCAAAGCTCTGAAAGTGTTGTGTTTCTAAACGAGGCACTCTAATTCAATAATCCTTGTGACATAGCTATTTAGGACGATGTCAGAGAAATCATCATAGACAAACAGTGTTGAAACTAGATTCATTGGTTTGAATCTTCAGATTTGAGAACAAGATTTTTTTTTCAATTTAAATCCTTTCAGCTGTGGGGCGGATCTGCGTTATGTACAATTGTACATTTTCATGTTTAGTTGAAGCCATCTTTTTTTCCTTCGATGTTCTAGGTTTTTTTTAAAATTAATTTTGAATCAAAGAGGTACTTTGATTAAAAAAAAAAAGTGCAGCATAGCCATAAAAAAGATAATGAGGTTTGGATTCTTGAACAAAGAAAAAGAAGTGAGTTTTAGTTCAGGAAGAATGAAATCCGCTGGATTTTTTTACATGAATTAAGGAAAGAGGAGAAGAGAGATTTTAGGAACAAAATAAAGGAGAATATAAACTTAAATAAAAAGAAGAATAATTAAATATTGAGTTGGACAATAATTAAGATTGCCACTTAGGAAGTGAAAAATAGGTGATTCAAAATTGGGTGGTATATAGCATTTTCCTTCTTAATTATATATAGAGGAAAAATTAAATTTTGGTCTAAGTCTAGCTGCCATTAATGTTTATCTTAAATGCCATCCATTGTATACGTGGCCCCTCGCCAACCTTTCTTTGCGTTAATTTGACCTTTTAATTTATAATTCTTGGCTGGGAGAAATAAATTAAATTATATCAACACTAGAGATTTACCAAAGTAAATAGGACGAAAATTTAAGAGAGTACTGATTTTTTTTGTTTTGTTTGCCCAATGATAATTTCATATTTATGTGCATTTGATTCTTAGTATAAATTCCTATATCCGCCATTCTTATTGACATTAAAGATAGGTGCATGGTTTTCATTGTAATGATTTTGGTTATCCATAAAATCTTTCGGTGTAATTGGACTTGTGATTAGTCATCATTTGTTAAATTGAAATATATGTTTTTGGGATTAGGAGGGTTTTTATTATCCAATTAACTGAATAACACATATATGATGCACGGACACTCCGAAAAATCATCCCGTGTAGTGTCGGACACGCATTGTGTCCGTGTCCAACTATTGAAAGAAAGGAAAAAATACACATGGGCAATCGTGCTTGAACCGTACCTGTGTACTAATTTTTTTTAAGAATTGACGTATCCTATGTCAGCGTCGTGTCAGTGTCCGTATCCGTCTGTGCATCATAGAACACACCGAATTCTCTATTTTAACATTGTGTTTCATTTTTTATTCAATTTAATTGCATGTAAGGAATAAAAAAAATAGTAAGTCGGTACAAAAGGAAAGAAAAAAGAAAATCAAGAAATAATTTAGTTGCTATTTAATAACAGTGCTATTCACAACATTTCTTCGAAAAAACAAGCTTCTTTGATTTACTTATTAAGAAAACTTGAAGAACAGTGGTTTAAAAGAAATTAAAGTTCCTTTCTCAATTAAGTTTATGATTTGTAGTTTCAGAACATGTGGAAGGTGTTCTATCTAAATTAATTAGTTTAATCACGAAAACTTTAATTCCATGTTAAAATGCGAATTGTGTTATTGCAAATAGACTTACCCAAAAAAAAAAAAAAACAGAGTTAATGCAAATAGGAGATAGTATGATCGATGAAATCATTTAATTGAAATTAAGTGACTCCAAAATTACTTGATAATAGAGCTTCCCTAAATTTGTTGAGGTAGAATAGTAGAAGTGCCAAAAAAACGCAAATGAACTAGATCTATGTTAAAAGCGTAGAGATGCAATTAACAAATTAATATAGCATATAATCAACAATGATAACTTTTAACTAACTGTTAGGATTTTTAATTGAATCTAATGTTTGTTTAGTATCACAACTGATAATCTAAATGTTATATTATGGGACCTCAATCCTCCATTAATCTCCAGAGGTAACTTATTTGGTAGTATCACAACTTTTAAATTCGGTTTACAAGCAATGTTCGTCAATTTATCCAACATTCATATTTTCAATATTTTATATATATATATATAGGGTGAATCAACTATATGATATATGTCATTATCATCAAATCTAACAATCAGCTAACAACTACCATGAAAGTAGAGAAACACCCATAAGGTGTCGGTGAGAATACAACTCAAAACCTCTAATATCTTCGGATCTTGGCTTTGTTGTTTGATAAAGATTAATATAATACGAAAAAATATTATTATGTAATTACAAATTAAGATACATATATATAAATCAGGAAAAAAAATGCATTAGACAACTCCCAAGTCCAAGTCCAAGTCCTAATCAGTAATCACGAGATTGCGTTTTCAACAGTAATGAGAAAAGACATATATCATCACATATTCGAAGTTCGTACGATAGACCCCCACCCCCACCCCCCTCAAGAACTGTGAAATCCATAACCCACCAGACAAGAACAAGTGCAAAGCCTCCTAAGCCAATCACAACTAGACAGCTAATTATCCTTAAAACTAAAACCACCTGGTTTTCCGAATACCATTATTCTATAAGTGCACATGTTTTCTCAGACAGCAATATTGAATTGCAAGTTGCAACCCGTGTGTGTTGTGTGTGTACATATATATATAGATCTATATATATATGTACTTATGAAAAAAGAAAGAAAGCCCTCTAATTTTGTTTCCCAATAATAAGAAAGAAAACTGTAGACAGATAAATTCCCTTACACCCACTTTTTTACTAAGAGAGTAATAACTAAGAGAAATAATTTATATCTTTTCTTTTTTATATATATACACACAGTACTATAGTTTCAGGGTTTCTATTATTAGGTCATTTATACAAATTGGGGTTTGTTTGGCTTCTTGAGAGAGACAGAGAGAGAGAGAGAGAGAAATTGAGAAATGGGGAGAGGGAAAGTAGAACTGAAGAGGATAGAAAACAAGATCAACAGACAAGTGACATTCTCAAAGAGGAGAAGTGGATTACTGAAGAAAGCTAATGAGATCTCTGTGCTGTGTGATGCTGAAGTGGCTTTGATTGTTTTTTCACATAAGGGCAAGCTCTTTGAGTATTCCACTGATGCTAGGTTAGTACTGTTATATTACCAGTTCTGTCCTTTAATTATATACATGTGTGTGTGTGTGGAATTGATTGTTTTTAGGGATATATATAAGGTCTGTGTGAAAAAGTAGGGTTTCCTTCATTTTTTTCATCTTTTTTATGTGTTAAAACAATCAATTGCATATATATATAAATATAAGATCTATGTGAAAAAGTAGGGTGAAAATTCAACACAAAACTGATGAAAACCTAGATAAAATATTATTAAGAAATAACACATAAAAAAGGATGAAAGAATGGAGGAAACCCTACTTTTTCACACAGATCTTATATATATATATATATATGTGTGTGTGTGTGTGTGTGTGTGTGTGTGCTTATTTTCCAGCAAATGATTATGAACATGGGCCAGATGAAGCAAGATTTTGATCTTTTAATATAGAAAACTGTCTATATATAAACTTAAATTTTAGGTCTTCAACTTTTTCTGTTTCTAATGTTTTATTTTAGGTATTTTTTTGGTAATTTTTTTTAGGTCATGCTATATATATAATCCTTCAAGGTTGTTACTTTCCACCCTTTTCTTTTTTGGCAAATTTCCACAGTGTTTTATGCAGTATAGAGCAAGAGTACTCTTGTTTTCATAATTTCCATTTATCCAAAAAGAATTCCCTTATAAATAGTTGTCTTTATGCTCTTTTCTTCTTTTGGAAATTTAATTAAAAAAAAAATCTGAGCTGAATAATGATTTTTCACTATGTATAATGTATATGAAGTAGAGAGTAGCACTAAATTTATTTTTCAGATATCTAAGCCTGGAAATCTCATTTCCTTAAGTACATACATACATATATATATATATATATATATATTGTTGAGTAATATCTTATGCATCAGGTTTTTATTCAGTGAATAAATTGATAATCTTTTTTGTAATGTCGTTGGTTTGTACAGTGTACAGATGATATATATATATATATAGACAGAGAGATATATATATATATATATAGACACAGAGAGATATATATGATGTAATTCAAGCATCAGCTCATTATATATATTCTTGGCTGTGACTTTCAGTTCTTGACACGGGGTTTTCTAGATTCTGTAGGTCACAACGTTGTTCTTCATCTTGGAACTTGAACTTTTAGTATTAAAAAAATCTTAACAAAAGTTTCTAAGTCTGTTCTGTACTGGGGTTGTTGGGGGGGGGGGGGGGTGGTAGACTGAAGGAGTCCCTGAAATCAGGAGATGTGAGGTTTGAAGTTAAACATGAGGATATATTGAAATGAGACAGATAAAGGGTATGAAATTGCGAAAATTAAGTTATATTATCTATTAATGCAAGTTGAGTGGGAAAAATAAGTTACGTTATCTATTAATGGAGGTTGAGGTTTTCTTTTCAAGACAAGAACAGTGATTAATATTTTAATTCACTTTCTTCTTGGATTTTCAGTAAGGAAATTTACTCACTTGGATTTGACCAGACGGGGTTTAGACTAAAATTTCCGTAACATAATATCCACCCCCTGTAAGGAAATTTTATTTGTTATAAAGAGTGTATATTCTTTGGGGTTCACTTCATAATTTTTCGCAACGGAAAATTTTAATTTAGTTCAAAAAGGGTTCGGTCGAACTCAAGTATAGTTCATTTATTTTGTAACTTATCATGTAATTTACTCACTTGGATTCGATCAAATCGAGTTTAGAATTAAATTTCCGTAACATAATATCCACCCCTAGCTAGTAAGGAAATTTTATTTGTCGTAACGGAAAAATTTAGTTCCAACAGTGTTCGATCGAATCTAAGTATAGTTCACTTATTTTGTAATTAATCATGTAAATTAACTCACTTGAATTTGACCAGACCGGATTTGGACTAAAATTTTCGTAACATAATATCCACCCCCAATAAGGAAATTTTATTTGTTATAAAGAAGGTGTATTTATAAAGTGTATATTCTTTATGTTACACTTTTTAATTTTCCGTAATGGAAAATTTTAATTCGAACAGGGTTCGATCGAATCCAAGTATAATTCACTTATTTTGTAATTAATCATATAAATTAACTCACTTGAATTCAATCAGATCGGGTTTGGACTAATTAAAATTTCGGTAACATAAAATCCATCCACCCCCTAAAATTTAGAGTAATATGAAGGAAATATTATAAAACTCTTCTAACTTGATTTTTGTTTTGTCGAACATAAGAATGTTGACAAAATCTAACTATAATGACTCACTTGCTCTTGTCGCGTTCTAAAATAAAGGAAGCGAACTTTACTATTAATATGAAAGGTATGTGTTCATAAATTTGTTTCGTCTCTCTTCCCTATATTCAATGATGTATTAAATAATTCTGAAAAAAAGCCACACATAAACAAATGAAACTTTTGCTAGAAAGGAAACTAATTTGTAATCATTTATTCTTTTTTCACATTAATTTCTCCATTAAATTTTAAATCGAAACAAACTGCAAGTTAATTTAAAAAGGCTCTAATATTCATATAAATGATTTGTTTTACACTTCTATCTTATATCATCTCAAAGAAAATATTTGGATTTAACTGAATATGTGAAATGGGTTTTAAATTTGGTAATAATTTTGTCAGAAAGGTTTATATATATATGTGTGTGTGTGTGTGTGTGTGTGTGTGATAAAATAGTTTTCACTCGTTTTTCATGTTCAGAAGAAGTTAATGTGACAGATACTGTACATGGTAATGATACTCTAGATATTGTTGAGTTTATAATAGCCGTAAGAACTAAAGAGCAGAGATATGTGCCGTGTGTATATATTCTGGAAAGCTACCTAGGACTAATATAAATTCTGTACAGAATTATAGGTATCTTGAAATAATGTTAGTACCTAGAGAAAGCTCTTCTTTAAGAGAAACGAAGAGAATTACAAAAATATCTTTGGCCCGATTGGATGGGATGCTGTTTCTCAATACTCGATTTCTCAGAGATTTTTTTCATTAAAAATGCATATGTTTGACATCTCCCAAAAATATCCCAAAGAAATACTACATACAATTTTTCAGAAAAAAATCTCAAATTTCTATGAGAAATGGATTTACTTGACATTTCTCTCAAATTTTTCTCAAAAAGTTAGAATTTTACTATTCATGATTAGACACCCAATAATTAAAAGTATTTTATCCGCCAGTATCTTGATATAATTATCAAAATAATCACATATCTTTATTTGAAATGATTTAAGCTACGAAATAAGATCTACTTTGAATATTTTTGGATGCCTTAACTGATGAGTTTAGCTTAAATATGTTAAATATTCTTACAAAAACAAAACTCACCCATACCAATTTCCCACAAAAAAAAGATTTTTTCTCACAAAAAAAACATATCACATCACACTTGATCATTACACTTTTTTCTATCAAAAAAATTCATCCAAACACACTTCCTCTTTCATATCTCTATTTCCTTAAAAATAATTTCTCTTACTTTATCTATGAAAAATAAGAAATTGAAAATAGACGTTCATCCAATCGAGTCATAATAGTCAATATGTTTTCATATTCAAGTTGAAATGGTACCATTTCTTAGGAGACCCAAAATAAAATAAAATGAAGAACTGCAATGAATCCCATAGGATATATAGGGCATTGATGTATTTTTAGTTTCATTATTTTTAAATTTGCAACTTTTGTCTCACATGATGAATTTTTTTTTTTTGCATGTTTAGTCCCAGTCATTAAAAAACGAACGAAAATTGTTAGTTTGGTCAAGTGTCTTACACGTGGTCATAAATAAATTTAATAGCACGTGCATTAGACACGCGAAATTCTACTCACTTTTTAACGGTTGTGACCAAAATTGCAACAAAACGTATTCTATGAGACTAATTTTGTAAATTTGTAAACAATAAGACTAAAATTACAACAAACTTTATCACATGGGACTAATATGGCAATTCTCCCAAAAAAGAAAGAACTCAGGTCACGGCCAATCCAACTTCGTTAGGGAACTATATAAAATGAAAAGGCCCTCGTAAAGACTAAGGTGGGGTTTACCCTAGCGTGAACCATCTGTCGGTCAAGTCAGTAAAGATAATGATGGTACGAATACTATATTAAGACAGTGTTTGAGTGAGTTTATAAGCTTTTTCAAATGTCTTATAAGTTGTTTAAGAGCTTAAGTGTTCGGTAATTTTTTTTGGTAAAACAGCGTATAAGCTCTCAAAATAAGTTGTTAGCAGCTTATAAACTGTTAAAAATTAAGTAAGAAGACACCAACTTATTTTTTAAGAAAAAATATCTTATTAGCACTAAGAGATTATAAGCTTTTTAGAATAAGTGTAGCCAAACGAGAGTAAATTGTAAAAAAACAGAATTCATAAATGTATTGGATTGGAGCATTTAAAGAGTTTTCCACGATGTACGGGTATAACTGTAGATGGAGGCCGCGCATAATTGATTAAAGGTTTTAAATTCAGGTGGCCAGGTCAAGTCGGGTTGGGTAGACAGACCCGAACTAAAAACGGGAGTACCATTATGTTCTTTTGTGATTCTCAACATGTGGAGAGGGCATTTTAGTCATTTGTTACTTATCGTTTAAGTGTGCAATTGTGCATCCAAATAAATTATACTAATACAGTTTGTTGAATTTTGCTGCGTGCATAATAGCATGGACAAGATCCTGGAGAAGTATGAAAGATATTCACTTGCAGAGAGACAATTTGTTGCAAATGAGCCTCCCTCACCTGTAAGTACTGCTTTTTTTTTTCTTTTTTGGGTTTTCTACGGGTTTCCCTACATCACATTGAGTATGGGACTAATCCCACTTCGCGGTACTGAGCCTGCTGCTGGCCTGAGTGGATTTGTCATAGGGAGAGTCTAACACGCTCCCCCACTCAAGAGCGTAGTGGTGGACAAGCCACTATGCCAACCCTTCAGGCTCAATTATATATGTCAAATGATTTTATTTTTATTTTTTAAGTGTTATTTTTAGGGGTTTTCAGGAATTTATGCTAGATATATATAATAACACTATTATGTATTGTGGATCTAAAATGAAATTCTTATGAATGATTGTTTAGTGTATCGTGAATGTTTCGTGATTCGGATGTTAATGAGCTCCCGAAATTGATCCCTAAATTATGGTATTATGATTATTTAGGGACTCAGATTTAAGGGCAATTCTATGCTGGGTCGAGACCAATGGTCTCGGCCCAATCACAGCCGCCGGATCCCCCAACAGGGGGGGATCATTTAGCAATTTCACCCTCACCTTTGGCTGATCTGACGGCTGTGAATTATTGGTCTCGGCCCAACCAAGAATTTACCCGGATTTAAGGCACCTAATCAAGAACTTGTTTAGGGTATTACTTTCTTGATAGAATATATATATATATATGTGTGTGTGTGTGTGTGTGTGGTTGACGTTTATGTGTACTTATGAAGGTATGATGTATTTAAATGTGGTGATGTTTTAAATTAATGTTACTAAAAGTTTGAGCTATGCAGGCAAACTGGAACCTGGAGATTAGCAAACTTAGGGCTAGAATTGAGCTCTTGCAAAGAAACCATAGGTAAGGACTCAATTAATTTAAGTGAATTGGATATATATATATACATATATATATATATAAAATAAATGTATGTATGCATTTTTCATTTTTTTATTTTAATAGTATGGTTTATTCATCCTCTTAGGCAATATATGGGAGAAGATCTTGACTCCATGAGCCTCAAAGATCTTCAAAATCTGGAACAACAGCTTGACACTGCAATTAGGAACATACGATCGAGAAAAGTAACATATTCTTTTATATGTATAATAATTATGTGTATTTCTTTTCCATATCTTCTATATATATAATTCATGTTTAGCTATTTATTTTCTCTAATGAAATTCAAATATTTCTATGTTCCTATATACAGCATCAACTCTTGTACGATTCAATCTCTGACTTGCAGCAAAAGGTTTGTCCTTCACTTTTATATTTAATTTAATGGGAGGAACAATTTATTATTGGCTTGGCTAAAAGTTTCAATATTCAAAATGGCCACTAAAAAGAAAAATAAAATTCAATTAATTGTGAGATTACATAGTGGAATTACAAGAGAATAGTGTGAGCGTGATTAAATAGTGAGTGAGTGTTTGTAAAGAAGATTTATTAGTTGTGTGAATATTGTGTAAAGTGAGTAGGAAGAGTTTAGTAGGAGATGAAGAATTTAATAATAGTTGGAATAGTTGTAGTTGAAAATTGCTATTGTATTGATGAATTTCTAGTTACATCTCATATTACACATTCCTCCTATTTCTAGTTGTAGACACCACCTTCTAAAGAGTCTTAAAGTTTCTAGATATTTCTACATAGGTTATCTAGATATATCTACATATATATCTAGCACTATCAAGATTTTTATACGAATATACAAGTAGAAGCATTCTCTAGATTTTACTACAGATACATACTTCTAGAATTAACTAGAAAATGTATTCTAGAAATGTTATGTTTTAAATTTATCCAAAAAAGTGCACTTATTTCAACAAATAGACCTTGTTGCCTTGAAAATAAGCTTGGGAATTTTGGTTTTGGATAATTTGCAACACATGCAACAAGTTATTGTAATGGAAGGTTTATAGTATTTAAATATTGGAGAACAATAATTTAGATAAAATATAGTTGTAAAATTAAATAGGGAATGAAGTATGTCACAGCCAATGAATTTTAATAGTTGCTATACAATATTCTATATTCTAACTAATGAAAATCTCTAGAAAACCATTTTATTTATTTTTTTAATTTGTTACAGGAGAGGGCAATACAGGAACAAAACTGCATGCTGGCAAAGAAGGTGATAACATTGTATTATATTCATTTAATTTGTCACGTCCTGCTGCCACTTGCATTTCTTTTAAGGTGAACTACATGCACACTCCCTCACTTTAGTGTTAATTATATAAAATTTTCTGACATTTGGTAAATTGTAAAAGGACCCCTCAAATAGTCTATTTGTAAAGTTTACAAGGGGTTAAATTGTAAGAATTTTTAAATACACATTGGATGTAATTGTACGAATATATTAACGTAAGGGGGATTTTATGTAATTCCAAAAAAATCAAGAGATTTTTCGATAATTAACACCAAAGTTAGGGGGCTGTAGGTAATTTTCTCTTCTTTTAATGATTTATTTTAATATGTTTACTGTTTGTACTTATACAGATCCAAGAGAAGGAGCAAGAAATGGCACATCAGTCACAGTGGGAGCATAATAATCATGGTCATAACGCACCGCCACTGCCACCACCACCGCCGCCATTTATGATGGCGCCTCAACTTCCTCGCTTAAACCTCGGGTAAATTTCCAATATAGTATATATCACATGATCAATGAAATTAAAGCTTGTTAAATAAATAATTATATTATTTAGGGTTAATCATATTTACCCCTCTTCTGAATTAAGCTAAATTACCGACTTTGCCCCTCCCGTTTAATGCAGAGGCGGGGCGTATGAAGGAGGAGGAGCGGCGGAGGGTAGAAGGAATAATGATCTTGACCTCACTCTTGATTCACTCTACTCATGCCATCTTGGGTGCTTTGCTGCATGATAAATACTCAATGTTTGGAGAATTAATGAACTCTAATTATATACTTTTATTTCGAAAACTTACTAATTAATCTCGTAATATATGTTATGTTATCCATATATATGATCGTACTTATGGGGTCTAGAAAATTTTCTCTAGCTAGAATATATCTGGACTTAGAGAAACTGACTCTAATGTGACAGGAATAAATAATATTTAAATAATATCTGTTGCGAGACGTGACATGATAACACATTCAATGTGCATTAATCTTGTGATATATATATATATATATACACACACATTTATATATGTTATATTTATTTTTGTACGACATTTTCTATCAGTAAATTTCTTGTTATGCTTTAGATCAAATGGGCTTAGAACGATTGGGCTGGATTTGTTGAACTCTTCTCTGGGCTTTGAGGTTCCATTTAGTGGCCTGCTTGGGAGTGGCTATCTATCTATCTATCTATCTATATATATATATATATCTCTCATAGAATGATAGTACTCAAATCAACAGTTGATAGAAATATGCTAAATATGTCAGATACTAAATAAATGAGTCAAAAGCCAAAAGGCCCAAAATATAAAAATTAGATTCTAAAAATTAACTCTCGTATAAACGATAATACATTAAATACTAATTAAAAATATAAAGATTAGACCATAGTTGGCTTAAGTTACGTAACTGGAGTCATTGTCTCGCCGAAAAAGGGATGATCAGAGAGGTTAGAGAAAACATCCTACTATTGCCACCCTACTCATACAAACTTCGGGGGGACAGGGGCGGAATCAGGATTCAGAAGTAGGGGCGACGAAAGTAAAAAATTGAGAAAACCTTAGTATTTTTAGATTTTGAGGGTGCGAAATGTCAAAAATAAAAAATTTAGGGGCAAAATGTGAAAAATTAAAATTTTATAGGGGATTTTTTTTTTTTCAAAATTGAAGGGGGGTGGGGAGACCCCCACCAGCGCCCCCCCCCCCCCCCCCTCCGTCTCAGTCGGAGGAGGATGGTTCTAAAATGGGAACATTGAAAGGAGGTGATTGAGAGAATTTTCTTTGCAGAGTTCTTGGGCTAAACTCTCTAATAATTTTCAACAATGATAAATAAACTTAGAAAACTTATATATGCATATATATATTTATATATATTTTGTTTGGCGGGGGGAGGCCCCACTAGCTCCCCCCTCCCTCCGTCTCTGTCGAGGGAAGAATGGTTCTAAAATGAGAACCTTGAGAGGAGGCGATTGAGAGAACTTTTTGGAGAACTATCTTCTTTGCAGAGTTTTTGGGCTAAACTCTCAAATAATTTTCAACGATGATAAATAAACTTAGAAAACTTATATGTGTGTGTGTGTGTGTGTGTGTGTATATATATATATATATATTTAATCAATTTGCTAGTAAATAGATCAAAGTGATGTAAAACAAAATAAAAAAAATTATACATCCATATCAGTTTACTCCAAACAGAGTTTGTTTGTTTTTTCAATTGACAAAAACCACCTATGTCATGGTGGAATTTTTGCGAATCCCCTCCTTTCTATATTGACAAAAAACCACCTATGTCATGGCGACAAAAACTGAATTTACAATCCAAGTTGGATTAAGGATTTGGAGTTTTGCTCTCGGTGCACGTTAGCATACTAACGTGCACCAAAATCCAACCATGGCGAAAAGACGAGAAAAACGCGTAACTGTTGCAACAAGAAGTCCGACGACATCACAACCAACAAGTACTCACACACCACCATCGAATCATGGAGCTAGGGGGAGATTCCAGCGGAAGCAATACCAGGAAGTAATCCCGTGTTGGGAGACGAAATGCTAGGATTTGACGAGAAAGAAAATTTGGGGATTTTGGAATCTGATCTCACGCAATCACCAACCACTCTCAATCCGGTGCAGAAGGAGATACCTGTGGCCCAAAAAATGAAAACCTGGAGGGAGCTTTTTGCTGGGAACAGGGAAGGTACAAATGGATTGGTTCTACAGAAAGTCGATTGCCAGGGGGATGAGATCTGGTTTACAAAGGAGGAAGTTGCCACTGAATTGGAATACTGGAAATTCTCCCTGCTAACTTATATCTTGGGGCAGGAGATTCCCACAAATGTGATGCTCAATTTCTTGAGGTCTAGATGGCGAGGGATTGAGCTTCCGAGGGTGGTCAAGCATGGAAAAAAGTTTATACTGAGATTTGACATAGAGAAGGCGATGAACAAAGCAATGGACAAAGGTATCCAGTTTTTCTATTTTAAACCGATGATTATTAAACGCTGGAAAGAGGGCATGGAACAGGAAGAAGAATTTACTTCACTTCTTGTTTGGATCCAACTACCTAATCTACCTCTGGGGTTGTGGGGGGTATCAAGTCTGAGTAAAATAGCTAGCAATGTGGGGGAGCCAATGTACACAGCTGAGTTAACAGTAAGGAAACTAAAGCTAGAATTTGCCCGAATTCTGGTAACTATCAGAGTGGATGAGAAACTGATCAGGCAGCCCATCAAATATGAATGGAATCCCACACAGTGCAAGAGATGTGCTAAATGGGGACATAGGGAAAGTGGATGTACTAGCACTGTTACTCAGCAGTGGCAGGTGAAAATGGGAAGTAACCCAAAGGAAGCAGAGAGAAATGAAGAAGAGCATGAGCCAGAAATCACTATTATCCAGTAGAAAACTGCTAGTACAAATGAGATGATGATAGGCACCTCAACAGGACTGACTCTTTCGTCACACCAGCAGCAATCCAAATGGAAGGGTATTGCACAGGAGTGACAAGAAGTTAGGGGATCAAGAATAAAGAAGGGCAGTGGTTGGGCAGAGAAAACATCAAATGTTGAGGTCTTCAACATGCTCTGTCTAATCTGTTTCAGGTGTTAAGTCAAGTGGGGTGGGGAGTGGAGTGGAGGGGGGAAAAGGGCTTGAACCTGATCCCCCAAATCTATGAATATTGGAGTCTGGAATGTGAGTGGGCTGAATACCGCTAAAAAACAGAACTTTGTGAAGCAGCTGTTAACAACCAGTAAGCTTGATGTGTGTGGGATTATTGAAACTAGGGCAACGCCAAACAAGTTTCAAAAAATTAGGAGGGCATTTGAAGATGATTGGGAGGTCATTAATAACTATGCTAAGGCTACTAATGGCCGTATTTGGATCATGTGGAGGAAAACACCACCACATGTAAAGTAATTGATGTCATGGATCAGATGATCACCTGTGCAGTGAGTGTGGGGAAATTTAAATTCTATATGTCAGTGGTGTATGGACATAATGAGGAAGCGGGGAGATCTCAACTATGGGATCGGATAGCTAAATTGAACTTTCATGAACCTTGGATTCTCCTTGGTGATTGGAACTCAACTTTGAATCAACATGAAAAGCTATCTAGTGATGGTGGGTATACAGGGGGAACATGTAGAGGAGGTTGTGTGGAAGAAAATTGTATGGGGAAAGGGTGCAATACCAAGGCATAAGTTCATCTTGTGGCTGGCTGTACTCAATCGACTGAAGACTAAAGACAGGGTCTTAAGTTGGAAAGAGCTTGATAATGATCTCTGTCTTCTTAGTGATAGTTACCCGGAGAGTAGGAACTACCTGTTTTTCTAGTGCAGGTTTCCCAAGGAACTCATGCAGTACTGTTGGGAGATGCTTCATACCTGATGTGCTTATGAGGATTGGGACCCTACACTGTACTGGATGCACAGAATCAGTAAAGGAAAGTCGGCACTCAGTTGCAAAAAGAGGGCTGTTTTTGCAGCACTTGTGTATAATGTATGGATGGAGAAAAATAATCACATAGTATTGGCAGGAAAGATGTTAGGAGTTTAGGTGAAAATATTTGGAGTAGTATTCAATGTAAATTTGGAAGTGCATGAAGTCAGGTATGCATGGGGCAAAATATGTAAATGATTTTTGATAATAATACAAGCTTACCATTCCAAAAAAAAAACTGAATTTACTCCAAACAAACAGAGTTGATGTCCATAACTATTTAATTTCATGAAAATCAATCTTAATGGATCATTCTTATATATGGACTTTTTTTTTTATCAATATAATTATCCATGTAGACTTTGATCTTTTGTATATGTAGAACAAGCTCAACATGCTTTAGAGCTTAATTAGATTGAAGAATTTGTAATTGATTTGACTTCAAATGTTCTTAATTGCAAATATCTACCTCATGCAAAATCAAAATAAACTTTTCAAGGCATCTCTTTGTATATATAGTGATTAGTTCATTTGTCCCCTAGTTATCTAATTAACTAATCTCTTTTTTGACTCCTTAATTGGTTGGTGATTTAATATCATCATGATCATCTTTACCATCATAACCAACTTCATCATATTCAACTGTCACTTAGTCCTAGAAATTTTTATAGTAGCAGTTGTTGTGACGTCTCTTCATCCTTTTGGACTATATGATAGAAAATTCTCACTTGTAGTATATAGATAACATTTATTCAAAAAAAAAATCCATTTTCAAGAATCATATATTTCCAAAATTTGAGCTTTTTTCCTCTTTTGTTAGGATTCTTAGATTTACCATGTAAATGAAGTTTGTTATGTTGTACGTCATTGCAAAGAAAGATGATATTCGTGATAAGATGTCAAATGATAAATGATAATATCAAAGTTATCATAATTTATGTATATTAAGTGATAAAAACTTTATTCTATACCAAATAAGATTTTCACATGCCTAATGTAACAAAAACGGTCACTAATTTATTTATTTTTTGTTTACATGCGAAGTAAAACAAGACTAAGTCTCTTCCAAAACCAAATCTAAACAATCATCAAGGGGTTCTTCCCAAACTTGAAAGCCCCCGTGCAAATTGTGTCCCATTTTTGCAAGAAAGTCCGCCACTTTGTTACCTTCACGTTTCGTATGTTGAAGTGCACTCCTCCAAGGATTCCTAAGCAATATTCGAATGTCTTGAATAATATTTCCAAGCGGGTGAACCTCCACATCCCCACTATTAATAAGGTTGCACACCACTTTCGAGTCCACTTCCGCTACAATTCGGGGCAGTCGTCTATCCCAAGCAATTCTCAACCCTTCACAAAGCACCAAAAGCTCTGCTTCATTAACGGTAAGGCTCCCCAAGCTCCAGCTAAAGCCCCATTCCCAATTTCCCGAGTCATCCCGGAGCACACCACCTGCAAAACGGTCACTAATTATTGACAACTAATGATAGAAAAAAATGTGTATAAATTGTTGATATTGGTGTTTATTGAAACTTATATTAGGGAAAATTGCATTTTTCATACGCCGAAGGGGAGAGCTCTTCGTTTTGGTACAATAAAGAGGACTTTTTTTTTAATTTCGGTGCACTAAAGGTCAATTTTTGAAAATTTGGGTACAAATCCGCCGAAAAAAATTGAAATTCTCCGCAAAGTGTCTATGTGGTAAACAAATATGGGGATTTTCAAAAGTACCCCCACTCCCATGTGAAGATAAAATTGCAAAAAGAAATTAAAAAAATATTGAAATTGTATATTTCAAACTTATTTCTAGTTTAAAAAAATTATTTAAAGAATAAAATAGTTTAATATGTTGATGTGAATATAGTTAGAAAAATATTAGAAAAATTATCTAAAAATTAAAGAAATTTAAGAGGCCAGAAATTATTATAAATTCTATCTTAAACTCATAAATTATTTTTAATGGCCACTTTTCTTTTCATTGACAAAAAGAAATTAAATAAAACTCAAAAAAATGAAAAAAATCAAAAACAATTTATTTTTTTGGGAAAATTATGTAAAATCATAATATAATAAGAAAAAATCGAAAATATTAAAAAGTTGAAAAACATAAAAAAATGAGAAATCGGAAGAAAACAAAATTAGAAAATAAAATAAAAAGAAGTTGGAAAAATTAGAAAATAATAAGGAAAATTAGTAAAATCATAATATAATATTATAATTTAAATTTAAATTATTTTATAATTTTTATATTATATATTACTATAGATACTTTATTTATAATAAACAAAGAAAATATTTGAATTTAAATTCTCACAAAATTTAAATAAGTTAAAAAAAAAATTGAAAGTATTTGACTTAAATTCCCTAATTAGAAGTCAATTTTCTCTCCAAATGCCAAATCCCCAAATTGTAGGTTAATTTTCCCTCCAAATGCAAATATCCCTAAATTCAATTCAATTTTTCCGCTAAATGACATTTTCCGACGAATTTCAAATTTTCTAGCGTGATTTGTAGCAAAATTGACCTTTTCTATACTAAAATTAAAAACGTCCCATTTATTGTTCCAAAATGACGAGCACTGCCCTTCAGATGAAAAAATGCAATTTTCCGTGAAACTTATTTGGTGATAACTTAATGACAACAAAAATTTGCTACAAGCCCCTAGTGATTTTTTTTTATTATTATTATTTTTGTCATTAAATTGTCACTAAGGATCAACATGGACAACATGAAAATTATTTTTCTCACCAATAAGTTTGTGAAAAATCATTATTTTGGTGAGATAGAAAAATATTGTCACAAAGTATTTATCATTAATGACAACTTTCACATTAGTACTTGTTATTTTCTCACTAATTAAAATATATCTAAATTATCTCCTCATTCATGTCGTACTCTGATATGGATGAACCACGTACATTAATTTTAGTCTATTTAGTTCTCATCATCTATGTTCTTGATTCATGCTTTATTCTTATATTGTTATTTAGAGAATCTTGTAATATACTAAAGACTATTAACTTTAATCAATTCTATTTACAAGAGTGCATAAATATAAGAATTAAAGGGGAGCCAAACTATATATAATTGCTCAAGCATATGTACATTAATTATGAATAATTATCAATATTCATGAGGAAAATGAACAGCTAAGCTAGTCTTGAAGAGTATGGCCCCTACTGTTTTGATGAAAGCACGTTCAAATGGAGCCCCAAAAGCCTAAAGAAATTAAAAGTAGTAAAGGGAAAAAATGATTAGACAGCAAAAGAAGGCAAAAGAGAAAGAAATCTGTGGCCCATGCCATCATGCATCACTTTGCCTTAGCCAAAATTCATCAGGGAATGCCCAAATTTTGCTCACAAAACTTTATTTATATATAACTACTAACTCTTCTTCTTGTCTATTTATTCATAGGAGTTAGTAACTTAGGTCCCATTACAAAATATGGGTAGAATAGCCACTAAGATGCCTAATTTTTGCTTAAATAGGATTAGGCCTCTAGTTCGGGTTCGTTCGCCACCTAGCAATGCAAACTCTACCACCATTAATGATCGTGATCATGATCAAAAGAAAGATGGTTTTTCCGATGTTGTAAAGGAGGATTCCGGTGGCGGTGTTAAGAAACCGGGGGCGGTAAGTGGCCGGAAAATCATGATTGTGGTGGACTCGAGTGCAGAAGCTAAAAATGCTGTGCAATGGGCACTTAGTCATACAGTTCAGAATCAAGATATGATTGTACTTCTTTATGTTACTAAGCCTTCTAAACAAGGTTGGGAATTATAGCATATTTAATTAATTATTTTAGTTTTTGGTATCTTATAATTTATAGACTAAGGACTTTGTTATTAATAAACTTTCTAATTATTTATTTATTTTGTTTCAGCTGAGCAATCAAATAAGAATGATGTGAATCCAAGAATTCCTCCATTCCTCACTTGTATGAAAAGTATGTGCCAACTTAAGATGCCTGAGGTATGTACACAATTTCTCATTCATCTAGTCGACTTTTATTTATTTATTTGACCACATATATGTTAATGAAGCCTAATGAAAGTTCAGGATCTAAGATATAGAGGTCTTGAATTCGAGTCTCACCAGAATTCTGGATATCTATCTAAATTTTTATGGTAATACAACAATTCATGATTGTTGATTACGAGTAGTTATCAATTGTTGCTTGTAAATTCTTGAGAATTGATATTATGATGTAACGATATATTTACACAATTCATTAAGAAATTGTAAGTATATGTTAATGCCTGGGCTAATAGTACCAAATCATAACATAAATCTTGCATTTATGCAAGATAGGTGCACGTTGAGGTTGCATTCGTGGAAGGGAAAGAGAAGGGCCCTATTATAGTGGAGGAGGCTAAGAGGCAAGAGGTGGGGCTGCTGGTGCTAGGGCAGAAGAAACGGTCGGTGACGTGGCGGCTCATGTTGATGTGGGCCGGGAACCGGGTGGTGGCCGGTGGCGGTGTGGCGGAGTATTGTGTACAAAATGCTACTTGTATGGCTATTGCAGTGAGGAGAAAGAGCAAGAAACTTGGTGGATATCTCATCACCACTAAAAGGCAGAAAGATTTTTGGCTCTTGGCTTGATCAAATTCATGATTTCAATTCGACTTTTTTTTATTATTATTATTGTTGGTTTAGTTAATTTGTTGTGGGGAGATGGATTGTATACACATAATTCAACTTTTAAATATTTGTAAATGAAATGATAGCATTTTACTGAAAAAAGGTGTAGTGTAGTGTATGAGTGTGTATGGGAATGATTTAGAAAGTGAATTATTATAGCAAAGGACACTCATGTCTTACCATATAGAATGTGGTTAAATTTGTTTAAAAAAAATAAAGAAATACATTTTATTGATTAAATCGAAGAATATTACAAACAAACTTGAAATATAATGACAAAAATCTAAAGAACAAATATTACTCTATCTATCATTCCAAGACAAAAAAGGAAAGAGATACAAGAACACTTGAAGAATTAAAGCAAAGCAGAATTAGAAGTCTGCTTATAAGAAATTAGAAAAATATATTGAGCAAGAGAGATTGAAAGAGACGCTGAAAATCTGAATGTTGTGTACTGATTTTTGGGCTTGCTAATATATATATATATATATATATATATATATGTTGCAAATCAGCCCCTGAAATATTGGTCAAACACGTGTTGACCCCAAAGATGGAAGTTGGATGGGCCTGAACATGGGCCTGGTTCATTAACATAGCTGGGCTCTATTTTTGATCTTGATGGACAAGCCCAAGAGTTTGATATCTTCAACAAAATTAATCACATGATTTTGAGCTCTTTTGGTTCTTTCATGCACCAAATCTTGAATACAAAACTGTAGATCAGTAGTGCCACAATTACAATGTCAATGTAAAATCATTCAAACCATAGGAATTTTCTTATAAATGTGTGCTGGATTATAATGGAAAAATTGACAACACTTTGTGTACATATTGTGAAAGAATGATTAAGATGACAATCAACGTTTATTAAAAATTAAAGATTATTTACATGTAAGAATCAATGTGATAATTCATTTCTACAAGAACAGAAATTATGTAATTTTTTAGAAGAAAGTGGTCAACATAAGGATGTTTTCTAAGGAATTTCAGAGAAACAAAAATAAACTCGATTCTGTAACTAATAGAAATTAAGTAAATATTTTATTGAAAAATAAATGACAAAAAAGATTATGCAATTCTCATCATGTTTCCATTTTTTAGGTTATAAGCGTTGGTTGAATCGTTGAATCATGTATGCATGTAATGATTAATTGGAGGAATTTTTTCATAGAAGCCGGGGAAAATCATATAAAATAAGAGAGGCTGTTCGTATTTATGTAGAGCTTCATCATGATACGCTATTTTTTTTTTTTTTTATGAGAAGTGTATGAGGTAAAAATTATATAGTTAAACATCGAGGAAGAGAGGCGTTAATGTTATGATGGTCCAGAGAGCATTAAGAGCTCATCCTGTTCAAAAGAAAATTTCTATTGCATTTCTTATTGCAAGGATATTAGATGAACGATACATGTAATTTTTGAATTTTTGTTGGGCACATTTCAATCATTCAATATCTTATAATAGAAAATGCAACAAAGTTTGCAATACAAGGTCATCTTTGCATCTTGGTTGGCTGAGGCTCGCCTTGGTGGGCCGAGTTGAGAAGAGCCTTATGGACCCGATGTAGCCTAGGTAAGAAAAATCATTTGGGCTGAGTGCAATTATGCGACTTCAATTGGGCCGATCTATAGTCCATGTCTGTCGAACTTATATTAGGACTTCAATTTGACATCACCTCTAGGGTGAGGAACTTGTTGGCTAGATCATGTCAGGTCCATGTCTCTCACGTCTTTCGTGAAGCGAGTAGACCGGAAGACTTGTTTGCGGAACTTGGGAGGTCTCATACTTTGATGACTATTGGCGTTCCTCTTGGGGCTACTGGTGTTCTTGTTGAGCAAGATAGAATGGGTCCACTTGGCTCCAGTACACGTTTATGAATACGGACCCCGACATGTCTGGCTAATCCATTAGGGGTCGTTTGGTTGGAGGGTTTACATAGGTTGACTAATTCTGACACATGCAATTTGTTGTTTGGTTGCTTAGCCAGAATTAGCCCACAAACCCAAGGTCGGGTTCGGAAACCCATTTACCCTTACTATTCCAACCCACCTTTTGAGGTGTGCAGAGAAGACCCAACATATGGGTTTATTTGCCCATGAAGTGTAATTACAAATTTAACCCCCTACTATATATATCCCACCCCAAATTCATTTTTCCTTTTTTTATTAGACATCTCTCTCTTCCCCAAACTCCAGCTGCCATTTCTCTCTTTCTCTCTATCTCACAAGCTAGAGACCGCCATTGAAGATTGATTACTCTTGCAGCTCGAGTTTCGTTATTTTTTCACATGTAATAACCTACCAGGCGAGTATGTGTTTTAATTACTGGTTATTTTAACTTAAATTTTATTTAATTTTATAGTTGCTTAAAATTAGGGTTTGTGTTCCATCCATGGTTTTAGCTCATTTATGTTGAGGAATATAGTCTTGTATGCAATTTTTGTGTTGTATATGTTGAAGAATGTTGTATACAGCTCAATGTCATTGATTTTTATTTTTTTTTGTATTTTAAAATTGTTTGATTTTGTGGAGATAATTAGTTCTTGGAAGAAAAAAATTGACTCACGTTAAGGTAGAATTTGTCCATCAGTTTACATTTATATTCAATAAATAATAATTACAATAATTGCAACTGTTATTAAATTCGTCACTCAGACAACGCCATTTCTCTATGTGTGCTCTCACTCCAGTCTCTCTCTCTCTCTCTCTCTCTCTCTCTATATATATATATATATATATATACACGAGATCTCTTGATAAAATCTGAATTCAGACACACACAAATTGAATTATTACGGCGTAGTTTGTAAGCATTTGGGCGTTAGGGATTTGCTCAAATCAAACGCCCAAATTTTTGATAGATTCTGCAGAATTAAGTGAGCTGTTGCTTTGCTCGTGAGATGAGATAAGCAGAAAACTTGAGGTAAGATTTGGAGTGATTTTGTTTAGTTTATTGTGAATTGTGATTACTGTCAAGTAATATAAGTAACTTTTTTTTAAATGAGATTTTGTGAAGTTGATTAGATCTGTAGTGAGAGCTGTGATCTTGGATTATAGAGAGTATGCATTTATTGCTGTACTTGAGTATTTAGAATTCAGTTTTATTAGTTTATTAATGTTTCTGAAGAATAAAATGAAAAGATGGTGGGTAAAAAAATTCATTTAGCAATTTAAAACTCCCCCTTGGGATCCAACAGTCGAGGCTGGACCGAGACCATTAACTTGTTTCGATTTATGGTCGTTGATGGGATTGGTTGCAGTTGCAGTTAATTATGATTAGTTTCATAAAGAATAAAGAGATGCATAATAGTTATCATGTCCTGTGCATTTACAATGTTACTGAAACAGTTCAAGTTATGGGTGATTCTGAATAGTCTGGTCTAATTCTTTAGTTTGTGAATCCCAGTTTTTTGTAGAATTCTTATATTGCAATTGGCGATAAATCTAAATTAAGACTCAAACTCTAGTCTTCATGTTTATATGAAAGTATAGTTTATATAGGATAGTTGAAGAAAGTTTATTAATAACACATTTTTCAGTTCTCCAGTTAACTTGTTTCGATTCAGACATTATTGTGATGCCTTTCACTGCTTCTAGTTTAAATTATGAGCGATTGAAGAAGTTTCAAAAGTTACCAAACCACTGTACATAAACTGATTGAACATGCCAAGAAAACGAAAATTGCTAATTTAGTTTAAGGGATTCATTGTTAAGTACAAAGTCATAGCTGAAAGGGACGTAAAAATGGAAATCAACTTTTCTGAGTTTTTCTTCTTCTTCAACGCTGTGTAAGGTACGAAAACGATGGGGGAGGGAGATGTAAAGACATAGTTTAATGGGTAGGTGGACCCATTAAATGCTGAAAGGTATTATGGGAAATCATGCAAAATTTCAGAATAAAAATATAATTGACACTAAGCCTAATCTATGTAAACCCCTCAACCAAAAAACAAATATGGTCTTTGACTCATGACTTAAGTTGGGCCGAAAATTGAAACCAAACAAAATTTTGTGGGAGTGGTTAAAAGAGTGTATGGTTTGAGACCCATGGATTATTTTGACATGTGTAAACCCAATCCTCCAACCAAACGAGCCCTTAAGAGCCCTTAAGGTACCCTTCATTTCTATCTAGCTCAAACCCACTGCATAAATGCCCATAAATATAAAAGCCCACGTATGAAGCCCAGTAAAGACTTCATTTAGACTTGAAAAGCAAAAGTCTTTGCCAGTGGGTCCCACCATTTATACCTTTTCAAGATCCAAGGGCAGAGATCATTCCATTGTATATAATATTTTTTAAATATGTCACTTTTTCCATAACATAATCCCACTCGCCCTAGCTACTTAATCATTCAAAAACTCTCTCCTAAAATCTACCAAAGATCACACACACACACACACATTCACAGAGATGGCGGAAGTGATGAAGTATGTGGTGGAGAAGCTGAAGCAAGCCCTACTCGCAGTCGAAAATTTTGGCGGCGAGGCGATGGCTTGGTTCGACAAGGTGTTTCCGCCGGAAACAAGGGGTGGGAAGATCAACCACTGGTTCCACGTCGCTCTGCCGTTCCTCATCGCCGCCGCGGTTCTCACGGTGGTTTTTTGCTTCTGCCGCTGCTGCTGTCGGTGCTGCTGCGGCGGCCGTGGAGGAAGGGTGAGGATGATGAGAGCCCCCGGGACCGGGGGGAGTCGTTGGATGCCTAGAAGTGTGTTTGAGAGTGATCCGAGAGGCTACTTTCAGTCTCTACGGGGAGATCAACTTTGCTAATTTAATTAAGTGTTTGATTTGATGATGTTTTCGTGTTTATCAATATGTGTCTTTAATTAAGTATTTTGAGTTTCGATTTCCGGTTTGTGGATCAAAAGGATGTTTCTTGTATCAAGATAATTAAGAAAAAAATATGCATTAATTAGTGTGCTATATATGATGCTATATCAATGAATTATTATTGTTATGATTTTTATTATGAGAAAAAATGAAAAAATATTTTACCATGGATAAAAGTTATATAAAGATTGGTTGTTCTTTGTATAATATGGAATGTAGTGTAAATGAGTTGTAAAAAAGAATACATAGAGAACATTTTTTTGAGGTAAATATTGGAATGCATTTACTGTAATTGCATCAATGGTGCAAAAATTGCACTATTTTGATACAATACATTGGAGATGCCTAAGTGTAGTCAAAATGTTTGAAGATTTAATTGTTGCGCCTAAATACTAGAGCGTTCTTTGATGGTTGCAAAAGTCTATGTGTGGGGTAGACCATTATAAAAAGACTTTTTTTTTAATTATAAAAAAACTTTTGAATTGGAATAACTTTGGAAAGAGATAGAAATTTGTGGGATCCATATAATGGGGAAATGCATGTGAAGATATTTTCATAGAGAAATTTTATGTTGGGTCGAGATTATTGGTCTCGATTCAGTATAGATCGTCGAATCTTTTTAAGGGCAAATCTCTTCAAGGGAGAGGGTTAAATTGGTAAATGACCCCCTAGTGGGGGGATCCAACGGTCAACATAGAATGGCCCTAGTTTCATATAATCAAATTTCCCTAGCACCAAACAAAAAATTTGAGTTTAGTTTGTAGATTTTTTTTCCTACATATTAATTTAATTCCCAAGAATAAACAAGCTTCTACTTATTTGTTTCTTTCTTGCCTACTTGCGAATTAAACTTCACATTTTTGCTCTATCATAACTCTAAAAATCAAATGAACTAGCAAATTGATAGGTTTTACTTTTTAGCTTCTCTAGGAGATAACATAAAACTTATTGGGGTTAATACTTGGCAACTTTCGGAACACGCGAGTCTCGAAAAATCCCACACTTTCTTAAGGTTTATATGTAGACATATCTATTTATACTATACTAAAAGTATGAATATTTTAGTGTTTATTTCAATTATGATTTAACACTTTTATCCTCAATTATGTATTGAAAATGAGTACAAATTAGCTCATGTTTATTCCACCACTAACCTAAAAAAATGAATAGTCATAAAAAAGAAATTGAATGATAACCTCAGACCAAATTAATTACCATTACTATATGAATCAACTATGTATTGAAAATATGTATATTAAAAGTGATATCTTATTGTTTGTTCCAATTGTGATTTTACACTTGTACCCTCAACTATGTATTAAAAATATGTATTGAAAATGAGTACAAATTAGCACATGTTTATCCCACCACTAACCTAAAAAAATGAATAGTCATGAAAAAGAAACTGAATGGTCACCTCACACCAAATTAATTACCATTATTATATAGATCAACTATGTATTGAAAATATGTATTGAAAAAGAGTACAAATTAGCCTATATCCACTCACCTAAAAAAATGAATGGTCACAAAAGAGAAATTGAATGGTCACCTTACACTAAATTAATAGTCATTACTATATACACTAGAATTCTAAGAGTCATATTCGAATTCTATATAAGGTGGAAATTAGTAGCAAACACTCACTTCATTAGCCATGCCGATTTAGTATAGATACCAATTGTTAAATGATTTTTCCGAAATTGGGCTTTGTTTAGTTGCATAAATACATAACTATGACGTCATTGATAAGGAGGTTGCAAATGCAATCTATAACGTGTACAGGTTAACTATGGCGGCGTTTGCGAACAGGTTGCAACTGCAAAACTTCTTTTAGAGGTGCACTACTATGGTCTGAATGAGATCAACCGATCAACTGTCAATTTTCGTGCAACTTAGACTCTAAAATCTATCTTTTTATTTTTTCAATTTTATAATATAGTTAAATGCATTCTATATCAACATGTTTTATATGAACAAATTTGAATTGAATTTTTTCTTTATATTTCTAGATATAATACTTAAATGTTGAAATTTTTTAATATATAAATTTATATTTTAAGTGCAACGTACACATTATGAATATATAAAAAAGTGTGATCTTCTGGGACTGACAAATCCCCATTGTATTCCCCTGTCGGTAGAATGTGGTGAGACATGCACATAGATTTGTTACCATGCAGTCATTTGTGTTAAAAAAAATTAATTATATAAAGTTGAGATGGATTATATATTTATCATGTGGGTGATGAAGTGAAATAAAAAATGAGACAGTCATCTTGGATTAAAAAATTATACAATTAATTAGAGATTTAGTAATGTATTTTTTTTTGGGAGGTTTAGTAATGTTGTTTAAAGCTTCAAAATTATCACTTTCGGATTTTTTTATCTCAATCCAAGTTTCATCTTGAATTTCATTAGTTAGACGAATGCACACAATTGCAATCAAAAATGAAATAAATATTAAAAAGTATATATACATTTGGCAAATATATAAATAGTTTAAAATTAGATAAACATGAAATCAAAACAAAAAATAATATTCGCAATTATGTATCAGAAAATTTGTTAAGCGGACATTTTATTTCAAAATACTATATTATAGGTATGTATACAAAAAATGAAATACAAAATTTGAAAAATGTTTGGCTTTTGTTATAAATATGGAAGTGTTATGAATAATTATATGGATGTCCATGTATCCTCCACTACATGATATGATGGATAATCATTTCTCCTCCTCTTTATGTTATAGTGGATGATCATTGCTCTTCCACTACTTGTAAATCCATCTTTTCCATTATGCACTCAACTCTTGAAATAATTGTACCTACTATTTTGTGCCTATAAATAGGACATGAAGTTGTATTGTTAAGACACACCAAAATCAAAGAAAGAATTCTCTTCTTAATTCTCTAGTCTCTCTACTTTAGAATATTTGTATATATTTCATAATATTTGGAGTTATTTCATAACACGTTATCAGCACGATCCGTCTCAAAGGGTTAATCATTTTAAAATTTGGCAAAAGATATACATGGGGTACTCAACGTATGATGTAACATCCATTGAGAGATTTTCGTGAGTTATTATGAGTTTGTAAAGAAAATTGATGGACAAGATTTTTAAAACAAAGCAAGAAGAAAAGGTAAAGAAAAGGTACGTATATTTCAATATTTAACAAAAATAAAAATATGCAATAATTCTCTTGATGTTTGGAAAGAAGACATGTGTATATGTGCATATATTTGATTAGTATTATTCTTTTGAAAAATCCTATCATGTTGAAAATATTTTAAGAAGTTGAATGATTGTTATGTTATTCATTTTATACTTTGATAATAGTATTATATTGATGAATCTTGAAAAAAAACTTGACTTTGTGACTCTTGATATTACGAGGAAAAATTATTTTTCTTGAGCGTTAGATGTTGAAATTCATCTTGATGCAAATAACTATACTCCATTCCCTGAAGTGAATGTGTTGAGCAATATATAATTATTTTAATCATGAGTCCCGTCCAACTAGTTCTGCTACATTCCCTGAAGTGAAAGTAGCAGCACATAACTATTTTAATCATTAAATAAATCATGGACGTGGACATGGTCGTGGATATGGTTATGGAAATCGTGGTGGTTATTCAAAGAATACATCTTTCCACCAGAAGTGGAAAAATAATGAAGAGAAAAATAAAGGTGGCCAAAATAGCCAATCTGTAGAAAATTTATGTTATCGTTGTGGTGGTAAAGGTCATTGGTCTCGTACCTGTCGTACACCAAAGCATCTTGTTGACCTTTACCAAAAATCGCTGAAAAGTAAAAGAAAGAAAATAGAAAAAAAATTTGCTTTTGAAGAAGGCAATTCTGATCATGGCCGATTTTGATGACACTCATTTAGATGTTGCTGATTTCTTTGATGATCCTAATGGAAAAATTGATCACTTGATTGGAGATGAAAGTGTTCAAAAATAAATTTGTTAAATTTTAATTCTAGTACTTTATAAATAAATATTTAAGCATGTTGTTTTCTTTTTAAGAATGAATTTATTCATAAGATTATCGTTTCTTATATTAAATAATATTGTTTGATATTGATTTATTTCTTTTTATGTTTCAATAAAGAATGAGTATTTACTCGATCAGCAACAACATCAATAATGAAAATATATGTCTCGCTGATAGTACAACAACTCACACCATCCTTAAGAATAAAAAATACTTCTCTTATTTAGTAATGCAAGAAGCCAATGTTAGTACTATATCGGGTAGTGCAAAATTAATTGAAGGCTCCGGCAGAGCTAATACATTGTTACCCGGAGGAACACAATTTTATATTGATGAAGCCTTATATTCTACTAAGTCTCAAAGAAATTTACTAAGCTTCAAAGATATCCGCCGAAATGGATATCATATTGAGACAACAAGTGATGACAATATTGAGTATCTTTACATCACTAATACAATATCTGGCGATAAATGTATATTGGAAAAATTGCCTGCATTTTCTTCTGGTTTATACTACACGCATATATCTACTATTGAAACACATGTTATCGTAAACCAGAAGTTTACAAATCAAAATAAGTTTGTTGTTTGGCATGACCGGTTGGGCCATCCCGGATCAATTATGATGCGAAAGATAATTGAGAATTCATGTGGTCATCCATTGAAGAGCCAGCAGATTCTTCAATCGAATGATTTCTCATGTGCTGCTTGGAAAGTTGATTATTCGACCATCAACAACAAAAATAGGAAGTGAATCTCTTACGTTTTTGGAACGTATTCAAGGCAATATTTGTGGACCAATACACCCGTCGTGTGGACCATTTAGATATTTTATGGTTTTAATTGATGCATCAACAAGATGGTCACATGTATCTTTGTTATCAACTCGCAACCTGGCGTTTGCGAGATTGCTTGCTCAATTTATTAGAATACGAGCACATTTTCCTGATTATCCAATTAAGAAGATACGCCTTGATAATGTGGGTGAATTTACTTCCAATACGTTCAATGACTATTGTATGTCTATTGGAATTGATGTTGAACATCCTGTAGCACATGTTCATACACAAAACGGTCTAGCAGAATCGTTTATTAAACGTCTGCAGTTAATTGCAAGACCTTTACTTATGAGATCAAAACTTCCTATTTCTTGTTGGGGACATGCTATTTTGCATGCAGCAGCACTTATTCGCATAAGGCCAACAAGTTATCATAAGTTCTCCCCATTACACTTGGTTTTTGGTCAGGAACCAAATATTTCCCATCTAAGAATTTTTGGATGTGCGGTATATGTTCCAATTGCTCCACCACAACGCACTAAGATGGGTCCTCAAAGGAAGTTGGGAATATATGTTGGATTCGAGTCTCCATCGATAATAAAGTATCTAGAGTCATTGACTGGCGATTTATTTATGGCTCGATTTGCTGATTGTCATTTTGATGAATCAGATTTCCCAACATTAGGGGGAGAAAATAAGCAGCTGGAAAAGAAAATTAGTTGGAATGAATTATCTTTATTTCATCTTGATCCTCGAACAAAACAAAGTGAACTGGAAGTTCAAAAGATAATTCACTTGCAAGGTTTAGCTAACCAACTGCCAGACGCATTTACTGACCTAAAAAAAGTGACTAAGTCACATGTACCAGCTGTTAATGCTCCAGTAAGAATTGTTGTCCCTGAAGGTCAAAGTAATGAGTCTACTGCACGCTTGAAGCGTGGTAGACCTATCGGTTCCAAAGATAGTCATCCTCGAAAAGAAAAGGAGCTAAGAATCAAGATGGTCTAATCGAGGATAAAATAACTCCAGAAGAGTCCCCAGTCATAACTAATATTTCGGTTCCAGAAGAACCTCAGGTACCTGAAAATTGTGAAAATAATGAGATCTCAATCGATTATGTTATGAACGGGAAATGATGGAATCGAAATGAAGTCAACGTTGATGATAAATTTGCATATAATGTAGCGCTAAATATGATGAATGATAATGAGGATCAAGAACCAAAGTCTGTAATGAATGTCGACAAAGAAATGATTGGCCAAAAATGGAAAGACGCAATGAGGGCAGAGTTAAACTCGCTTGAACCAACGAAAAGTTTTTGGACCTGTAGTCCGTACACCTGAAGATGTAAAAGTTTTTGGACCTGTAGTCCGTACACCTGAAGATGTAAAAGTTTTTGGACCTGTAGTCCGTACACCTGAAGATGTAAAAGTTTTGAACCTGTAGTTCGTACACCTGAAGATGTAAAGCCAGTAGGATACAAATGGGTATTTGTGCGAAAACGAAATGAGAAAAATGAGATTGTAAGATATAAGGCACGTCTTGTTGCCCAAGGGTTTTCGCAACGACCTGGCATAGATTATGAGGAAACTGATTCTCCTGTGGTGGATGCAACTACTTTTCGTTATATAATAAGTCTGGCAGTGCATGAAAAACTTGATTTGCGTCTAATGGATGTTGTTACAGCCTATTTGTATGGCTCGCTTGATAATGATATATATATGAAAATCCCTGAAGGATTTAATATGCCTGAAGCATATAATTCAAGTTCTCGAGAACATTATTCAATTAAATTAAGTAAGTCATTGTATGGACTGAAACAATCTGGACGAATGTGGTATAATCGTCTCAGTGAATATTTGTTGAAGGAAGGATATAAGAATGATCAAATTTGTCCTTGTATTTTCATGAAAAGATCTGGAAATGAGTTTGTTATAATTACAGTTTATGTTGACGATTTAAATATCGTTGGAACTCCTGAAGAGATTTCAAAAACTGTTTATTATTTAAAGAAAGAATTTGAAATGAAAGATCTTGGAAGAACAAAATTTTGCCTTGGGTTGCAAATTGAATATTTAAAGAATGGAATTTTTGTATATCAAGATGCTTATATATCAAAGGTGTTAAAGCGATTCTACATGGATAAATCACATCCATTAAACACCCCGATGGTCGTAAGGTCGCTAAATGTGAACAAAGATCATTTTCGACCTCGAGAAAATGATGAAGAATTACTTGGTCCTGAAGTACCATATCTAAGTGCAATAGGTGCACTAATGTATCTTGCTTGTCATACTCGACCTGATATAGCATTTGCTGTTAATCTATTAGCAAGATATAGTTCTTCTCCTACGCGAAGGCATTGGAATGGGGTTAAGCAGGTACTTCGCTATCTTAGAGGAACAATGGATATAGGCTTGTTTTATTCAAATGTACCCAAATCCGAACTGATTGGATATGCAGATACTGGATATATGTCTGATCCTCATAGTGGTCATTCACAAACGGGCTATTTATTTACATGTGGTGGCACAGCCATTTCATGGCGGTCTATGAAACAAACCATATCGGCCACATCATCTAATCATGCAGAAATATTGGCTATTCACGAGGCAAGTCGAGAATGTGTTTGGTTAAGATCCATGATTCAACACATTCGAGGGACTTGTGGTTTATCTTCTGGAAAAATGATCCCGACGATCTTATATGAAGATAATTCCGCATGTATCGCACAATTGAAAGAAGGGTACATTAAAGGAGATAGAACAAAACATATTTCACCAAAGTTCTTTTTCACTCACGATCTTCAGAAGAATGGTGATATCAATGTTCAACAAATTCGTTCCAGAGATAATCTTGCTGATTTGTTCACCAAGGCACTTCCTACAGCAACATTTGACAAACTAGTCTACAATATTGGCGTGTGCAGACTTAAAGATCTTGACTGATATTGTCATGAGGGGGAGATAATACGCGCTGCACTCTTTTTCCCTTAACCAAGGTTTTTCCCACTGGGTTTTCCTGGTAAGGTTTTTAATGAGGCAGCATCTGATTGCGTATTGAAAGAATTATGTACTCTTTTTCCTTCACTAGGTTTTTATCCCACAGGATTTTTCCTAGTAAGGTTTTAACGAGGCATATTCTTAAGTGATGGACATCCAAGGGGGAGTGTTATGAATAATTATATGGATGTCCATGTATCCTCCACTACATGATATGATGGATAATCATTTCTCCTCCTCTTTATGTTATAGTGGATGATCATTGCTCTTCCACTACTTGTAAATTCATCTTTTCCATTATGCATTCAATTCTTGAAATAATTGTACCTACTATTTTGTACCTATAAATAGGACATGAAGTTGTATTGTTAAGACACACCAAAATCAAAGAAAGAATTCTCTTCTTAATTCTCTAGTCTCTCGACTTTAGAATATTTGTATATATTTCATAATATTTGGAGTTATTTCATAACAGGAAGAAAAATTATGTAGTTGTCATTGTGAGATTAATGTTGAGGTAAGCAATGGATTAATAATGTTGCGCACCAAAACCACTTTCTATTAAAAAGTCATTGTGAAATTGTTTAGGCTATGTTTGGTTATGTTTTCAAGCCATATTTGGTCCAAAATTTTCGCCAAACAATGTTTGTTTCACATAATATTTCATCAAAAATACACAACTTTTTTCATCCAAAAAAACATAATCATTATTTTTCCTCTTTCTCTCACTTTGTCCCCTATCTCATTCTCTCTCCTCTATTTTTTATACAAAAATTTTCTCTCTCCTCCTAATATCCACTATCTCTCTCTCCTCTCTGTATCCCCCTCTCCTCTTTCTCTCTCTCTCCTCACTCTCTCTCTTCTCTCTCCTCACTCTTTCTCTTCTCTTTGACCGTGTCTTTTTTTTTTTTTGTTATATTTTTTTGTAATGTTTTGTTATATATTTGACCATGTACCATTAAACTTTAAAATAGAAAAAAGTTTGTTTGTTTGTAATTCTATCATGAGAAATAGTATTGATAAAATATAGATTAAAATTTGTGGAGTTTTCTAAAGTAAAACTTTCAAATTTTGTTTTTCAAATTAGTTATAGTGAAAGTATTTGGATTTATATATATCTATATTTATATACATATATATGTTATTTGTACATATTATTTTAAAGTTTTACTTATTTTTTATGTATATGGCTGTGTATAATTTATCTCATTACTAAATTTGTGATTTGATTGTGTGTGTAGATCGAGAAATGCATGTGTGTTACCCATATTTATATGTGTATGTTTTCTTAATGTATATTATGTGAAAAAAAAGGTCTTGGGACAGTCAAAGGCAATTTGACCACGGTCAACTCGGGTTTGACCTAGTCAATCGTGTGGTCAACGCGGATTTGACCGCGTGAATAGTGACTTGAAGCAAGGGTTTCTTATTTCGTGGTTTTGGTTTGGATTTGGTAATTGACTTGTAATAGAAGTAACCTAATTATCTAAGAATATGATTGTATTTTAATAATTTTTAAAATAAATTACTTATTAATATTTTTTTTATAAATTAAATAAAAAAGAAGAAAAAAGAAGAGGGGGGGGGGGGGGGGGGAAGACTGTTCATCGTCTTCCCCAATCTCCCCCAACCCCCCTCACACCCCTTTCCCACGCGCACACACACACACACAGTTTGAGCGCACACAAACACACACAGTCACACACACACACACACACACACACTATTACACGCACACACAAACACACAATTACACACACAGAAACACACACACACAGTCATACACGCACTCTCACACACGCTGATACATATATATATGAATATATATACTTTTCTTTTAATTATATATCAACTATTATTAACACTATTACTTATATATATGTGTGTGTATATATATATATTTTTCTTTTAATTTTATATAAACTACTATTACACACATATATATATGTACACTAATATATATATATATATACACACACACACTACTGTTACTTTCATTATACATATATATTTATCTATATAATAATTATTTCAATCTCAATATTATATTATAATTTTTAATTATTGACAGACAAAAACTTACATGATTTGACAGTTACAGTAATTTATGTTCCCTCTGAAAACAAAACCAAACACTATCTCACCAGAAAATCACTCAAAAACCAACTCCCAAAACATAACCAAACATTATCCCATCAAAATTGCACGTGTCCCCATAAAATTTTCACCAATAATTCTCACCAAAATACCATCCCAAAACATAACCAAAGATAACCTTAATGTCTGGCTCCAGTCTAACGATATTAAAAGAGGAAGACCAAGACTTCTTAATATAAATTTTGTTCTTCTTTGTCGATTAGTGCTGTACGGAGACGTTATGTCAAGTTTTTGAGTTAGATATGTTCTAGACAGGTATCCATATTTTTTTTTTTATTTTAGACAAGCCACCTGGCGTGGCAGATACATATTCTAGAGGTGTTCAAGAAATATCGTATTCGTTAAGTATCAGATAATTCATCAAATCATTTTCAAAAGTATCCACAGTTTCAGATTGATGTGAAATTATTTTTAATTAGGCAATTAATCAGAATGTCCTTAATCTTTTATTTCAATTTTCATTTCGTATTGAATTTCATATGACAGGGCATGTCAAGTGTGCAATCAACACCAAAATATATACAAATTTGATGCACTTGGCATTTGTATATAAATTGTTTAATACAAAGAAACACAAATACAGACCCTGAGTGCAAAGTTGTGTGTCAGAAAATTCGCACATCATATTTTGTATTTCAAAATAGTTAGATAATTAAAAAAAACACTTTTACACACCGGATCTTGAGCTTCACTTGTGCACTTTCTGGCTGTGATTAATTCACATCACTTATTTTATTTTTTTGACTTAAAAAATAAATGATGTGATTAATCACAGGTCTACAAGTGAAGCCCAAGACTCTATTTATACAAGAATTTTCTATAATTAAAACAAAGTTGAGTGCAAAGTTGTGTGTCAGATAATTATAACAACGATGGTTCTTGACATCTTGTTATAAATACGGAAACACAATTATTTAGTTGTCAACTTGTCAAAAAGCAGAACAATTATTAGCCTTGGTTAAGATTGAGGCCCCATAATTAAGAAATTATGAATTCGACTCTCACTGGATGTATGTGGGTTTTCTCTCTATTTTAATTTGTAATAGTAGTTTGTTTGTAATAGTTTGTAGCTTATATTTGTATTTGCTAATGATGCTTACTTGTAATAAATTCTCTTACAATCGATGTATTAAGATATTATAATCGTTTCTTAAAACAAAAAAGAACAATTATTAGGCACAAATCGTTTTTCTTCAGGGGTAAGCAATGAATTATAATACTGGTGAGCACCAAACCAACTTTCCAATAAAAAATCATTGTGAATTCTTTAAGGTCCGGCACTACGTGGCTAAGGGATATACTATAATAGATAAAGAATGTTGCTCCCAATTCATTCAACACCAAAAATTTAAAGGTTGGGACGGGATGGGGTTTTAATCCTTACCATCCATATAAAAATTATATCCTCCCCTAAATGTGTGGCTATGATACACCAGAGCAACACTTTGAATACACCATAATATTTTCCTAGACTATGTAGATTAACAATATTAAATAGGAAGACTAAGAAAGTCGAGCAAAGACTTCTCAACAAAATGAGTAAAAAGCATATTGCACTTTATAAGTTGGATTTTTTGCACTTTCCACCCTCAAAAGTTAAAACACACACTTGGCACCTTCACTTTCATGGTTTTTGGCAAGTTGCACCCCCGATTCATATTCCGGCAAAAGAACTCTCCGGCTCTCTTCGACTGACGATAAAAATACCTTCTCACCTTCTTTCCCGCCATAATTTGGGCATTTGCAAAACATGGCCACAATAACAACGTACAAGTGAAATTTCTTGTCCATAGTGCCAATAGGTTTGCCTATTGCTTGAAGTTTGTGAATTCATTTGCTTAATTTTTTAAGATGAAGAAGCTCTGTTTGCTCTATTTATTTATAAAAAAGATGGGTGTATATCAATTTTTAGGTAGAATATTTCACAAATGTCCAAATTATGCGATAAGATGTTATTTATTTTCATATTCTAACTATTATATAGCGTAAATTCCAACTTATAAATAAAATTTATTTTATTGTGAAAATGGATGTGAATTTTTCAAATAGCATGATCCAGAGATATGTTACAAAGCAAAAATATTCAGTGAGAAAAGAAAGTTGAAAATGGGAAAGGAAAAGGTGAAGAGGAGAGATGGATAATAGAAATATGGCTAGAGAATGGTTTAGGTTGAAATCGATTTTGGGAACCTTTAATGTGGTTGTAATTTGTTTTTTTTGGGCATTTACAGTAGCGAAATGGGTGCAAATTACCATTATGGACACATGGTCATGTGCAAAGCACATGTGGATTTCAACAATAATTTTGGCGGGAAAAAATATATTGATTGATTTACCCTTGGAATATTAGGAAGATTCGTTGGAGCTCTTGTCTCATTGACTATTTTTACCGAATTATGGATCGAAAGTGCAAGTTGTCAAAGACCATGAAAATAAGGGTGCAAAGTGGGTGCTTTAATTTTTTTAGGGTGGAAAATGCCAAAAACCCAATTTTATAGAGTGCAATATGTTTTTCACTCCAACGAAATTCATTTCTTCTTTATCGATCTGTGTTGTACGGATCGAATATATATATATATATATTAGCCTAATTAAACACCCTAGAGTTAGGGACAGAATAAAGAAATTGGGTTTTATGCATATTTATTATTTGCATTACTTCACGAAAATAGGCAGCAGGATCATCCTCAAATTCATCCCTGGTGCTTTCACCGTTTTCCACGAGCCTCCACTAATGGTCGATACGCCCCATACAGCCAATAACAAGCTAGTATATAGCTAAATTTCTCAGTTCTTCATCCTTATTGGTTGAACCATTTTCAGTAAAAAAAAAAAAAATAGAATACGACGATATTATTTCACGTGGAACTAAGTCAGTCAATCGAATTTTATGAGTCGAGTTTCAGCTCGTTCAAGTTCAAATAGCACTGGGCCTGTTAATCATAGACTCAAATTCAACCCATATATTTTTTTTTTTTTTGGCTGTTGCTCAAATATTTTTATGAGGTTCAGGCTTATTTCGAGCTGGCTCAAATTAGCAAATTTTCTTTACTTCAATAAAATGCAAACGAAGTACTATTTCACATAATTAATGAGATAAAAAAGTTACAGTAATGAACTATAACGAAATTGCTCATAAAATATTAGAGTAGTTTTTAAGAACATGAATACATTTAAACATAATAGTGAAACAATTACATTCACAAAGTGTAACAATGTTGTGAAACTTTGAGTATGCTATTTAATTTGTTTCCTGTAAATTCTCACTAAAAGTCTAAAAATATCACAAAAATAGAGATTCAAAATTGACTTTCTTACTCGAAGGGCTGATAAATCCAATTTATAATATTTTTCTCAAAGTACCAAAATTGTTGTTTTTTGTTACTAACCTTTATTGTGTGAGAGAGATAGACACTAAGAACATTGCACTCAAGCTGACATCGATTTTTCTCACCACCTACCCATGTAATCAGAAAAAAGACATAATTTCTAAAAGGGTTAAATTCACTTTACCCCTATAATTGTTAGAAGATATATTCTAATAATATGGTGTGTGCATTATTTATCACTTTCTACTAATAAAAACTTCAAATATCTCCTTAAACATTATTAATAGACGGGTTAAGTACATTTACTACTAATGTTATTTAATGTAATTATTATAGTTCAGTTTGCTTATTGTTAAAACACTTAATTAAGTCATTTAACCAATGATAAGCCATTAAGGATGACCACCAGTAAGGCAGCAACATTTGCACCCAAAAGAAAATCTCTTATTTATATAAAGTAAAAAATATGAAAATGCTTGATAATGTGACGTTTTAAATGTCTAATATAAAGTATATACATTATTAATGGCTAATATATATATTTATAATTTTTAATCGAGTTGGCCTTATTTGGGGCTAAGCCATGTTAATCTCAGGCTTAGCTCACAAATTTATCGGGCTTACTCTAAAGGCTCAAGCTCAGCTCAACTCAACTCACATTTATTTAAGCTTTGCTCACATATAAGCAGACCGAGCTATCCGGCTTTGGGCAGGACCGACTCAACTGACAATCCTTATGTGGACATGGCAATCTCATACCACGACCACAATCAAAAAGATGACGTTGCAAGTATCACGTACATAAAACAACATCATTCTGTTGGTGCAGTGCGATAAACAAAAAATTAAAAAATTGAACGACTAAAGAAATTACTGTAGATTTGGTGCGCTCCCTGTTATAGAAAGTAGTATATACTTTTTTTTTTTTTTTTCAAAAGGCGACCACTTAATAATTAGGCATATTACAAATCGTGACCATGCACTTTTATCCAAGCATAAACCCCACTCGCTCTACTTATTTATTCATCAACGTAACTCTTTCTTAAAAGCTATCAAAGATTCAAAGCACACACATAGAGATATATGGGAATGAAGTTTGTGGTGGAGAATTTTTATGGCGGCGAGGCGTTCGCTTGGTTTCGGCCGTTCCTCATCGCCGCCGTGGTTCTCACGGTGGTTGTGTGCTTCTGCCGCTGCTGCTGTCGGCGCTGCTGTGGCGGCGGTGAAGAAAGGGTGAGGATGGTGCAATCCTCGCCCCAGTGTACCTCCACTTACAAGAGTACTGCTGATAATTTGTATGATGATTTGTTTGATGCTTGGTATAAGTAAAGTGATTGATGATTCATTGATTTGTTTGTTTAAGTGTGTTTTTATGTATTTATCAAAAAACAAAAGGTGTGTTTTTATGTGTGTGGACTTTGGTGGTTTTGATTAATTTCCTGTTTGTGGAGTTGGACTTTCTTTATGAAGAACTAGTTTGAACCCAATATATGTATTAGTGTGAAATGATGTTGTATTGTATCAATGAAGTATTGTTGTGATTTTATATATGAGAAAAATGAACAATTTTTTTTTATATATAGAGTATGAAAAAAAAAAGATTAAGAAGGAAATTACTTATAAGAATTTTCATAGTTTCGGACTTTCGGGGTTGATGTGAAATTATTTTTAAAATCTTGTGGAACTGGGAATTATTTTATTGAAATTGTATAAGAAAATTCTGATATAGTAGCATATAAATAACTTGTTTAATATATAGATCATAGAGTTATTTGTATCCACATCCGCTGAGGCTGAGGTTTTTCGCTTTGGCAAGAATCTCTCCGCATGTATGAAAATTTAAACTCCACCACCTCTATGTTTATAAAAATATATATAAACTACTCTTTCTACCTTTAGTTTATAGTTTTTCCCCTATTTCCTATTTTTTATTTTATTCCTTTTTTTATTAAATAAAAAGAAAAGAAATTTAAGCTAAGCTCATGAATATTCTTAATTAAAATAATTCTAATGAATAATTATTTTTAATTAGAAATAGTTATAACAAATAATATAATAAAGGAATAATGACTAAATCCCTGCACTCTAATATAGATTTTTGTATTCCAAAAATACGTAACAATATTATTTTTCCATTTCAAATACTCATTTTACAATATTTTCCTTCGAAAAGAAATTATGAATTAACATCTAAAAACTGAAAGAGTAGTTTCGTTAGAATCTCATTGCATAGGAAAATGTAGATGACTTTGTAATAGAAACTGAAGAAGTCATACATATCATATGATAATTTAGTCATCTCACTGTTTATTTTCATTAGATATTTCATATCGTAATACTTTTTCCTAACGAATGTTTAACTTTTTTTTAGTTATTTTATTTCTTATTAAATTCTCTCTACTTAGAACAAAAAGTAAGAATTAAATAGATTTAGAAAAGGACTAGAATATAGAATGAGAGTTTGAAGTTAAACAAAATTACTCTATTTAATTTTTAGATTTTTGTTTGTTGCAATAAACAATAATGTAAATCTATAAAAAAATATAAAATTTTTATTGTTTATAAAAAATGAAGCATCAATTTTTTATTAAAAATTTATCTGAATCATTAAACAATATATTTCACGGACATACAAAAGAAATTGAAAAAACACATATTTAACTTTATTTAAAACAACTTTAATATATTGTTTGTTATGCCTATTTTTAAATAATAGTAACTACCTGTAAGAATTATTTTTAGTGAAAAACTAACCTGAGAGTAATTTTTTTTTAATAAGAAATAGAAAGAAATGAAATGAAAAATAGGAAATAAGAAAAACAATATATATAAACAAAGGGTAAAAAAGAAAGTAGTTTATATTTTTTTTTATGTACACATAAGGGTGGAGGATGCCAAATTTTAATACATGAGGGAAGGTCGTTGCCAGGACGCGATACCTCATGGGAGGTGGATGCAAATAATCCAAAGATTGTGGGTGCAAAGTTAGGTATTAGAAAATATGAACATCAAAATTTCTATTCTAGATTAGTATATCATCAACATGTATACCACAAAGTGAAATACGAGATATTTTTTTTTTCAATAATTAAATAGGAGATGAAATAAAATTTTACAATTATTCGAATCTGAATAATGATGGTTGTTTTTTGTATATATAAAAAACAATTATGTAGTGGCGAAATTTGGTGCAAAGTTAGGTATCAAAAAATCTGAACACCAAATTTTCTATTCCAAAACAATGTATCACTAGCATGTTATATATATAGGATAAAATATGAGATAAATTCTTCTTTTTTTTTTGCAATAATTCAATAGGTAATGAAATAAAAATTTGCAATTATTCAAATTAGAGAATGTGAATCATTCTTGTGTGTATATAAAAAACCAATTATTGATCCAACCCAAATCCGGGGACCTAAGTTTCTCAGTCTGGAATGACACGATTCACTCCACGAGTATGACGATGAAGAATTATGGCTGCACTCAATGATAATTAAGCTACTTACGTACCTAATCAGGATCAAGCCTACGTAGTTCTATATTGGTTAGTGTATGCAGAGTCGTACTCGAAAAACGAATCTAGTCTCCAATTTTATAAGTGTAAGGAAAAGTACTCCTCAGTCTATAGACTCGTTGTTAATGAGCATTCGAGGCTAGTTTTTGAGAGAATATTCCAAAGATTCCAACCCCTAATAAATGTTATGAGGGGGTATTTATAATGCACACTCTGTACCAATGATTGTTGGGCACTCATAGGATGCTGACAGGTGGCACTAACGGACGGCGGATGACTCGTATATGTGGGGTCGGGTCAGGGAACGACCCGATCCGGTACTGTTACTTAGCGCGGACCTAGTCTAGCAACTCGGTTTCTGGGCCTCTGTTGGGCCTGGATTCATTATTCGCCTCTTATTGGGCTTATCTCCTATTTTATTATATCAATTATGTAGTAGCAAAATTTGCAATTTTCGTCCTATGTTATGGGGTAGCAGTTGTGAAGGGTACCTTTTTTTTTTTTTTTTCCCAACTTGTAATTAAATCTTTTCTCTTCCAATTTTGTAGCAATTTCAATTCTTTTAGTGGCAATTTTGGTCATCCGACACCGAAGAATTCTAAAAATTAAGGATGTTGCATTCAATTTGGAAATTTTTGAATTTTGGAGGGAAAATTGAGAAATAAATTGAGTTTTTGCTAATATTATATATATATAGACACACACACATACACTCACAACAACAATATTCAAATAATAAAATACAATCATAAATGTTGAAATTTTGATTTTTTAGAATATTTCATACTTATTTATATATTTTTTGTTTATTAATTAGTACTCATATTTTAAATTATCATGAAATAACATTTAATATTATCAAATATCAAAGTATGGTTGTATATAATAGATATAAATATTAAATTTCAAACATTAGGAAAATTATAAAACTCGTTGTGTCCATATTTTGAATCTTATATATATATATATATTATATATATATATTACGATATGAATTTGGTTTATTATAAAATATTTTATAAAACTAACTTTCCACTCCTCTGGGATTCGAAAAATAACTATTAATTAATTATAAAATTTCTATTCCTCTCAAATCTTTATAGGGTATTTTAAATTTGATTAGAAGTTTTTATTAAATAATATAAAATACTTATCGTGTTTATAACATGCCGGTTACTCCTCTAGACGCATATAATGTTGCATCCAATTTTATTCTTCTTTTTTCTTTAAATTTCGAGATAATCTGTGACTATATTTAGTACATATCCTACAATATTCAATGCATATTGAATAAAAAAGCACATGCGATTATGAAGCTAAAACTTAATTCAATATGTTCCTACTATGATATTCAAATGTGTGGATTTGATTTTTATTATTGTTAGATATTATTATTTCTTTCCTAGTTAAATTAGTATTATTATTATTTTTCTAGTTAGATTAGTATTCTTATTACCTTATTTATCTTTTAAAATCACTTTGGCCCCGGATTCTCTTGTGGTGGCAGCTCGCTCCTTTTTATGTTCCTTTCAGGATGCCATTATCCCGAACCCCTCTGCAGTTTGTGTGGTTTGTGCTGATCGCTGGGTGGCCCCGGGTGAAGGGTTTGTTAAAGTTAATTTTGATGGGGCTTTTGCTGTTGCTGCTGGTTGTATGGGGGTCGGGGCTATTGGTAGAGATTCTCTGGGTAATTGCATGGCGTGGAGTTGTCGTCATGTGGGATTCATTACCTCCCCGGATCATGCTGAAGCCTTGGCAGCAGTTGAAGCGGTTCAATTGGCGAGGCGCGAGGGCTGGTCTAAGGTGATCCTCGAGGGTGATTGTCTTAATATTATCAACAAGTTTCGTTCTGTGGACAGGGACCTTTCTCTGCTGGGAGCTGTTTGTCATGATGTTTCCTTTTCTTCTTCGTTCTTTTCGTCGCTTTCTTTTTCTTTTGTCAGGCGTAGTGGCAATCGGGTTGCCCATTGTCTTGCTCGAGCAGCTTTGGCGAATCAGGAGCCTGTTCTTGATTTTTCGACCGCTGCTTTTGATTTGTTGTTTTCTGACTCCTCGGTTCGATCTTAATATATGGTTATCGATTATTTGCAAAAAAAAAAAAAAAGTCAAATTCAAATCTTTTTTGTCGATTTATTCTGTACGGATTGAATAGATTATTATTTGTTGTACCGTACATAGTTTCACTGCAATTAGAACTGTAGAGTGTGGACTAGTTGAATTTTAGAATTTCTGTTTTTATTTTATTTTTTGTTGATATTGAAATCTTTTATGTAACCCGAAACACCCTTAAAATTATTGTGAAAAGCAATATTATATACCACATCTTATATTGCCTATTTTCTCATATTCCCTAAATTTGATAAAAAAAAATATATTGTAACTAATTGACTTTAATACATCTAGTACTTTCTAATTAATTAGAAAGGATGTGAAAAATAGTAGTATAAAAAGGATGATCATATATTGCATTTTTCAGGGAAAAATTGTCCAAAGGATTTCGCTTTTTTTGTAAATTTAGTGCCATTGAACTTAAAGTTGCAACTTTAGTCTCGTAGGACTCAAAAAATTATACTTTTGGTCCCAGTTATCAATTTTTTAATGAAAAAAGAGTGTGATTTGCATGCCCCGTTAAATCTCAAAAAAAAAAAAATGAATTCAAAATTTAATTCAAAATAATATTAAGGGATAATTGCATAAAACTTCCCTATATTATTTTGAAAATGCTAAAAAACCCCTTTGTTAACAAAATAGGCTAATCACCCCCTGTGTTCCTAAAAAGTGTGCAAAAAAACCAAATTTTATTAAAATGATAGAAGAAAATATGTGTTTTTTGGGTGAATTAACACTATCTACCTTTTATAAAGTATGAATAGTATATAAATGACAAATGAGTATGTCAATAAAGGTGAAAAACATGAAAACGCGCTCGTTTTTTAATGGAATTTGGCTTTTTTGCACATTTTTTAAGTACACAGGGGGATATTAGCCTATTTCGTTAGCACAGGGTGTTTTTTAGCATTTTCGAAATAATACAAGGGGGTTTATGCAATTACCCCTAATATTAAATACAAAATAATTATTAAATAAATTCAAAATAAGAAAAACCGAAAAGACTCGTCTTTTTCAACCTTAATCTCTAGCACCACCGCATAAAACAACGACCACATATGAAGGCGCTATGGAGGGGGCCAGGGGGCGACAGGATCTGGGTTTGGGGGATACAATTTTCTATATTATTTTCTTTTCTTTCTTCTTTGCTCTAACATTTTTTTCTCTATCCTTTTTTTTTTAATTTTATTTTCGAATAATTCAACAACTAACGACGAGTCAATATCACACGTCATTTTTCATTAATTTTTTTAATGTTGTTGACCAAAATAGGAAGGTTTCGTATTATGAGACCAAAATTGTAACTTTGTAATCAATAAGACCAAAATTACAAAAAGAGAGATCCTGTAGGATCAAAACTGAATTTTTCCCACATGTTTCATAAAAAAAAGTTAGGATTTTAACCTTTTTTATTTTTGCATTAAGTGATTCATTTCCTAATATATAGGAGTAGAATTGCATGTCTATCTAAAGGGATAAAACTAGAAGATTGAGTGAATAAGATACTGATTCAAGAATCATTTTCTATTGTAAAGAACCATGCATTTTATTTCATTTCAAATCATACACCAGTTGTCTTAATTCTTTAGTTCATCATCATCCTTCTTCGAACCATTTGTTCAGGGTTTTAAGCTTCATGGCTTTCACAGGACCCCATATATATGTTTCCTTTCTCTAGACTCTAGAGGTGGGAAGTTCGTTGGATGACAAAAATTCTTTAACTGAAAATGGGTTTTATAAAGGATAGAGACTGTATGACCCATGATAGAAAAGTCGCAATTTGTGACAGTCTCAAATTGAACTCAGGACCTTCCACATGAAAGTGGAAGCTGATATCACTAGACTAACAAGTTTTGGTAAAACATGAATATTTATTGATAAGAGAAAATGTAAAGGCAAAAATTCTGGCACATTGCACATTGCATGATATCATTATTAGGAGAATGTAGAACATTAATGGGGTTTATTAATGAGTAAGAAAGAAGATTAATTGTTTCTAATTAAGTGCACATTGGAATGAGATATTCTTGATTCTTGAGGGTATTATTGGGGCTGCTGAAATCGTCAATATTAATCTTTGGAAATCAGGATTTGCTTTTAATCATTTTTTATATACGGTGCTACTTGGGAATGTAAAACTAATAAGCTGCAATCAATATAGGGTTAATTATACTAATTACTTCTCTTATTTAATGTAGTTACAATTAAGCCAATTTATTTTAAGCACATAATTATAACACACACCCCTATTATAATCAACATTGACAACGTAACCCCCACACACATTGACTAATGACCGTTAGTAAAGCGTGATAAATAGTGTAAATGACAATCTTATTCTCATTGCAAGAAAAAATAAAAAAAGGTTACACTATAACTACCCGACCATTATTTAGTATAATAACAGTCCATTCCATTTATTTTGATCATATAACAGACACTCCATTCTTAAAATAAAACCTTACATGCACCTTTCTACAACTAACTGATGTTATTCAAATGTGATATTGCTCTTAAAATTATTCAATACTCAGTATTTTTATTTTTTTTTAAAATTGATATTCAATTCAATTAGTATTGTGATTAGTTTGTCGTACTGTAGTGGGTCAAATACAAAATTCAATCATATATAATTTCCGTTGATACTTTAATTTTACCTTTTCCATAAAATTTGACACCCTATGTACATTTTTTTCTTTTATTATTTCAAAATTGTTTATTAGATCACTTTTGTGAAAATGGAAATAAATTTTGTAAAGCAATCTAGCCTAATCAAAATATTCAACATTGTGTTCAGTTTGCTATTTTAGCCCACATTTGTTACTCTTTTACACAGCGTACTAATTGCTTAGTTAATTCACTTAATTGTCTGAAATTCACATGAAACTAAATTGCACGACATTATCAAGATGTTAACGAGTTTTTTTATAAAATTATATATTTAAAGATTAAACATTACAATTACATTCTCTTAAATCTAAAAAAGTATATTAACCCCCTCAAGAGTTTCTTGGTAAAAATAATTTACTGGGGGAAGGGCAAAATAGGAAATTTAAATTGTATGTTTTGATGATGTCAGAAATTTTTGTTAGTTTTCTAATAGATGGTGTTTTAGTTTGTGTTAAGTGTTTTGGTGTGAACTTTATTATGGGTTTTGATTTCTAGTTTGTGTTCGGAGTTTGTTGTGAAAGATTAAGAAAAAGATTACATGCACTAGTGTGTAATGATCGATGCTATATATATATCAATGAATTGCTATGATGCACCGACACGACACGAGGAACGGGGAACGACACGACACGGACACGGGAAACGGCATTTTTTAAAAAATACATGACACGACACGACTTCGACACGGCTATCCAATTATATATATATATATATATATATATGTGTGTATATATATAAATTTGTATTTTACTTGTTTCTTCGTAAAATTATATATATTGCAAATAATTCAACTATTGTCTACTTTTCAATAACAAATGCAAAATAAAAATATAAACATAAACTAAATATAAACATCAATTATCATACAAATAATGCAAATAAAAATGGTTTAATCTTTCACATTTGGAAAAACTTCAGAATCATTGTGAGGTGCTTCACCACTTTCATCCACAAACATACATTACTTTCCTGTTCAACATTCCATATTTCCCACAGCAACATATAATTTGCATAAACAACTCTTAATACATTAATATATGTTCTCCACAATCATCACCAAACTATTAGCATAATAATTTCGAAATAATATAGGTTTCTTCAATTTGGGGATTTAGGGTTTTGAATTTGTGAAATAAGAATTGAAAAGTAAGATAATAATCAATAAACCTGCGACTGTGGCTGCCGATAGAGACGATCAACGACGACCGGCGAAGAAGAAGAGAGGATGAGATTGAGAGGAGAGGAGATCAGTTTCTTTATGTCTTCTGCGCAGAGTGAGTGACTTGCTGCTGTTGCCTTCCCTTTCCTTCTTAATCTGGTAAGTTTTATTTACATTTTCACCCCCCAAAAATTTCACCATATTTTAAAAAGAGCCAAACGTGTCCCAACCGTGTCGGACACGCCTCTGGCGGTGTCCGACACGGTGTCCAATTGATTTTTTAATTTTTAAAATGGGGACACGGGAATAGGCGTGTCTGACACGTGTCGGGGGCGTGTCGGCGCCGTGTCGGTGTCAAAACGCGTACGACACCGCACGGGGTAATTTTTTGGAGTGTCCGTGCTTTATAGATGAATTGTGATTTCGTATTTGAGAACAATGAAAATTGCTGGCTTAATTGGATGGTCACCCTGCGCTCAAAAAATATTTTCAGAGATTTTTTCATCTCGAAAGCGGGTTTGATTGACATATTTTCAGAGGCCTAAATTTAAATAGTGAAAATGGGATGGGGCTTATGTGTTTTTTGTTTGTGCATTTAAGGCTTATTCACTTCATATCCCTCTTCATTTCTAGGTCTGTTTGCAAGAACTTATACTTTTAAATAAGTGCCGAGTTTTAGAAAAAGTTTAAAAGTAGCTGAAAAGTTAAAGTTGAATGTGTTTGCAAAACTTGCTAAAAAGCAGAAAAAATAGAAGAAGTTGGTAGAAGTACCTAAGCACCTGCTTTTAGCTGCTTATTTTTAGCTTTTTTTCAATGAAGCAGAATCAGAATCAGTGAAACCAAACAACAAAAAACAGCTTAAATTCAGCAAAAAGCTGAAAAGTGCTTTTTTTTTAATTTTGGCAAACAGGCCTTCTATCTAGCTCAAACGCAACTGCATAAAGGCCTAGTGGGCCCCACCATTTACACCTTTTCAAGATTCAAGGGCAGACACCATTCCATTCTATATAATCCCACTTACCCTAGCTACTTAAATCATTCAAAACACACACAAACACAGAGATGGCGGAAGTGATGAAGTATGTGGTGGAGAAGCTGAAGGAAGCTCTACTCGCCGTCGAAAATTTTGGCGGGGAGGCGATGGCTTGGTTCGGCCATTGGTTCCATGTTGCTCTGCCGTTCCTCATCGCCGCCGCGGTTCTCACGGTGGTTGTGTGCTTCTGCCGCTGCTGCGGTGGAATGGTTCTCACGGTGGTTTTTAACTTCTGCCGCTGCTTCTGTAGAGGTTTTCTCAAGGTGGTTTCTTACTTCTGCAGCTGCTGCCGTCGGTGCTGCTGTGGAACGGTGAGGATGATGAAAGCCCCCGGGAGGAACATCATGATGCCTAGAAATGTGTTTGTGAGTGATCCGAGAGGCTACTTTCAGGCTCTACGTGGAGATCGTCTTTGCTAATTAAATTATGTGTTTGATTTGGTGTTTATCGAAATTTGTTTTTGAAGTATTTTGATTTTCCGGTTTGTGGATTTGGACTATGTACTAGGTAGTTTGTGTAGATCAAGTTGGATGGTTTCCTTTATCAAGAGTAACAAAAAAATATATGCATTAGTGTTCAATATAATGATTAATGCTATTATTAAGATAACGAATTCTCATTGTGATTTGATGTATATGTGAAAAAATGGAAAAAATATTTTAATATGAAGAAAACATGAATAAAATTATAAACTAGGCGGATCAAATTCAATGAAAAAAATCATGACATGGAGATGTAATTGGCAATTCTTTTTTTATATTTGTTTGTTGCACATTTATACGTATAATTAATATGATTATTTTACAATGATGTAAAACTGGGAATTATTTTACGGATAATGTTAATTAGGCAATTAATCAGAGCGTTAGCAATGTCATTTGAAGCCTCAAAGTTACCACTTTTGTTTTTTTTTAATTTCAGTTCCAATTTAATCTTCCATTTCATTTTTCTTAATTCAAGATGAAGGGAGATACCCACATATCTAACGCGATAAACTTGGATTGATAGTTATAAACCTCTCACATAAAGTGTGAGGTGAATACCACTGTAATTACAAATTTTGTGTAATCTTCAATTTCATTTGAGGGATACATGTCAAGCATGCAACCAACACCAGAGTATATATTTAAGGATTTTTTTATTAACATAACATGCATATAAATTGTTTAATATAAGATGAAATACGAAATCAGAACAAAAAAATTCAATCGGCAAAGTTATGTAAACATGAGACAAAATGTGAAAGAAAATCTGAAAAAAGATGGTTCTTTATGAAAATACGAAATAACAATTATATCAAAAAAGGAAGGAAAAAAAAGACTTGTCAAAAAGGCGTACAATAACTAAGCACAAATCACTCGAAATATTTTTCTTCAGAGGTAAGGAATGAATTGATAATGTTGAGGACCAAAACAACTTTTTATTAAAAAGTAATTGTGAAATTATTGTTAAAAAAGTAATTGTGAAATAGAGATATCTTAATAAATTCTTCATAATTAATTTGTCCATTTGTGCTGTACGGAACGGATATCTTTTTTGTTGTAGTACATAGTTAGACTGCATGTATTTTACTTTTGGTATATGTTTGAGTGCATGTAAAAATTGTATACCATTTTCGCCACCTAAATGAACTTTTTCAGTTCTTATTTTAGTTTCTTGTTGAAATTTAGATATTTTGAGTAGCCTCAAGAACTTGAGACAGAAAAAAAAAAAAAAAAACTAGGATTTTTAATTATTTATTTTTTGCGTTGTGGAATTCATATCTGAAATTCCTTGTAGAACTAGAATTGCGTAAAAATCATGCATTTTATTATTTTCTTGGCAATTATACACCAATTTTCCTTTGCCGAGTGCCCGAGTTCTTTGGATGACAAAAATTCTGGAAATGAAAGGGGTTTTAAAAGGGCAGGAATAAGTGCACAGTTGAATGAAATATTCTTGTTTCTTGAGAGTATTATTGGGACTGCCGAAACTGTCAACTTTAATCTTTGGAAATCAGGATTTGCATTTAAACATTTTATAATGTGCATCTGGGAAAAAGCTTGGAAATGTAAATTAATAAGCTGCAATAAATATATTTGTAACAAATAGTATATATATACATATAGTGTCAAGATCTAATACACATCCTATATTAGATAAGATATAAGACTCAATCTACACCATTGGATCCATTAAATCCAACAATCCAAAAAAGAAGCAAAAAATAGGTGGAAATTGATTCCAATTGAATTAGGGGTATAATAGTAAAAAAATATCATTATACAGCATCTTCCTAAAATCTCTCAAATTGAAATGCACGAAATCTCCCCCACAATCTCTCAATTTGTTTCCAAAATTAATTCACGCAAACAAGGTGAAGCTTTTGCATCGATCTTTTTCTTCATAGAAATTAGGATCGCGTTATCGGCGCTTTTGAGATTTTTCAATTGTCGAAGAATTTTTATGGGGTTTTGCAATTCTGGGAAGATTACAACCAACAAGAATTTTTGCATTTTCTTTTGGTTAACAGAAATTCATTCTTGTATTTCCTGCTATTTTCTGATGGTACTTTTACCTTTATGCAAAATGTGTCAAGCAAATATGACCAACAAATATGTCAGATATCATGCAAATCAAGCTTTTGCATCAATTTTGGTTCCATTTTGCATCAATTGAAGTAAAATCACACTCAATCACATTGTAGAAGCAATATATTTGATTTTTTTAGCAAATATGAGGTCGAAAAATACTCCCAGAATGTATAAACACACACTGTATAATGTGTTATAACATACTGTATAATAGTTTATAAGATTGTAGTTGTATGATGAATAAACACACACTGTATAATGTGTTGTCATATACTGTATAATGGGTTATAAGTTACTGTATAATGTGTTATAACAAACTGTATAATGGTTTATAAGATTGTAGTTGTATGATGTATAACACACACTATATAATGTGTTATCATATACTGTATAATGGTTTATAAGATTGTAGTTGTATGATGTATAAACACACACTATATAATGTGTTATCATATACTGTATAATAGGTTATAAGATACTGTATAATGTGTTATAACATACTATATAATGGTTTATAAGATTGTAGTTGTATGATGAATAAACACACATTGTATATCACTGTTGTAGTTCCTGTATAATGGTTTATAAGCTACTGTATAATGGTATATAAGATACTGTATAATGGTTTAATGTAATTTTTTTGAAGAAAACAATATCAAATGAACCTCTACGCATGCAAGTATCAAATTCACTTCATAAATAATCAACTCACAAAATGAATTCTTATAACAGAAGACGAATTCTGTTATGAAAGTATCAAATTCACTTCATGAAATAAAAAAGACCTAATCATTTCACAAAATTTAACAGAAGACGAATTCTTAATTTCCAAACTTTCGATCTGTACAGCGACGATCTCGAAAATGAACACACAAAAAATACATACAAATAGCTACTGTATGTAACTTTTACTGCGTGAATTGACGATAATGAATTGCGGATGAATATATCTTATATTAATGATGAATTGTCGATGATTCCGAGCTGAAATTGCCGAAGATGAATTGATGATATATGAATTGAATATGAATTTATTGTTTTCTGTATCAAACGTATCTTCTGTTTACTGAACTTGGAAGGAGTGATTAAAAATGGAAGAAGAATATTTTATTGCGTAAAATAAGGGATTTGATTTGGCTCCTGCATGTTATTTGCATGGGTTTGTTAGACCTATTGACCAAAATGCCCCCATCATCATTAAATTAAATATAAAATCCGAAATAATGGCTTTAAATATGGGTTTTGGGATCAAATGGTTTAAATGGTCTAGATTGAGTCTTATATCTTACCTAAACTATAGGGATGTATTTGATCCATACCCTATATATATATATATATATATATTGAATGACTAACTCTATTATAAGTTTAAGCTGTTAGAGAGGAGAATTATTTAATATTTAATTAATACCTCTAACATACCTACTCACGTATAGACGGTATTCTTTTTGATCAAGCCTTGTACGTGTAATACTTTTTCAGAAATGGGTGGCGGTGAGGTTTGTACATAGGACCTCTTTGTTTTGAGCTAACTCTGATACGATATTGAATGACCAATTCTGCTAAAAGTTTAAATTGTTAAAGAGGGGAATCATTTAATATTTAATTAATACATTTAACAATACATATATATATATATATATATACACATACATAAAGTCATTATATGCCAACAAAACTGATATATGGGCCGGCAAGAAAAGAAAATATTAATAAATGAATAAGTAATATTTGTTCTCATTATTTAAAATTACAATTCTTTTCTCATTTTTTAACATGGTGAATCCTTAATTTTCCATACACTCCAATGATAGAAGTCCTAACTTTTGTGAACTTTTGTATTGACAATTTCATTAATATAACTTATGTAGAATTCTAAAGTTAAACTAGACGAGAAATGATGCTAAAATATTGTTGTAGCAGTGAAGCAATGAGGACTCATTGTAGTTTGCAATTTTTTATTTTTTTTTACATATATATCTTTCATTTGTAGCTTATGAGAACAATATTTATTTAGCTTTTCTTGGACAATTTCCTATTTTGTGATGCAATATACAAAGCTTGACTTGAAAATGTAATGGACTATATTTATGTTTGTTGGACGCAAGTGAGATGTATGTAATAATTCTTAGCTTATTTTGATTGATGAAATGAGAGATATAATATTATTTCAGTTTTTTAGAAGTTTAATCTAGTCCAACTTCACCTTCTTAGCTTATTTTGATTGATGAAATGAGAGATATAATATTATTTCAATTTTTTAGAAGTTTAATCTACTCCAACTTCATCTCTATTTGGATGCAATACGCATGGACTTTGGCAACTCGCCAATCCAATCGCCAAATAATAAAATTCGACCGAGCCGAACCATTCTGTTTTGAAAAATATTTAGGCCACTACAGTTTGAGATTTTGTAAACATCGCTTGTGTCGGGTTGGGTAGATTTTTTTATCATTAAACGGATCGAACCCAATCGCGTACAACCCTAGTTCTAATTGATCTTACCATTTTAAATCAAGAGTCTTTTTGTCAATTAATTTTTTAGGAGGTGTTTGATGTATTTTAATGTCGTAAAGGGGTTGTTTGAAGTATTTGATGATGTGTTATAGCAGACAGCCAAAATGGTTTTCGTCAAAAAAATCAAAAATGGATTTTCTTTCATACTTTGCCAGTGGGCCCTCCATTATACAGATATTCGAAATCCAAGGGCAGAGATCATTCCATATATCATATGTGCATGATCACTTTTTCCCCCCACTCGCCCTAGCTACTTATCTATTCAACATCTCTTTCTTAAAAGCTACCAAAGTGCCATTAACAAAAAAAAAAAAAAAAGAGGTACCAAAAGCACAGAGAGATATGGAGATGAAGATGAAGATGAAGAAGAAATTGGAGGAAGTGAAGAAGTTTGTGGTGGATAAATCGAAGGAAGCTCTACTCGTCGTCGGAAATTTTGGCGGCGACGTGTTGGCTTGGTTTGACAAGGTGTTTCCGCCGGAAACAAGGCGGGAGAAGATGAATGAAGCTCTATTCACCGTCCAAATGTTGGTCTACAGGCGGGAGAAGATGAAGGAAGGTCTAGAGAAGATGAAGGAAGCTCTACTCGCCGTCCAATTCCTTGCCGGCGAGGTGTTCACTTTGTTTAGCAAGGTGTTTCCGCCGGAAACAAGGTGGAAGAAGATCAACCACTGGTTCCTTGTCGTTTGGCCGTACCTCATCGCCGCCGTGGTCGTATGGTTCATCTATCGGTGGTGCTGCGGCGGCGGCGGTGGAGGAAAAGGGAAGTTGATGAAAGCCCCAGGGAGGAACTACAGGATGCCTAGAATTGCGTTTGAGAGTGATCCAAAAGCTTACTTCTCCAATCTCCGGAAATGAGCTTTGTTAATTAAGTGTTTTTATTTGTGTTTAAGTGTTTTGGTGTGAACTTTATTATGGGTTTTGATGTGGATTTGGAGTTTGTTGTGAAAGACTAAGAAAAAGATTACATGCACTAGTGTGTAATGATCGATGCTATATATATCAATGAATTATTAATGTGATTTTGTATTTAAGAACAATGAAAATTGCGGGTTTAATTGGATGGCCACCCCTGTTCTGAACAAAAATTTCAGAGATTTTTTTATCTAAAAAGCGGATTTGATTGACATATCAATCTCAATGTTTCCATTGACGTTCTGCGTATGGACTTGTAATAAATGTATGTATTCACCAATCGGTGGAGTATGGTGAGACATGCACATGGACTTGTTAATGTTACCGTGTAGTCGTTTGTATAATTTTTTTTGAATAATATAAAGTTGACAGAGATCTCACATACATTTATGAAAAAGTAATCTTTGAGAAGAAATTATGCTATATATATATATAGTATACATTATGACATGTAAGATAAAATACAAAATTAGAACAAAAATCCAATCTGCAAATCATGTATAAGAAAACTTGTACGCCAGACCTTCTATACCAAAATAATGTAATATCTTGATTTCATGACACTCTTTCGTGTGTCGAGTGTATATATTTCATGTCATTTTTATTTTTTTAAAAGTACTTCATATATTTGACGTGCATACGTAAAATAAACATTTGCAACAAATGATCCGAAATACTTTTAAAATCTTTGGAGAACTAGGAATTGTTTTACTGAAATTTTATCCAATCACTTTATTAACTTAGGCAATTATTTAGAGTTTAGCAATTTCGTTTAAAGCCTCAAAGTTATCGCTTCGGATCTTTCATCTAGTTCGAGTTTAATCTTGAATTTCATTAGTTAGACAAATGCACATCAAAGTGCAATCAACAATGAAGTATATATATTTTAAAAATTTATACATTTGGCAAATATATAAATCGTTTAAAATTAGATAAAATATGAAATCAAAACAAAAGATAATATTTGCCAACTTGTGTATGATAAAATTTGCAATGCCTAGTTGTAGATATACATACATAAGTGTCTTATAAAAAAATACAAAAAAACACATACATAAGTGGAATAAAAAATGGAACAGAAAATCTGAAAAATAATTGGTGGTTGTTATAAATATGGAAAAAGAATTATGCAGTGAAAACTAGTCCAAAAGACAACAATTTTTAAGGACAAACCACTCGATTCTTTTTCTTTAGAGGTAAGCAATGAATTAATAAAATAATGTTGAGCACCAGAACAACTTTTTATTAAAAAGTTTGTGGAATTGTTTAAAGTCTGGCCTACGTGGGCTTTGTTGATTTGTGCTGTACGGATCGAATATATCTTCTTTGTCCATTTGTGCTGTACGGATCGCATATATATATATATATATATGTAAACATATATGTGTGTATATATATATAAATATATATATATTTAATTAAGTTCGCCAACCGAATGAACTTTTTTTAAAAATTTTAATTTTTGTCGAAATCGAGATATTATATACATAAATATATATATAATTAAGTTCATTTGGACAAAAATTGAGATATGTATATAACATCTCAATTTCAACAAAAATTAAAAATTTTAAAAAAAGTTCATTCGGTTTGCGAACTTAATTAAATATATATATATATACACACATATATGTTTACATATATATATATATAAGTCCATATATATTATCATTATTTAAAATTGCAATTGTAATATACCTTTCAATTATTAATTAATTATTAGTACAACTTTTTCAAATTAAAACATATATATATATATATATATCCATATATATTATCATTATTTAAAATTGCTATTGTAATATACCTTTCAATTATTAATTAATTATTAGTACAACTTTTTCAAATTAAAACATACAAACTTTTATACCCTTTGAAAACAAAACATTTAAATAATAGTTGGGAACTGCTAATTCAAACATATGCTTGCAAAAAAACAAATAACATATTAATTTTTCAAAATAAAACCAAACATATACTAACCAAAATTCACAATTTTTAATAAATTTTCTCACCAAATAATCTCAAAAACACCTTCCAAAACAAACAAGGTTGGAAAGTAAAAGACATTGGCTATGCTTGACCATATTTTTAAAGATGAATTTTCATTTTTTAGATCTCCTGAAAATGAAAATTCATACGCAAACCTAATTTTTTTCAAAGGAAAAATTACACCAACACTCACTGCTATCATAGGTAATTACACAAAATTATCTACTATAAGAGGGTAAGTTTTTGTAATTACCTACTATAATAGGTAATTACACAAATTTATCTACTATAAGAGGGTAAGTTTTTGTAATTACCTACTATAGCAGTGAGTGGTGATGTAATTTTTCCTTTTCCAAAAAATACAAACATTCTCATTTCATATTACACATTTTTCTATACAAACATCAATCCTTATAATTTTCAATCAAATCACACTACCTCTTATCATTAATTAATATATAATCACTATTAAACTTATTCTCTCTTACTTTATAAATAACACAATCACTTCCTCCATCAAATTCCAATAAAAATATTATTTTTATATCACATCAACTCTACTTCCAACAATTTTTTTAAAATACAACCACACATAGTGCAAAATTCAACATTGTTGGACAAAGATCTATAATCCCCATTCCCAATACAAAGTTCTAAAAACAAACTTGAAAATATGGTCAAACAAAACTGTTTTCTCCTCTATCCTAAATCGTGTTTTATCTTCTACTTTATTCTCTCTCTCTCTCTCTCTCTCTCTCTCTCTATATATATATATATATATGCATAGGGGTGTTCATCGGTCGGTTTTTTAACCGAACTGAACCGAAATTTCGGTTTTCCGAAATTTCGAACCGAAAACCGAACCGAACAGTGTCGGTTCGGTTCGGTTAAAAAACCGACCGGTTCGGTCGGTTTTTTTTCGGTTCGGTTAAAACCGAAAAATTAAAAAAAAAATATTTTTTTTTTTTTTTTTGCCGTTGTTCACGTTTTCTTTGGAATGCATACATTTATATGTTTATAATTATGTTTAGCTCGGCCAACTAAAATTGACATAATGAAATTAAAAAGTGAAGCGGTTCGATTCGATTTTTCGGTATAAATATATAAATAAATTAGATATAAATAAATAATTGAAATTTAATTATGACTAATTTTAATTCATTTTCTTTATTTTCCTATAAGTTGTCATTAGGAAACACATTTTTTATAATTTTTTGGTTTATATTATACTATATAAAAAAATAAAAAATAAATAAAAAAAAAAGTTCGGTTTTCGGTTAACCGACCGAACCGACCGGTCCGGACCGAAAACCGAACCGAAAATCCGAAAATTGCAAAAAAAAAAACCGAAAACCGAACCGAAATTTTCGGTTCGGTTTTCGGTCCGGACCGAAATTTCGGTTCTCGGTCGGTTCGGTCGGTTCGGTTGATTTATGAACACCCCTATATATGCATGCACGAGAATTGAGAATCATTGGCTGCGTTTGGTTTTATTTTGGGGTTTTTTTTGGTGAAAAAGTTTATTGAAAGTTGTGTATTTTGATGAAAATGTGTTTGGTTTTGTGTTTGATTTTATTTTCAGAAGAGACAAAAATTACTGTAGCAGTCAAATCATGTAAGTTTTTGTCTGAAAAGTTGTGTTTATAATTGAAAAATATAATATAATATAAGTTTTAAATGATTATATTGTAGTTGATGTAATTAGTAGGCACCCTAAAATAGAGACAAATAGGGAGACAATAACTGACAATTTTTTTGACCAAAAAAAATCATTTTTGGTCAAAAAAACATAAAGCAAACAAGTTTCGGCCAAAATTTTGGCCAAAAAATGATTTGAAAATAAAACCAAACACAGCCATTATTTGGCCAGTGGCCCCCTCCATTATACATGTGATCACTAATTACTTTTTCCCAAACATAAGCCCCAATTGCAGGGAAATTCAAGGATGAACCGGGTTTTATGGAACCGGTCGATCAACTATTATTTGATGCAGGTGATTTGACTGTATTTTACTGTTTTATCACTGCATCCAATGATGCTTCATTGGACCCGATCTTTTTTAGAATCACCCAGTGACTACTTATATTTATTCCAAAACTCTTTCTTAAAAGCTATCAAAGAACACACACTTTGAGATATGGGGATGGGGAATGAGGAAGTAACGAAGTTTGTAGTGGAGAAGTTGAAGCAAGCTCTACTCACGGTCGGAAAGTTTGGCAGCGAGGCATTCACTTGGTTTAACAAGGTGTTTTCGGCGAAAACAAGGGGGGAGAAGATCAACCACTGGTTCCTTGTCGCTCGGTCGTACCTCATCGCTGCCGCGGTCATATGGTTCCTCCGTCGATGCTGCGGTGGAGGAAGGGGGAAGATGATGGAAGCCCCAGGGAGGAACTACAGGATGCGTAGAAATGAGTTTGAGAGTAATCCGAAAGCTTAGGGCTTGTATGGTTTTGTTTTCAAAACCTAAATCTCAATTCTCAATTATTTGAGACCCAAAACATGCTTGGCCCAACTTATTGTCCCATAGTCTTGATTCTTAGTGCTCGATATTTTGAGAACCTAAGCCCAAAACATGGGAAACAAATCAAAAATTCACATGCACAAATTTGGAATCAGCGTCCTTTTTCCGTGAAATTTAAGGAATTTATTTCTCAAATCAAATCTACAAATCTCTTCTCAATTCATCTCTCCAATGTATTCCTACTCTCATCCCATCAGTTCAATTCTCCATCCACTCATATTCTTCTATCTATATATCTACTTAATTTGAATGCCTACATATATTCATACAACTTTTATACATACATATACATATGCATATATATATATATATCAATATAAGTAACAATATCACTAACTACAAATTAAATTTACTTTATGTCAAATCAATCTTACAATTTTTATTATATTTATATCTAAAAAAACTATTCATCCAAACATATTTTTATTCTCGTCACGTCTTTTCGTAAAAAAATCCATACAAAATTATATTTATCCAAACATATTTTCATTTTCAACTTATAAAATAACAACTCAAAATAACTCATCCAAACATATTTTCATTTTTAACACAAAAACCAATGAAAGTTTGGAAATTCACTTTTCTACAATTTTCAATTGGGAAATGAGAATTGAAAATGAAAACACCATACAAGCCCTTACTTTTCAAATCTCCAGAGATGAACTTTGTTATTTAAGTGTTTTTATTTATGGGTTTTGATTTCTAGTTTGTGGATTTGGACTTTGTTAAGAACAAGGATGTTTTATTTGTTAAGATTAAGAAAAAAGATTATATGCATTAGTGCGTAATTCTTAGAAAAATAAAACTCAGGAGAAAAGTAAATCTTATTATTATGAACGACTAACTGTATTACATTACATTTAAAAGAGGAAACTAATTAATATATATAGAATACTTAACAAAGACTACTTCCAAACAAGGAAGGACTCCAGCGGCTAATAGGATACTTAACCACCTTTAATTGCTTGACTTTGCTGTTGGCTTTTTATATCTTGACACTCCCCCTCAAGCCTGGTGTACAAGTTGTAAACACCAAGCTTGCTCATAAGAAAATCAAACTGAGACTTCCACAAAGGTTTGGTTAACACATCAGCTAGTTGTTGATCTGTTTTCACATAACTTGTTGAGATGCTTCCATCTTGAATCTTGCTTCTAATGAAAGGACAATCCAAGTCTATATGCTTGGTTCTTTCATGAAAGACAGGATTGGAAGAGATGTATAGGGCTGCTTTGTTATCACAGTGTAGCTTTGTAGGTTTTAAACAAGAGACACCAATGTCTTCGAACAGTCTCTGCAGCCAAGTTATTTCACATGAAGTTGTAGCCAAAGACCTGTACTCAGTTTCTGCACTGCTTCTTGAAATGGTGTTCTGCTTTTCAGTCTTCCAAGATAGTAAAGAATCTCCCAGCTTTACACAAAAACCAGCAAATGACTTTCTACTTATAGGGCAGCTGGCCCAATCTGAATCACTCTAAGCTTCTAACTTTAACTCACTGTTTGAAGAGAGTAAAATACCATATCCAGCTGTTCCTTTAATGTACCTAAGCACTTTTTTTACAGCTTCCATATGAGATGTTTTTGGACAGTGCATGAATTGACTTAAGTTCTGCACAACAGAGCAAAGATCAGGTCTAGTGAAACTTAAATATATAAGTTTTCCTACCAATTGTTGATACCTTGCCTTGTCATCTAAAACATGATCTTTTTCAGTTTTCAGATTTTACTTTGATCAAACTCAACACTTGTTAGCTTAGTGTTAGGTTCAATTGGCACACTGATAGGTTTACATCCAGTCACACTACTACAAAAAGCGCCTATTACAGCGGATTTTTTTTACCTATTACAGCGATTTTTAACCGCTGTAATAGGTTTTCGGCCTATTACAGCGGTTAAAAACTGCGGTAATAGGACCCCCTATTACAACGGATTATAACTATAACCGCTGTAATAGGGCATTATTTTTTATTTATTTTTTTACTTTCTCGTTTGTAATTTTACTGTGTTGGAATGACACAAAATTCGCACGGTCATAGTGAAACGGCGTTCTGAACAAGACGCATCGCTATGCGATGCGGTCTTGTGATTTTAGCCATCAGAGATCGTTAAATATGTATTTTCGTAATAAAATGCAAATTTGAGGTCTTAAAAGCCTTAAACGATCTTAGATGACTAAAATCACAAGATTGCATCGCATAGTATTTTTGTAATAAAACGCAAATTTGAGGCCTTAAACAATCTCAGATGGCTAAAATCACAAGACCGCATTGCATAACTATGCGTCTTGTTCAGAACGCCGTCTCGCTATGACCGTGCGAATTTTATATCATTCCAACATAGTAAAAAAAAAAATTCGTCTTTACGCAAATACACAAATAATACACCCACACATACACAAATATACATACACCCACACATACACAAATATACACCCACCCACGCATACACAAATATACACCCACCCACGCATACACAAATATACACCCACACATACACAAATATACATACACCCACATATACACAAATATACATACACTCACACATACACAAATATACTTACACCCACATGTACCTTATTTCATTTTTTTCTTTTATCATTTCAAAATTGTTTATTAGATTACTTTTGTGAAAATCGAAATAAATTTTGTAAAGCAATCTAGCCTAATCAAAATATTCAACATTGTGTTCAGTTTGCTATTTTAGCCCACATTTAGTACTCTTTTACACAGCGTACTAATTGCTTACTTAATTCACTTAAATTGTCTGAAATTCACATGAAACTAAATTGCACTACATTATCAAGATGTTAACGAGTTTTTTTATGAAATTATATATTTAAAGATTGAACATTACAATTACATTCTCTTAAATCAAAAAAATTATATTCACCTCCTCAAGATTTTCTTGGTAAAATAATTTACTGGGGGAAGGGTTAAAATATAAAATAATTTCCAATAAGTGAGGGGGTTTGTGCATAATTTTCCTGTAACTCTATATTCCATCTTTTATTGCAGCTCATTGATGTGTGGCACGCCAACGAGATCTTCTATTACAAACTGTGTTGCATTTTCTATGCAAGGTCATTGGATGAATGACACGTGTAATTGTTGAATTTTTATTGGACACGTGTCATTTACTAAATACCTTGCAACAAGAGATGCAAGATGGTTTGCAACAGAAGATCATGTTTGATGCTATGCCATGTAACAACAATTTTTTTATTTTTTCAATACAAAATTTTATCAGACACGTGTCACACGTCCTCAGCTACACATCCATATTATACAAAAAGAGATGCGACAACAATAGTTAAAAACACTTTGCACCACTAAAATAGCCTAAATAGGCACGTTCCACCCCAAGAAAGGAAAACCCACACTTTCCACACTCAAAACCTATTTATAGTTGCACAATGCACCCCAACTCTCTCTCTCTATCTTTCTCCATATTTAATACATATATATTGTTTAAAATATAATGATAAATTTTAAATATATCTTTATATATATATATATATATAGGGATGGAGCCAAGGAGGCTAGAGGGTGCGCTCGCCTCCTCTCAATTTTGAAAAATTATTTTTTTTACCTTACAAAATTTTTATATTTGAATTTCGCCCCCCCTCAAAATCGAAAAATATCATGTTTTCTCCCTTTTCTTTGAGTTCGCCCCTCCTAAACCCAAAATCCTGATTATAACGAAAGAAATATAAGAGTATAAAGTATGTCAAAAGTTATAATTGAATCTAGTTCCTTATTATATTTTTCTAGTTAAATATAGCGTACCGAACCGCGGGGGGCTTACCCCTTGAATCCTTCGTCTATCTAGCAAAAAAAAAATATATAACTATATCACAACAATCTCGTCCCCCCTCAATAAAATTCCTGGTTCAATAAAATTTTCACCAAAAATACCCTCCAAAATAGAAACAAACATAGCCAAAATATTTCACCAAAATCACCCTCCAAAATAAAAACAAACACACCAAAGCCTTTGCCAGTGGGCCCCACCATTTACACCTTTTCAAGATCCAAGGGCAGAGATCATTCCATTATATATAATATATTTATATACGTGATCACTTTTTCCATAAACATAATCCCACTCGCCCTGGCTACTTGATCATTCAAAAACTCTCCCCTAAAATCTACCAAAGATCACACACACACACACACACAGATGGCGGAAGTGATGAAGTTTGTGGTGGAGAAGCTGAAGCAAGCTCTACTCGCGGTCGAAAATTTTGGCGGCGAGGCGATGGCTTGGTTCGGCAACGTGTTTCCGCAAGCTCTACTCGCCGTCGAAAATTTTGGCGGCGAGGCGATGGCTTGGTTCGACAAGGTGTTTCCGCCGGAAACAAGGGGTGAGAAGATCAACCATTGGTTCCACGTCGCTCTTCCGTTCCTCATCGCCGCCGCGGTTCTCACGGTGGTTTTTTACTTCTGCCGCTACTGCTGTCGGTGCTGCTGTGGAAGTTTTTCTCACGGTGGTTTTTTACTTCTGCCGATGCTGCAGTCGGTGCTGCCGTGGATTATGGGTGAGGATGATGAGAGCCCCCGGGAGGAACATCATCCGCGAGGTTACTTTCAGAATCTACGTGCTCACCCTGGAGATCATCTTTGCTAATTAAAGTGTTTGATTTGGTGTTTATCGAAATTTGTTTTTGAAGTATTTTGATTTTCCGGTTTGTGGATTTGGACTATGTACTAGGTACGTAGTTTGTGTAGATCAAGTTGGATGGTTTCCTTTATCAAGAGTAAGAAAAAAATATATGCATTAGTGTTCAATATAATGATTAATGCTATTATTAAGATAACGAATTCTCATTGTGATTTGATGTATATGTGAAAAATGGAAAAAATATTTTAATATGAAGAAAACATGAATAAAATTATAAACTAGGCGGATCAAATTCAATGAAAAAAAATCATGACATGGAGATATAATTGGCAATTCTTTTTTTATATTTGTTTGTTGCACATTTATACGTATAATTAATATGATTATTATACAATGATGTAAAACTGGGAATTATTTTACGGATAATGTTAATTAGGCAATTAATCAGAGCGTTAGCAATGTCATTTGAAGCCTCAAAGTTATCACTTTTGATTTTTTTTTTTTTTCAGTTCCAATTTAATCTTCAATTTCATTTGACGGATACATGTCAAGCATGCAATCAACACCAGAGTATATATTTAAAGGAATTTTTTATTAACATAACATGCATATATATTGTTTAATATAAGATGGAATACGAAATCAGAACAAACAATTCAATCGAAAAAGTTATGTATACATGAGATGAAATGTGAAAGAAAATCTGAAAAAAGATGGTTCTTTATGAAAATATGAAATAACAATTATATCAAAAAAGTAAAAAAAAAAGACTTATCAAAAAGGCGTACAATAATTAAGCACAAATCACTCGAAATCTTTTTCTCTTCAGAGGTAAGGAATGAATTTATAATGTTGAGGACCAAAACAACTTTTTATTAAAAAGTAATTGTGAAATAGAGATATCTTAATAAATTCTTCATAATTAATTTGTCCATTTGTGCTGTACGGAACGGATTGGGGATACTCTTATTATAAACCAAAACAAAAAAAGTCTGGCAACGGATATCTTTTTGTTGCACTACGTAGTTTGACTGCATGTATTTTTCTTTTGGTATATGTTTGAGTGCATGTAAAAATTGTATACCATTTTCGCCACCTAAATGAACTTTTTTCAGTTCGTATTTTAATTTCTTGTTGAAATTTAGACATTTTGAGTAGACTCAAGCACCTTAAACTTGAGACAGAAAAAAAAACTAGGATTTTTAATTATTTATTTTTTGCGTTATGGAATTCATATCTTAAATTCCTTGTAGAACTAGAATTGCGTAAAAATCATGCATTTCACTATTTTCTTGCCAATTATACACCAATTTTCCTTTGCCGAGTTCGTTGGATGACTAAAAAATTCAGGAACTGAAAGGGGTTTTAAAAAGGCAGGAATAAGTGCACAGTTGAATGAAATACTCTTGTTTCTTGAGAGTATTATTGGGACTGCCGAAACTGTCAACTTTAATCTTTGAAAATCAGGATTTGCATTTAATCATTTTATACAGTGCATCTGGGAAAAAGCTTGGAAATGTAAATTAATAAGCTGCAATAAATATATTTGTAGGAACAAACAGTATATACATATATATATATATATTGAATGACTAACTCTACTCTATTATAAGTTTAAGTCGTTAGATAAGAGAATCATTTAATATTTAATTAATACCTCTAACACACCTCCTCACGTGCAGGCGGTATTCTTTTTGACCAAGCCTAGTACGTGTAACACTTTTTCAGAAATGGGTGGCAGTAGGGTTTGTACACAGGACCTCTTTGTTTTGACCTGACTCTGATACAATATTGAATGACCAATTCTGCTAAAAGTTTAAATTGTTAAAGAGGAGAATCATTTAATATTTAATTAATACCTCTAACAATATATACACACACACACACACGTAAATGATGAGTTTACGTATGGAGACAAATCAAAGTGACAAAGGAAGAAGAAAATGAGCTGGTACGGCGCCCAGGCGCAGCACGAAGCGCGCCAAGGCGCGGCACGCAGGAGAAGGGCCGAGACGCAGGCAGTGGTTACTGCTGGCGGCGCATTCTCAGTGGCGCCCAGGCTCGCCTGATCGGCACCTGGGCGCGGGTCCGTCGGCTGGAGCGAGAATTGATGTGGTTTTTCTTATTTTGGCAGTTTTTTGAGTTACCTATGGTGATTAGGTCTTTGTATCTTTGCCTCGAAGTTTAGAATATATAAGAAGATGAAATTCTCTCATTGTAATTGTATCTCTCTCACAAGAATAATAAAATCTTTTTAGCATAGGTCCGTGGATGTAGGCAATTTGCAGAACCACGTAAAATCACTGTCTCTTTTTTCTTGCTTTCTCTTTACTTTTAAGTTCGTTTATGCGCATTGATTCCTAACAACTGGTATCAAGAGCACGGGTTAAAGCGATCTGTGTGAATCAATGGCGTCTGAAGAAGGAAAAGTGAAGATTGACAAATTTGATGGAAAAGACTTTGGATTCTGGCGAACACAGATAGAGGATTATTTGTACCAGAAAAAGCTCCATCAACCATTGTCGGGGAAGAAGCCTGAAAAGATGTCAGACGAGCATTGGGTGTTATTGGATAGGCAAACCCTAGGTGTTATTCGATTGACGTTATTAAGAAACGTGATGTTTAACATCCTAGATCAAACTACAACGGTGGGTTTGATGAAGGCGTTATCCAATATGTATGAGAAGTCATCCGCATCGAATAAAGTCTACCTGATGAGACGTTTATTCAATTTGAGGATGACGGAGGGAGGATCGGTGACCAACCATATCAACGAGTTCAACGTGATCATCACTCAGTTGAGCTCGGTTGATATTAATTTCGAGGACGAGGTAAGGGCCTTAATCTTATTGTCTTCATTGCCGGATAGTTGGGGTGCGACGGTAACTGCTGTGAGTAGTTCGTCTGGCCAAAGGAAGTTGAAACTTCAGGAGATTCGAGATCTGATTTTGAGAGAGGATATTCGCAGGAGGGAATCAGGAGAAATCACGTCTGATGCATTGAGTGCGGAAAACAGAGAAAGAGGCGTTCAACGGGGTGGTAAAAAAGGTAGAGGTCGATCCAAGTCAAAGGGGTGAGGGAAGTCAATACCGCGCAAGGAGGTTGATTGCTGGGGCTGCGGCAAGAAAGGCCATTACAAGAGGGATTGTCCTGAAAAGGCGGGCCAGAATCAAAACCGGGAACATCAACAAGCAAACGCAGCAGTAGACGATGCCGGAGATGCTCTGGTTTGTTGTGTTGACAGTCCAGTCGACCAATGGGTTCTGGACTCAGGTGTGTCGTTCCATGCTACTTCATGTAAGAATTATCTAACAAATTATGTTTCTGGAAAATTTGGAAAGGTTTTTCTTGTAGATGACGAACCCTTAGAAATAGTTGGTAAGGGTGAGGTCACAGTGACGACGGCACAGGGAATGCAGTTGAAACTACATAATGTGAGACATGTTCCGGGGTTGAGGAAAAATTTGATCTCAATGGGTCAAATTGATAGTGATGGTTACACCATGATGTTTGGTGGTGGTGTATGGAAAATCACCAAAGGGAATATGGTGGTGGCTCTTGGTAAGAAGTCGGGGACTCCGAATACCACAGAAATTAAAAAGACTCGGTTGCTGCAGTCGAGGCCATAGAGGATGTTCACTTATGGTATAGGCGACTTGGGCATATGAGTGAGAAGGGAATGAGAATCATGGCATCCAAGGGGAAGCTACCAATCTCGAAGACGGTTGAATTGGGTCCTTGCGAAGACTGTGTGCTTGAGAAACAGAAAAATGTGAGTTTTTCCAAGACGGGTAGAGAACCGAAGGCAGAGAAGTTGGAGCTTGTGCATACTGATGTATGGGGACCGGCTCCCATACAGTCGCTTGGAAGGTTGAGATTTTATAATACCTTCATAGATGATTCTACTCGAAAGGTATGGGTCTATTTTTTGAAAAATAAGTCGGATGTGTTTAATACCTTTAGGAAGTGGAAGGCAGAAGCCGAGAATGAAACGGGGTTGAGATTGAAGTGTCTGAGGTCGGATAATGGCAGGGAGTATGATAGCCAAAAGTTCAAAGACTATTATGCAGAGAATGGGATCAAGATGATCAAGACCATTCCGGGGACTCCCCAGCAGAATGGGATTACAAAGCGGATGAATAGAACCTTGAATGAACAAGCTAGGAGCATGAGGCTTTACTCCGGGTTGCCAAAGACACTTTGGGCTGATGTAGTGAGAATGGCGGCTTACCTCATCAACCGGGGACCTTCAGTACCGTTGGACTTCAAAATACTGGATGAGGTTTGGTATGGAAAGGAGGTAAATTTATCGCATTTAAAAATATTCAGTTGTTTATCTTATGTCTTGCGAAGTTCTGATGACAGGGATAAGTTGGATCCTAAGGCACAAAAGTGCATCTTTATTGGCTATGGAGGAAAACGAGAAACCAAAGACGATATTGGAAGAGATCACTCTAGATGAGGTTGTTGGGAATGACACTGATAATAGGATCGAGGATGATCTGGAGTAGGGGTGTTCACGAATCAACCGAACCGACCGAGAACCAAAATTTCGGTCCGGACCGAAAACCGAACCGAAAATTTCGGTTCAGTTTTCGGTTTTTTTTTTTTTGCAAATTTCAGTTTTTCGGTTCGATTTTCGGTTTGGAGGTTCGGTTCGGTCGGTTAACCGAAAAACCGAAAAAAAAAATTTATTTTTTATTTTTTTATATAGTATAATATAGATAAAAAACTATAAAAAAATGTGTTTCCTAGTGACAATTTATAGGAAAATAAAGAAAATGAATTAAAATTAGTCATAATTAAATTTCAATTATTTATTTATATCTAATTTATTTATTTATATCGAAAAATCAAACCGAGCCGGTTCACTTGTAAATTTCATTATGTCAATTTTAGTTGGACGTGCTAAACATAATTATAAATATATAAATGTATGCATTCCAAAGAAAAAGTGAACAACAATAGCCAAACAAAAGTAAAAAAAAAAAAACAATTTTTTTTTTTATGTTTCGATTTTAACCGAACCGAAAAAAACCAACCGAACCGAACCAACACTGTTCAATTCGGTTTTCGGTCAGAAATTTCGGAAAACCGAAATCTCGGTTCAGTTCGGTTAAAAAACCGACCGATGAACACCCCTAATCTGGAGACTCCACCACCAACCTTGAGAAGATCGAGTAGAACTCCTAAACCAAACATGAGATATTCCCCTTCTTTACACTATTTACTTTTGACGGATTCGGGTGAGCCCGAGTCGTACAAAGAGGCGATGAGTGTGGGAAATTCTTTCAAGTGGGAGCTAGCCATGAAGGATGAAATGAGCTCGCTTGAGAGAAATAGAACTTGGAGGTTGACTGAGTTACCAAAGGAGAAACGGGCTTTGCAGAACAAGTGGGTATTCTGGGTTAAGGATGAACTGGATGGTAGTAAAAGGTACAAGGCGAGGTTGGTGGTCAAAGGGTTCCAGCATAAGGAAGGGATTGACTACACTGAGATCGCCGGTTGTCAAGTTAACTACTATCAGGATGGTTCTAAGTGTTGTTGCTGCAGAGGGTTTGCATCTTGAGCAATTAGATATAAAAACGGCATTCCTTCATGGAGATTTGGAGGAGGATATCTACATGGTTCAACCAGAAGGTTTTCTGGAGAATGGACGAGAAGACCTTGTATACAAGCTAGAGAAAAGCTTGTATGGACTTAAACAAGCTCCGAGGCAATGGTATAAGAAGTTTGACACTTTCATGGCTAGTAGTGGATATACTAGGTGTCAAATGGATCATTGCTGTTATTTTAAGAAGTTTAGGAACTGTTACGTCATATTGCTACTATATGTAGATAATATGTTAGTGGTTGGGTCTAACATGAGAGAAATTGATAAGTTGAAGAAGCAACTATCCACTGAATTTGAGATGAAGGACTTGGGAGCTGCAAATACAATCCTCGGGATGAGGATCATTCGAGATAGGTCGAGTGGGAGTCTCAAGTTGACTCAAGAGAAGTACATTGAAAAGGTACTTGCTAGATTTGCAACCTCAAATGCAAAGTTTAGAAGTACTCCTTTGGGAAGTCATTTCAAGTTGAGCAAGGAACAATCACCTAAGACTGAGGAGGAGCGAGATCAAATGGAAAAGTTTCCCTATGCCTCTGCCATTAGGAGTTTGATGTACGCAATGGTGTGTACAAGGCTGGAAATAGCCCATGCAGTGGGAGTTGTGAGTCGGTATATGGCTAATCCGGGGTTAAAGCATTGGGAAGCGGTAAAGTGGCTACTGAGGTACTTGAGGGGTGCATCGAGTATGTGTTTATGTTTTTCGGGCAGTAGTGTTACTTTGGAAGGCTTCGTGGATGCAGATTTAGGTGGTGATCAAGATGGTCGGAAGAGTATATCGGGGTACATTTATACTTTGGGTGGCACTGCAATAAGTTGGACTTCTAGACTCCAAAAGTGTGTAGCACTCTCCACAACCGAAGCTGAGTGCATTGCCATTTCAGAAGCTGGCAAAAAGATGGTTTGGTTAAAGAATTTTCTGAGGGAGATTGATAAGGAGCAACGGGATTGTGCACTTTATAGTGATAGTCAAAGTGTCATTTGTTTGGCAAAGAATCCGGTGTTTCACTCAAGGACAAAGCATATTCAATTGAAGTATCATGATATCTGAGAGATGATAGATGATGGGACTTTGGAGTTGAAGAAGGTGCTTGGTACGAAGAATTTGGCGGATATGTTAACTAAGGGAGTTACCACCGAGAAACTGAGGTTTTGCATGGCTTCAGTTGGCCTCGAACTTATGTGATGAGGAGGCCGACTTATGCTAGAAAGAGAGTACTTTCATTTGAAGGATGAAAAGTCGTGGAGTTTGATGAAGAGTTTGTGTTTCTACTTTGAGTTTGGTCTGCAAGTGGGAGATTGATGGGTTTGAGTATGAAGACAAAATCAAAGTGGCAAAGGAAGAAGAAAATGAGCTGGAACGGCGCCCAGGCACAACCCGAAGCGCGCCTAGGCACGGCACGCAGGAGAAGGGCCGAGACGCAGGCAGTGGTTACTGCTGGCGTTGCCCAGGCGCCAGCCAATCGGTGCCTGGGCGCAGGTCGGTCGGCTGGAGCGAGAATTGACGAGGTTTTTCTTGTTTTGGCAGTTTTTTGAGTTACCTATTGTGATTAGGTCTTTGTATCTTTGCCTCCAAGTTTAGAATATATAAGTAGATGAAATTCTCTTCATTATAATTGTATCTCTCTCACAAGAATAATAAAATCTCTCTAGCATAGGTCCGTGGATGTAGGCAATTTGCCGAACCACGTAAAATCGTTGTCTCTTTTTTCTTGCTTTCTCTTTACTTTTAAGTTCGTTTATGCGCATTGATTCCTAACAATAAAGTCATTATATGCCAACAAAACTGAAATATGGGCCAGCAAGAAAAGAAAATATTAATAAATGAATAAGTAATATTTGTTCTCATTATTTAAAATTACAACTTTTCTCATTTTTTAACATGGTGAATCCTTAATTTTCCATACACTCCAATGTTAGAAGTCCTAACTTTTGTGAACTTTTGTATTGGCAATTTCATTAATATAACTTGTTTAGAATTCTAAAATTAAACTAAACGAGAAATGATGCTAAAATATTGTTGTAGCAGTGAAGCAATGAGGACTCATTGTAGTTTGCCATTTTTTTTTACATATATATCTTTCATTTGTAGCTTATGAGAACAATATTTTTTTAGTTTTTCTTGGACAATTTCCGATTTTGTGATGCAATATACAAAGCTTGACTTGAAAATGTAATGGACTATATTTATGTTTGTTGGATGCAAGTGAGATGTATGTAATAATTCTTAGCTTATTTTGATTGATGAAATGAGAGATATAATATTATTTCAGTTTTTTAGAAGTTTAGTCTACTCCAACTTCACCTTCTTAGCTTATTTTGATTGATGAAATGAGAGATATAATATTATTAAATTGTTTAGAAGTTTAATCTACTCCAACTTCACCTCTATTTGGATGCAATACGCATGGACTTTGGCAACTCGCCAATCCGATCGCCAAATAATAAAATCCGACCGAGCCGAACCATTCTGTTTTGAAAGAAATTTAGGCCGCTACAGTTTGAGATTTTGTAAACCTCCCTTGTGTCGGGTTGGGTAGATTTTTTTATCATTAAACGGATCGAACCCAACAGCGTAGACCCCTAGTTCTAATTGATCTTACCATTTTAAATCAAGGGTCTTTTTGTCAATTAATTTTTTAGGAGGTGTTTGATGTACTTTATTTCGTAGAAGGGGTTGTTTGAAGTATTTGATGATATGTCTATAGTATAGAGCCAAAATAATTTTTGTCAAAAAAATCCAAAAATGGATTTTCCTTCATACTTTGCTAGTGGGCCCTCCATTATACAGATATTCGAAATCCAAGGGCAGAGATCATTCCATATATCATATATCATATGTGCATGATCACTTTTACCCCCCACTCGCCCTAGCTACTTATTTATTCAACATCTCTTTCTTAAAAGCTACCAAAGTGCCTTATCAAAAAAAAAAAAAAAAAAGAGCTACCAAAGCACACAGATATGGAAATCAACCACTGGTTCCTTGTCGTTTGGCCGTATCTCATAGCCGCCGTGGTCGTATGGTTCATCTATCGGTGCTGCTGCGGCGGCGGTGGAGGAAATGGGAAGATGATGAAAGCCCCAGGGAGGAACTATAGGATGCCTAGAAATGCGTTTGAGAGTGATCCAAAAGCTTACTTCTCCGATCTCCGGAAATGAGCTTTGTTAATTAAGTGTTTTTATTTGTGTTGTTTAAGTGTTTTGGTGTGAACTTTATTATGGGTTTTGATTTCTAGTTTGTGTATTCGGAGTTTGTTGTGAAAGATTAAGAAAAAGATTACATGCACTAGTGTGTAATGATCGATGCTATATATATATATATATATATATCAATGAATTGTGATTTTGTATTTGAGAACAATGAAAATTGCGGGCTTAATTGGATGGCCGCCCCTGCTCTGAAAAAATATTTTCAGAGATTTTTTTATCTCAAAAGCGGGTTTGATTGACATATCAATCTCAATGTTTCCATCGACGTTCTGCGTATAGACTTGTAATAAATATATGTATTCACCAGTCGATAGAGTATGGTGAGACATGCACATGGACTTGTTAATGTTACCGTGTAGCCGTTTGCATAAGTTTTTTTGAATAATATAAAGTTGGCAGAGATTATATACATTTATGAAAAAGTCATATTTGAGTAGAAAATTATGATATATATATATATATATAATTATGTTATGACATGTACGATAAAATACAAAATTAGAACAAAAATCCAATCTGCAAATGATGTATAAGAAAACTTGTATGCCAGACCTTCTATACCAAAATAATGTAATATCTTGATTTCATGACACTCTTTCGTGTCAAGTGTCGAGTGTATATATCTCATGTCATCTTTATTTTTCTTAAAACTACTTTATATATTTGACGTGCATACGTAAAATAAACATTTGCAACAAATGATCCGAAATACTTTTAAAATCTTTGGAGAACTAGGAATTGTTTTACTGAAATTTTATCGAAATCACTTTATTAACTTAGGCAATTATTTAGAGTTTAGCAATGTTGTTTAAATTAAGCCTCAAAGTTATCGCTTCGGATCTTTCATCTAGTTCGAGTTTCATCTTGAATTTCATTAGTTAGACAAATGCACATCAAAGTGCAATCAACAATGAAGTATATATATTTTAAAAATTTGTACATTTGGCAAATATATAAATCGTTTAAAATTAGATAAAACATGAAATCAAAACAAAAGATAATATTTGCCAACTTATGTATGACAAAATTTGCAATGCCTAGTTGTAGATATACATACATAAGTGGAATAAAAAATGGAACAGAAAATCCGAAAAATAATTGGTCGAGTGTTGTTATAAATATGGAAAAACAATTATGTAGTGAAAACGAGTCAAAAAACAACAATTTTTAAGGACAAACCACTCGATTCTTTTTCTTTAGAGGTAAGCAATGAATTAATAAAATAATGTTGAGCACCAGAACAACTTTTTATTAAAAAGTTTGTGGAATTGTTTAAAGTCTGGCCCTACGTGGGCTCTGTTGATTAACAATATTAAAGAGGAAGACTGAGAAAGACTTCTTTATGAAAAATTCGTTTCTTCTTTGTCGATTTGTACTGTACGCATCGAATATATCTTCTTTGTCCATTTGTGCTGTACGGATCGCATATATATATATATACGGGTCAAGATTTAATACATATCCTCTCTTAGATATGATCTAAGACCCAATATACACCATTGAATACATTAAATCCAACAGTCCACAATTAATCAATAAATAGGCTGGATATTTGGCTCCAATTGTATCAAGGGGTATAACAGTCAATGACATCATTTTACAGCATTTAACCAACCAAAAAAAAGGGACAAATTTTTTTCTAAAATCTCTCCATTTGAAACTGACGAAATCTCCCCTACAATCTCTCAATTTGTTGCCAAAATTAAATCACAGAAAATTAATAGAATCAGTTATTGATTGAATTAAAATTCTGAAATTTCAGAATTTCTCGAAATCTAAAATCTGAAATTTCTGAAATCTCCAACGTGAGATTGAAAAAATCAAAATCTGAAATATTGAATTTCTGAATTTTGCATTAACTCGTCGGTGTATACTGGTTTGTGTTGTAGTGTATAATAATGAATCTAATGTATAATCTGTTATACAATTCTATATAGTTGTGTATAAAATTTCCAGTGTATAATGGTTTGTATTGTATGTATAATTATTTGTATTGTAGTGTATAATGGTTTGTATTGTAGTGTATAATAATGAATCGAATCTATAATTTGTTATACTATTCTATAAAATAAGATTTATAAGTTGAATCCATAAAGAAGAAGATAACACTTGCTATAAGTTCCTGTGTGAATAATATGATTTTTGTGTAATGCATATATATCATATATATTGATGTGTATTTTGATAAGTTACATATATGCACGCTTGCATAATATGCCTACACTTTTTTCAAAATTAATAGAAATTGCTGTCTTATACCACCAATGAATGCCTGATAGTTGTTCACCCATCAAAACACATCAAATAAATTCTAATAGTGAAGAAAAACAATGGTTTGTGGGAGATTTCCAATAGTTTGTATTGTAGTATATATATAATAATAAATCTAATCTATAATTTATTATACCATTTTATATAGTTGTGTATAAAATTTACAGTGTATAATGGTTTGTATTATAGAGTATAATAGTTTGTATTGTAGTGTATAATAATGAATCTAATCTACAATCTGTTATACCATTCCATATAGTTGTGTATAAAAATTCACAGTGTATAATAGTTTATATTGTAGTGTATAATGGTTTGTATTGTAGTGTATAATGGTTTGTATTGTAGTGTATAATGGTCCGTTACAGAGAAATAAAGATAAACTCATTTGTTCAAATTCACTCTATCTATTACATTAGATCAGTTGCTTAATGATGATTTGCAGACTCATAATTGATAACAGAATAAGAATTCAGAAAAAATTGAATTGAAAACAGAAGAAGATGATGAATAGGGATTCGATTTCTGCATATCCTTCGATCTTTACAGCCCCGATCTCGAATTTTATTGAAAAACAATCGATTTGATGATGAATTGAATGGGAAAAAAAATAATATCTCGTATCAATTTTGTTGGAAAACAACCGATTTGATGATGAATTGAACGGGTAAAACAATATCTCGAATCAATTTTACTGAAAAACAATCGATTTGATGATGAATTGAATGAGTAAAAAAATATCTCTTATCAATTTTGCTGATATATGTGATTATGGAAAGAATATAATGAATCGATTATGGCTCGTGAAATTGGGGATTTGATTTGATACTGTGTATTAAATTGAATATGTTAGTTATAATTTAATGACTAAAATGCCCTTTACATAATTAAAACAAATTATTAAATCGGTTAAATGTGTTAAATGTAGACCTTGGGATCAAATTGAATCAAAGGCCTAGATTGGGTCTTATATCTTACTTAATGACAAAGAATGTATTTGATCCATATCCTATATATATATATATATATATATTATTTATTAGTACAACCTTTTCAAATTAAAACATACAAACTTTTGTACCATTTGAAAACAAATCCAATAATAATCTCACCAAAAAACATTACAATAATAGTTGGGAACAACTAATTCAAACATATGCTCCCAAGAAAATAAATAATATATTTATTTCTCAAAATAAAACCAAACATATTCTAACCAAAATACACAATTTTTAATAAATTTTCTCACCAAATAATCTCAAAAACACCTTTGTTTCGAATATAAAACAAACACGAATGAGGTGGATCCGAATAGTCGTTCCAAGCCCCGCGATAATTCACAACTTAGAATTATCTTTCAACCCTTGCGTTCAATTCGCTACAAGGTGGTTCATGTCTTTAATTAACATTTTAGTTGTTCATTTCGAGTATGAGAATGACGAATGAAAAACTCAAATCAAGATACAAATTACCTATCGATACTTAAATCTGAATACAAAGTAATTTATATCTCCATGAAAGTCTTCAAAATTACAAGCAATCGAATGCTAATACATGCTTTGAAGGCAAATGTCATCGAGTCTACACTAAATTACATTACAGCTACTCCTAAATTATGCTACGATCTACTCCTACATTACGCTAAAACTACTTCTAAAACTAGAATCAATTCTAAGAAAACGAAAATGCAGAAGTCTGATGATCTTGTGATGTCCTTTTCTCTTCTCCGCGGCTCGTATATATATGGGTCTTTGAGGAACCCACGTTCCTTTTCTTCGGGAACCGCCTTCAACCGTCTTCAACTGCTCTTTCAAATATTTTCAAGGAACCCACGTTCCTTTTCTTCGGGAACTGCTTTCAACCGTCTTCAACTTACTCGAGCAGGGTAATTCCACTGAAATGCTCAAGTTGATTGCTCGAGCTGGAGCACTCGAGCACTTGACTCGAGCTGCAATTTCCTGTGGACCCAATTTCCTTCTTTTCGAATTTCTACAGTTTGGGCTATTTGGGCTCTGTATTTCGAAAGCCCAAATTATTTTATAGTGTAAACAACCTTCCAAAACAAACAAGGTTGGAATTTGAAAGACATTGGCTATCAGGGACGGATCCAGGATTAACTTCTTGGGGGGGGGGGGGCGAAGTGTATTTGAGTTTTTTTTTTTTTACAATACTTATGTGTGTATATGTGTATATATATATAAACTTATTTTATCAAATAAATAAAATAACAATTATCATGCATAGGAAAAACTAAACAAACTTTCAATAGTAGCTTTGAAATATAAATCAATTCTTCAAAAAGTTTATCGAAGATTTATACGACGTTCTTTCATTTCATAAACTTTATCTATAATAGAATTTGTATCAATTTTCTCTACAATTCAACTATCCCATTTTATAGTTTTTTAAAAAATATTTGTGAATTTAATTCTAATAATGTAGAAGGGAAGTTTAAATTTTTAAAGAAAAAGTCTTTATTGATCTAATCCTAATAGATGATAAAAAAGAATTTTTTTATGGTAATTACCTTTTTTGCAAATATCAAAATAAGGACGTTAACATATTAGACATTCGCTGCCCTTATAATTGAGAAGGAACATGTGCTATTAATTTAATCTAGAAAGGGCATGAAGAAGGGGAGTGAAAAAAAAATGCATAAATGAGGGAACGGGGGATCGAACCCCTGCTGCTCTCCAGAAGCTAGTCGAACTGGAAGACTTACTAACTAGTTCAATGACCAAGTCTGCCAGAGGTACTATTGGTCAAAGTGCAGAAATGAAGAAAAATATTCTTTGAAGTCTGCCCCCCCCCCCCCCCAAAAACAAATCCGTCCTTGCTGGCTATGCTTGACCGTATTTTTAAAGATGAATTTTCATTTTTTAGATCTCCTGAAAATGAAAATTCATATCTAAACCTAATTTTTTCAAAGGAAAAATCATACCAACACTCACTGTTATAATAGGCAGTTACACAATCTTATCCTCTTACATTTGAAATTACAAATATCTAACCCACTATAATTAAAAATTACATTTAGCCGCCTGAGATCACTTTTTTAACGACGTCATCATGTGAACTTCCAAAAATGCCCCTGTTCAAATGTCATTGAGGAAAAATTACACCAACCACCCCTCTTATTTTTAAAATTACACAAACCTCTCATTTTATAATGCACTTCTTACAATCACTCCCTATGTATTAAAAAATTCTGGCAATTTAACTCCTAAAAACCTTACAATTAGTCACCTACAGGGGGTGTTGATATTTTCAAAAACAAGAGGAGTTTTTAGGTAATTACACATTATAAAATGGTTTACGGTCGTAACAACAATGTTATTCCAGCTTTTTTTTTTAATAATTTAAGTGAAGAGCAAAAATGTCATTTAGTATTGTTTGACCACTGACTGAGAGTTTCCAAAGGGGTAAAAATAATTTTTAATTATAGTGGGTTGGATATTTGTATTTTCAATTATAAGAGGATAAGTTTTTGAGATTACCTACTATAGCAATGAATGTTGATGTAATTTTTCCTTTTCCAAAAAACACAAACATTTTCATTTCATATTACACATTTTTCTATACAAACATCATTCATTATAATTTTCAATCAAATCTCACTACCTCTCATCATTAATTAATATATAATCACTATTAAACTTAGTCTCTTTTACTTTTATAACTAACAAATCGCTTCCTACATCAAATTCCAATAAAATATAACTAACACAATCACTTCCTACATCAAATCACTTCCTACATCGAATAAAGAATTCTCTCATTCTATTGTCTCTCAACTTTATAATATTTTGGGGTTATTTTCATAACAAAACAAATATTTTCTTATTTTTATCATTATCATGTTTGTTGTTATACGATTTCTTGGTGCAAAATTTCGGCCTGCATCATATATAAATTGTTTAATAAAACAAACACAAAATATAAACAGAGGATCCTGATTGCAAATTTGTGTATTAGAAAATCTAGCACATCACATTTTCTATTCCAAAATGGTTTATCATCATCGTAGATATTTAAAACACAATTTTGCAACTAATGATTGAGAATTAGAAAATCTTAATAATGATAGTTTTTTATAAATATGGAAAAAACATTTATTTAGTTGTCCACTTGTCAAAAAATAAGGAGAACAATTATTAGGCACAAATCATTTTTCTTTAGAGGTATCACTACTACAGAAATGACCTATTACAGCGGTTTTAACCGCTGTAACAGGTACCGCTGTAATTGGTTCAGGCCAATTACGGCGGTTTTTGAACCGCTGTAATAGAGACCAATTACAGCGGTTCGGTCAACCTATTACATCGGTTCTTTTCAGAACTGTTGTAATAGATTTTGCTCCGAATTTTTTTTACACCTGTTATAGCGGTTTTTCATAAAACCGCTATAATAGGTGTATTTTTTATATTTTTTTAATTTTTTTTCTTGCTGTACTGTACAAAATTTAATGTAACCAGCTTCCCACAAGCTCAAAATTCAACACACTAACACAACAAACCATAAAATCAATTCAACATCAACAACAAACGTGAAACCCAAAATTAACTTCACCAAATTAAATGATCATCTCTAACAACAAAAACCAACAAATGTATTGTTCTAATTCGCATAACCTCCAACAAATCAAATGTTACGCATAATCTCCAACAATTGATAATGAGTTTACAATCAATTAAATACAACAAATCAAATAAAAATTTACAACAATCTACAACTTACACCATACCAAAAGCGCATTGGAAAATGTATTGTGTCAATTCGCCACGTACTTCATCAAGCTGCTCTATAGAGTAAGTGACGTATTGACAATCAGGAAAGTACTGCACGATAGAGATTGAAAACACAACAAAGGTTTAATAACTTATAAAGGGAAATTAGAATTTGATGATGAGTATTAATTAGGATTATGCATACCGCTGGTGGGATTGTAGATTCTCCGTGGCTAATAATATCCTTCATGAATTTCATAACAAAGAAGCCACAATCTTTGTCGTTTAACTGCATGGGGCACTACAAAATTGAAATAAAAAATTGTATTAGAACTATAACGTTTATACGAATAATATCTCGAAAATATAAAATTACATTAACCTTTATAGAAGTCCATTTACAAGCCATTTTTTTTTATTTGGACATTTGGGTGTTACGATTTGCACGAGACATCAACACAGCACTGTTAAAAACATCAATATCAAGCAAATATACATATGAAATTGAGGAAGATATATACACTTTAAAATTAAGATTAAATATAATGAATACATTGATTGAATGAAAAACTTACTGATTGATTGTTTCTTTCATATCAGGTCTGTTCTTCGGATCAACGTGCAAAAAATCCAGATAATAAACGATCTCTTTAATTGGATCAATCACAAGCAACACCCAATGTCCCCTAAATAAAAAAGCATTCAATAGATAAGTTCAAAATTAATTTTGCGTACGTAACAAATTTTACAAAATAAAGTTGGGTGTTTAGTAACTCACCCGGTGTTGTAAGGTGCAATAAACAACTTCCCGTCCGCGCAATCTTTGATGGCATTTGTTATATATTGCGCTTGTGAGATACGTTGAGAAGGAGTAATACCTGCTCCCGCAGCTATAGTATGTGGGCTAAGGAACCCGAAATTATTTTTCTCTTCGGGGACCACGTACTTAGTCCACAAACACCTAAATTGAACATAAAATAAATTTGAACAAGAAAATAAACATAGTTCAAATTAATGCAGTAAAATAGTTTAAAAACTAACTTTTTTTTTAATTCATATTTAAAAACTTACTTGATGTAAACTGAAATGATCGAGACCCCTATTTGTTCTTTGCGCAAAAAATGACAGATCTCCTCCCGCCCAATATACTCTTGATAGGGTCCGTTATTATACATTGCCTCGGGAACGTCTATAGCGATCAATTGTTCAATAGGCATTATTTGTAGGTACCTTTCAAGAGTTACAAGTGGCCGAGGGAGTTGATCAGCTGTTACGTCTGCTGCTCTGTCATCTTCACGTGAAGGGTTGGCCACAGGAGGTGTTCGTTTGACAGCTGAGTGCTTCGTCATCTCTGATTTATGTTTTCCAACTGATGATTTGGATTTTCCAAGAGACTATTTAAGCAAAGAAAACCAACGTGAATGTTATAAACCAAAGTATATTTAGTAACCTTAAACAATTGTTATAATTATTTAATGGCTAGGTATTAATAATTATGTATCGATGCATCACTGACAGTGAAAAGACTCCTAGGCCAAGCGACAATGTATCCCATAACCTCAGAAACTGTGAACACTCCTTCATCAGCGAGAGGGACTGGTAGGGGTGCAATATCTTCAATTGCAATGTCAATCATCACTTTCACAAGGTGGGTGGGTAATGGAAGTGTATGCAGCATTCTATCATGATCTGGTCGATTGTACATTTGTCCTTTAGCCACCAAACGATAAGATGGTGTTGAAAGTGACAATTCACATGGCGCCACAACCTACATATATAAAATATATATATATATATATATATATATACCATTATATTAGAAAAATTTGTGTATCTTAATGAATTGCTTGATGATCACTTAATAATTTCATATCATTACCTCAGGAAGGTTCTTAACTGGATCTGGGCAGCTATCTTTCAAAGAAATCGCCTCATCTTCATGTGGCTGTTGCGACCCAGATGCCTTATGCTCGTCAAACTCGCGTCGCAATGAGGATAGTGATGTAGTGAGCATGTGCACCATGTTTTTCAAGTTATCAATCTCCTCATCTTTAGAAGGCTTTTTGTCAGTAAAATATTATTTTTGTGATACCCCAAAGCCTACACCCCTAACGCGACCCGAATGCTCCTTCTTCTTAAGAGATTTAGCCAATATATCATTCCGGGTCCTCTCGCTTCCACTATGGCTACCCTTCTGTGATAAGCACTCCTGTAATAATACATTTAAAAATTAGTGAACTTTGCTATTTTAAAAAAAATTCAAAAAACATATACAACACATGATATAGCTAAAATTGCAAATAACTCACAATTTCATCCAATACTCTTTTAACATTGAGATTATGAATGTTATGCTGGCTGTCAGAATGTGCAATCCTCCATACGAGTGCTCGTGTCACGTCTGTGCAATCTGACCCAGCTTCCTTTATTTTTTCCTTCTATATTATGATTAAATATATATATATATATATATTAGCAAGGAATTTTTATTAGAAAACTTGTAATGATTCACTGTTAAACGAACTACGTACCTCAATGTGCTCCAGTCGAGCATATCCAAGACGTGATTTCCTATAGGGATATTCAGGGTCCTTTGCTCTTTCCTGATTGTCCCTACTTAATTGCTGTTCATTACAAAATCAAAGTATTAGTCAATGTTCATATAAACGCAATATGCAACAAATGTAACCGTAAATTAAAATAATTACCATGAAAGGTTCACTTTTCCGAATATCTATAAACGCTGTCCAATCTTCTTGAGATATATTATATTTTTGGGGTGGGCTGGAATTAATATTTCCATTATCATCCTCTACCCACACTCTGCTCAAGAAGCTCTTGAAGTTTCGAGCCAGCTTTCCAGCCTCGGCTAAAACAAATTTCTGTCTACTTTCTTCAATATCAAAGGCCAACTATGAAAAACAAACAACAAAGTATGTCAATATCATAATTTTGAGAAAATTGAATAAACAAAAAATACATTAACCAATTAATTAGAAATATGATAATAACCAACTTACAGCTATCTCATTCCAAATTACTAATTTTATTGCGTCCGAGATGTGTCGCCAATCACTGATGGTAATCGGCACCCTGTCACGAGCTATGACTCCAATGTAACCAACAAATATTGATTTATTTGGGTCAACTGGTTGGCCATTCTCATTCCAGCCGATTGGTAGCTTTAAGCCTTTACTTCTGGCATGTATGACTTTTTTCATTGCAGCGATACCTCTACGTATCTCACTTTCATCACATTTGTTTGCAGCAGCCACAGAATCCATCGACCTACAAAAGCCAAAAAAACAGAATTTAGATTCATATACCAAATATATAGTACCAAGTAACGCCAACATTATTTTAGAAAAAATTCAACAGAGTAACGACACAAATTTTTTTACCAAGTTCTCGACTTAATCTTCCCCGAAAATTACAAATAACAAAACCAATCCATCAATTATTTCACAAAACTAATCAAATTTCACAAAACCATAAATGCATTAAACGATGTCAACAAAACAACACATATTGATCCAATCACAATACATAATCAAAATAAATATCAACAAACAGGCTATACTCATGATATGTATTCAAATAATAATACTCGTTATCATATAGAGAGAACGAGAGAGAAGAAGCTTACGGTGGTAGTGGTGGTGGGAGTGGTGGAGGGGGCAGTGGTGGTCGTAGAGGAGGAGGAGAGAGCGGTTGTGGCTGTGGCGGTGGTGGTGGTGGCACCGGTATATAATATACTAACGAGTGCTTATATGAAGAAAAGTTTAGGAAATACGTATATCATATAATTATCACATAAGATCAAATACCTTTCATCGTTTTCTTTTTGTCGTTGACTTAGTAGTCTTTTGCTTCCCCCCAGTACGACCCTTTTGTTTAGTACGTCGACGAACAGATGGATTAATCCATATCCTCTCTTGGTGATCTTGTCGCATATACAATTCATCATCACTGATATCCAAGTCACCATCACTATCAGTGGCTTGTGAATCACGTAAGATAGGATTTTCTCCATCATCATCACTATATGAACTATCATCCTCAATACAAGTATTTTTATTTTCCGATAAAACAATTGACCACCTCTTATCAATAGGATCGGTGACAAAAAACACTTGCGTAGCTTGTGACGCCAAAATGAAAGGTTCATCTTTGTAACCCACCCTCTCAAGATCTACTCGAGTGAAGCCTATTTCACTATTATCAACACCATTTTTATTGTCAGCCCACCTACACCCAAATACAGGCACCCGAAACCAACTATAATCCAGCTCCCATATATGTTCAATCACCCCATAATATGATAAATGAGCATAGATAGGGTTATTATCCCTCGCACTTGAGATATGCATTGCTTGAGCTACAAGACTCATCCCACTATTCTGCATTGTACTCCGTTCATCTTGGTCTTTTGTATAGAATGTGCGACCATTTATACGATAACCTGAATGACAAAATTCAAGTCTACCTAGTCCCATCAACAATCGTGCCAATTTATCTGAAACTGAAAGTGGATTCTCGTTCTGTTTCTCGTGAATATGCTTTCGAAACCAATCAGAGAAACTCTTATTATGCTCTTTTGAAATCCAACTCTCATTTTTATTTGGATTTAATCTCCTAAGTTGATCCTTGTGCTCTTGAACATATGGCTCAACCTCATCGGTGTTGTGGAGCACATATAGGTGTGCCTGATCCCTTTGTGTGCAAGGAACACTAACTAATTGCTTTCCAAGTACGCTTTATCCTTCAGTTCTCCCTTCCACAACATGAGACTTTGGAAGCTCTGCAACATTAGAATCTTTCAGATATTCTGTGCAAAATGAAATCGCTTCATCAACTATGTACCGTTCAACAATACAACCTTCCGGTCGACTACGATTTTTCACGTAGCCTTTTAATACCTTCATATAACGCTCAGCTGGATACATAGATCTCATAAAAGCTGGTCCACATAGTTGTGTCTCTCTAACCAAGTGAATAGGTAAATGAGTCATTATATCAAAAAATGCTGGTGGAAAATACATCTCAAGCTCGCACAAAGTGATGGCAATTTGTTTCTGAAGTGCAGGCAATTGTTCAGGATCAAACACCTTGCTCCAGATTGCTTTGAAGAAGAAACATAATGAGGTTATAGTTTCTCTCACCTTTTTTGGAAAAATGGCCCGTATAGCAATTGGTAGCAAATGATCCATGATCACATGACAATCGTGAGTCTTCATGTGCTTTAGCTTCAAGTCCTTCATTGACACAAGACTGCTAATGTTTGAAGAATACCCTTCTGGAACTTTCACTCCATTAAGAAACTCACATAATGTAATTTTTTCTTTCCTGGATAGAGTGTGAGCTGCTGGAGGCAAATAAGTTCGTTTTCCCTTATTTGTTGGTGCCAATTTTTCTCTTATCTTCATTTCAACTAAGTCTAACCTTGCCTTTACGCCATCTTTTGTCTTACCGGGCACATTTAGAAGTGTACCAATGACACTATCAAATACATTTTTCTCAATATGCATAATATCAAGAAAATGTCTAACATGTAAAGACGTCCAATATGGCAACTCAAAGAAAATTGACTTTTTTTTCCACCCAGTTTTTGCAAGCCCACCTGCAAAAGTCTTTCCAAATTTAACCTCCAAGTCTTTTATATTCTCAAACACTTCTTCACCAGTCAAGCACTTAGGAGCTCGGCCTTCTTCTATATTCCCATTGAAAGCTTTTTTCCACCGACGATATCTATGGTTTCGATTTAGCCATCTCCGATGCCCTTGGAATACATATTTCTGAGAGTGTGTCAGTCGATATTGATCTGTACTCTTGACACATATGGGGCATCCACATTGGCCATGTACACCATATCCCTCGAGGTTTGCTCTTTCCGAAAAATCATTGATTGTTCCAAATAACATGACTCTGAGATTGAAATTTTCTTCTCTGAACCCGTCATATACTTGAACACCGGTCTCCCACAATACCTTCAAATCCTCAATTAAAGGAGCCAAGTAGACATCTATATCATTTCCAGGTTGTTTCGGCCCAGAAATGAGTATAGGCATCATTATATGTTCTCGCTTCATGCATCGCGATGGGGGGAGGTTGTAGATCATCAAAATCACCGGCCATGTACTATGTGAGCTACTTTGCAAGCCATGAGGGTTCATGCCATCTGTAGCCAATACAAGGCGAAGGTTTCTTGATTCTTCACCAAATTCAGGGAAATCATCACCGATCTTTTTCCATTGAGGAGAATCTGAGAGGTGTCGAATCTTGTCATCTTCAATCCTTTCTTCAAGCCTTCTATCAGCATGCCATGTCAAGTCCTTGGCCAACTCTTTACTACTGTACATGCGCCTAAATCGTGGTATTATGGGCAAATACCACATGGTTTTGACAGGAGCAGATCCGTTCTTCTTGTACCGCGAGGCGCCACATTTCGGACAAACCTTCGATGATGCATAGTCAGTTCTAAACAATATGCAATCATTGAGACATGCATGTATCCTCTCATATCCCATGCCAATTGAGGTTAACATCTTCTTAGCCTCATAAGTACGATTAGGTAACACATTATCATCGGGTAGCATGTTTTTTAATAGATCAAGTAAGTCTGTGAAACTCTTATCACTCCACCCATTGTTGGCTTTTAACTTGTAGAGGTTTAAGACTGCTTTCAATCTTGTGAATTTACTACCACTATACAGTGGTGTCTTTGAATCACTTGACAAATTGTCAAATATCTTGGGACAATTTCGCAAATCCTCCTCAATCACATTTGTCATCTCTTCCAAACGATCAGGCTCATAATCATTCATGTCCAAATCCCGCGATCGATATGATGTACCACCCAAATCATCTGAGGTGACACTGCTCTCACCGTGTCTTGTCCAACGTGTGTAGCTTTTATCAATTCCATTACACACCAAATGATCTTCTAATTCACGTGGACTAATTCTCTTTCCAAAACAACAACGTAAACACGGGCAACTGATTCTAGTCCGATCTGATGCATGCTCAATCGCAAAATTGATGAATTCTTTCACCCCTTTCTCATATTGCTCGGACATACGATCCGCTAATATCCAACTTCGATCCATCTTGATTCTGAATTAAGTAAATTAAACAATTTTAATATCACTTCATAGTTGAATTAATTAAATAATTTTTATTTTAATTTATTTCCCATTATTCTAGAAAAAATTCAGCAGAGTAACGACGCAAATTTTTTTACCAAGTTCTCGACTTAATCTTCCCCCAAACTTGCAACCAACAAAATTCGCATCTTTCAACCACAACAAACCCAACATTCTAATCTTTCACCCACAACAAACCCACAACAATGTCGATCTCACTATACCAAAATATTGATCACCAATTGGATCACATAAAACAACATATTTTAAGCAACTTCAATTATTGATCACCAGTTGGATCATATAAATCACATAAAACTAAACATAAAGCATCATTTTATAAATATTGATCACTAGTTGGATCACATAAAGCATCATATTTTAAGCAACTACAAATATTGATCACCAGTTGGATCACATAAATCACATAAAACTACAAATAAAGTATTATATTTTCAACAACTAAGTATAAATAAAGATCACCAGTTGGATCAATGTACCCTAAACTACAAAATTACCACAATTTAATCCCAAATTAAATATAATTAACACCCAACTATACACAAAAATACATACACCCACACATACACAAATTATATACATCCACATATACACAAATACATACACCTACACATACATAAATATATATACATATACCCACATATATGCAAACATATATACATACATCCACATATACACAAATACAAACACCCACACATACATAAATATATATATATATATATACACCCATATATACACTAATATATTTTGTTTTTGATAAGTAAATTTCATTAATACGGGACAAATCGAACAAACATTACAATAGAAGAAAAAAAGAACAAAAACATCTACTCTAACATAATACCTATCAAAAATAAATTACATTGGGGGTGCTGAACACGAACAAAATAAAATAAAAATAAAAAAAGATAGGAAAAAACTCGACCCGGTTCCTGACAGAGAGGAGGACCGAGATTTTTCCAGAAAAAGCTTGCACCCACCGAAGAAGATGTATAAGATAACCCAAGCCAGATTTTGCCTCCAAGGAACTGAAGCAAAAGAACACCCACACCTGCAACCCCCAAAGTAAAATTCTTTTCGATGAGTAAAATGCCAAAGAACAAAACACATACCCAAACCAAAGCAACAGCAAAAGACTTCCTGCAAAGAAGCAAACAAAAAACAACAAAAGGAACAGGGAACGGAAGAAAACAAAACAACAAACAGAGAAAACTAAACAGCAGATTAGAGCTAGCAAAAGGCACCACCAATACATAACAAAGTAAAAATCCCGTGGTGAGTCCAAAAAAACGACCCAAGGACTGACCAAATCCTTGGTCGTCTTCCTTATTTTCAGCCGTGATGAAGGGACCAAATCTTGAATCCGGTAGATCGGCTGAAGGAGGGGGGACCAGCAGCGAGGGGATGGTGGGGCGGGGGAACGACGGCGGAGAGATGGGACAAAAAGGGAGATTCGGTTTGGAATGGAAGAAGGCGGATGAATGAAGGCTTAGGAATAACAGACATGGTGTCTGTGGAAGAAGCCAAACCCACCATCTCAGATGCGGCGACGGCGGCGGAGAGAGGGATAAAACCCTAGGAGACACAATTCTCTCTTTAGAGAGAGAAAGAAGAGAGAAGGCAGAGCTTCTCTAGAAAGTACTTCTTCGAAATATATACACTAATATACATACATCCACACATACACAAAATATACATACACAAAAATTTATCTAACTCAAACTCTATACTCTATATATGTGTTTGTATATGTATACATATTTATCTAAAAAAATTGCCCCAAATTTGCACAAACTAAATGGTGGCCGGAGGCGGCGGCGGGGCGGCGGCTACCCTATATGTATATAGAAAGAGGGAGAGTTAAATATATATACATATGCATATATATATATATAGAGAGAGAGAGAGAGAGAGCGCCATACCTTTGGGGCGCGGTTGACGGGCGGCGGTGGGTGACTCGCGGCGGCGGCGACTAGCGACGGGGGCGGTCACGACGGGAGAGGGGGGCGAGAGCGAGAGATCGAGAAAGGGAGAGAGGGAGAAAGAGAGAGAGAGACAGTGGTGGTGGGGCGCCGGCGACGAGGGTGGTGGTGGTGGTCGAGCGAGAGAGAGAGATGAGAGAGAGACGGCCGAGAGAGAGAGAGAGTAGAGAGAGAGAGAGAGATCGGGTAAGAGAGAGAGAGAGAAATGGGAGGGAAATTGTGGTTTTTTTATATTTTGGGGGGAGAAAGGCTATTATAGCGGTTCAACCAAGAACCGCTGTAATAGTTCATTCTATTACAGCGGTTCAACCATGAACCGATGTAATAGGCACCTCCGTTCAGCGATTTTTCAAAAACCGTTGTAATAGGTGCGCTGTAATAATTTATTTTTGTAGCAGTGTATAAACGATGAACTAATAATTTTGAGCACCAATTAAACCAACTTTCAAAATCATTCAGGATTCTTTAAAGTCTGGCCAAAGAATGGCAAGCAAAGACTTCTCCACGAAATTCATTTCTTCTTTGTTGATTTATCTTGCACGGATCGAATAGATATATTTCCTTTTGTACAATATATTTCTTTATTAGATTCGTTGCAAATTATACACCAGTTTTCTGATTATTTTCATCAATTATAAATTATAATAATGCACCAATTATCGGATTAATATCGAACTATATATGATTTTACTATGTTACGTTATTTACCTTAAAAATCAATATTAACTTGAGTTGGATCCTAACACTTAATTGTTGCGTATTACTTTTCTTTCTTAAAGAAAACAAAAACCTGGAAATACTGATATGATGCTAATTTTTGTATGCATGTATATAATGCATGTAGCATTTGTCCATGTTTCCTTTTCTCAATAATATAATTATTAGCTTAAATTTCATTTAATCAGACAAATAGAACATATATATATATCCTTGACACATCCCACTGTCGTTACCAGACTATAGTAACTACGATAACTATAGAATACTAGGAATTATAATGCATGATAGTTGGACAGAAACACAAAATAGAGTTTAATAAGCTGGAAACCCAATTAATTTATTAACTAATAATCGCGAAGACGGCGAAAATATGCAGCAGGATCATCCTCAAATTCATCCCTGAAGATGTAATAATCCCTCCCCGGTGCTTTCATCGTCTTCCTCGAGCCTCCAAAAATCGTTGATACGACCCATGCAGCCAATAACAAACCAGCTCCTATAGCTAAATTTTTCAGTTCTTCTTCATCCTTCTTGGTTGAACCATTTTCAGGGGTTGAAGCTTCATGACTTTCACATGAGCCCATCTTGGGCACTTGTTTTTTTTTATCTTTTTCAATTTTGCTTTGCCAAGTTATTCGGATGATAAAAAAATTGTGGAGATGAAAGGGGGTTTATAAAGGCAGGAATATGTATTGATAATAGATATCAGAGAAAATGTAAAGTCTGGGAATTTGGTACATTGCACCTTGTGTATCATTATTTAGGAGAATGTAGAATATCAATGAGTTTTATTGATCAGTACGAAAGAAGATTAATTGTTTCTAATTAAGTGCACATTTGAATGAAATATCCTTGATTCTTGAGAGTATTATTACGATTTACGACTGTTGAAACTGTCAAACTTTCATCTTTGGAAATCAGGAATTGCATCTAATTAATTTATACGGTGCTACTTGGAAATATAAAACTAATAAACTGCAATAAAAATATTTTTAGAAAGCGGAAATCCATGTAAATCATTAAAGATGAATCTTGCTCCGTTTCAAGATCCATATTGGAGTTTTCTGTAGTACGATTTCATAGTGAATACTTATAAGCTCATCAATACTCCTATAGTATAGAGTTGTAGCCTTGAAATGTGTCAAGAGAGTCCAAATAGAAATGTTTAGACCACCATATATTCCAATAATTATTTGTTTTTGGATCTTGAAATACAATGTGACTTGTACTCGCTCCAACATTTGTTATGCTATCGGTCATAAGGTATTGTCCACTTCTTGTATGACGTATTGGACTGGTAAACACTGCAGATAATTTCCTTAGTATAGAGGAAAGTTGTCAAAAGAATATACATATATGGATTTAAGGAAGGGATTTGGATAAATATGAGTCTGCCTCTAAATTTGCTTCTATTACAATGCTGACTCTAGAAGTAGCACGGAGCAAACTTGTGTAACATTGTGCACAAATAAAATATAATTTGTGGTATGTATATTTGCAGTGTGGGATAATGTTTGGTTGAATTTGTTTTATAGCATGTGGGAGTTGTAAGTGTTGGGAAAAAATAACCAAACGCAGTGAAAATGAAATTTTAAAATTTTATTTGGATTTCTCCATAACATGATCAATTCCGGGGTTTTATCAAATGTATCTATGATAGAGTAAACAAAACTTTACCCGTTGTAGCGAAGTGGTTAGAGAATCTCACAAACTCGAATCGTTCAACTTCTTCGCGAATAACTCCGGCCAAAATCTTGACATTTCGAGCAATCCAAAAGTTCTGGCTCAAGAGTTAATTAATTGTAACTTATGACCTAGGTGTTAACTAATGCTCTATATTTATATCGCTTAAGTTAATAACTTGGGCTTAATTAACCCATCATGGACGCCTATTTGGTCGTCCTTTATGGCCTTGGTGTGCCACTTGGTGCACCAGTTTGAGCTTAGTCCAATCCACTATTTAATTTTTAATTCAATCCAATTAATGAATCTAATTAAATAATAGATAGGATATTAATTAATTTTTTATTTCTCCAAAAAATAACATATTAATTAAACTATAAATGAACTAACTTATTTATTCAAATAATTAGTTCCATTTAATTAATTTTAAGTATCCAATACTTAAAATATTACCACAAAAAATATTTCATATTTTCTATCGATTTTTCCTTTTTAAGCGTGACTCTTTAGGTTCATTTATATTTAGCAATGGGAGGATTCCATTGAATATGGGTCCCACCTAGCTAGTCAAGTGGTCCATATTGTAACCTAAATAAGATAAAATGATTGGATCATTTTTACTTTTCCTGTTGTAAATACCGTGTGAATATAAACTCTTCGTTTTCTTATCCCGATCAAGTGAGAGTCAATGTTTTTGGTCAAACTCACTAACTTGACACTATGCTATATTTATAATAAGCTTAGATCAGTTAATGTTTTGGCCAAATACTTTAAGATCTAACTTACTTATAAATGCATAGGATAATTCCTCGTTCACCTTCGAGGGAACGAATTCCATCATGGATATCAGTTAAGACTACTACTTGCCCATAAGGTTGCAGTTCGAGGTTGATCCCACCAAAGGGTGAATTGGGTCTAACTACTCTAATGACAAACCTAATGTCACAAGTACATCTTCAATTCGATTCCTCAAGTCGAAAGTTCAGACACACCTATTACAATTTAATCAATTCTGTCATTGACTGTCGATGAGTGAAAACCTATGTGATAGAATCGATGTGAGTCATGTCTGAGTGCCACTATCTCCATCAGTGCACTTATGATGTGAGTTTTTCACTACTTCCTAGTGATTGATGGTCACCTATTCTAGTCAAAACTCATATCATTCAAGTCTTCATGATTTCCAATATCTAATTGAAAATCATTGACTTGCAGACTATTTTAGTACATAAGTATCAAACTCCTCTAGTGCCTTAGAGAGTTAAATCTTGTGTTCATGGACTTATAGATTATTACAATAGACAAATGCCAATATAATAGTAAACATCTAATTGCCTTTTATTGATAGAATGTGAAACAATTACAAATTGATAATGTCCTAGTATTCTCTAATCCTCTAGTGACATTTGAGGACGTTAACCTAACAGTAAGCAGTTATGTGAGAGCTATGATTATGTATATGTATATGTATCGTGATAAATAACCAGCTAATGCTTACATAGAGGTCTTATTATTGACCTATTACTGTAAATTCAAACATAGACACAAAATATAATTTTGTGAGAGATATCATTGTAAACTAATGAGTGGTGTTACAATAAGTGTATACACATTTAGAAGTGGCTAAAGTTATTGCTTAGCCTTAGCCTAGAGATGTATTTGTTGGTTAAGTTAGATCTCTAGAATTGCCTAGAATGTGATCTCTTTTGAACTTAAGGATGTTCATAGAGATTTATGCCCGTAAATGTTTGACATTTGAGTGATGTTCTTTCTAAGTATGTTTGTGATGATATGCACTCAATGTCTAAAAGTATGTCTGATAAGTTGAGATTGACTCTCTCACACGAGCAATCGCCTCTGGCATTGAGTAATGTGCAAAGATGAGACATTTTTTTTATTTTGTGGCACACAAAATCATACGTAGAGATGATGTCGCCTCGATTGATAATCAAGATGAGATTACTGTTATGAATTTGTATAATCGAAATGGATTCTCACCATCCATTGACTTATCTAGCAACCAGATTTGAGTTTTCTTGAGGTTGTTATTGATAGAGGACGAACAAGAAGAAAACTCAAGTTAAGTGTTGAGATACACTGGAACTAAGATATGTACAGTGTATTTGACTTTAAACATGAAATATGCTTTCCACTAGGAAGAAAAACACTGTAGCACGTGTTTCATACCGCGTGCCCCATTGGACTATTGAGAAAAATACCTGCTTTCTCATTGTGTGAGACTCAGAAGTTTATGTAACCTAATTTATACCCTTATGACTTTCAACTGTTTCTTGAAACTTTATTTTAGTTTGCTACTTTAGCATATTACCAATAGCCATGAACGATTCAGCAATGCGGTATATGTCTAGGAAAACAACTATAATATAGTTAAGAGATTTTAGTGGGAAAGAAAGACTATCTTTGTCTGACGCGTATCTTGTATTTACAGGCCGGTCAATTATGTCAAACTTATTGTTTTAAACATAATGGTGAATACATAAAATTGATTAGAAGTCAAGTATGCTATTGAATATTGTTTGAGGGACAAGAGATACGTTGACTAGTGGAGTGAAAAGAAGTCTGGGGTATGGCGAGATGTTGTCCTTATATTATTTGATTTTGAGTTGCTATATATCCTTAATAGGCGCATAGCTCGAAGCTCATCATATATGTTCGTTGGTCATACGATCTATTTGTTTGTATGAAATTGTGAATATGTTGTAATGGTTACACCATATGTATGTCTCTAGCCCTCATGTACGAGTGGGAGATGTTGAAAATAAGATATGGGTCATGGGTCGCCCATGAGGGCTTGACCCTACCCATATTCATTGGAAATATGGAAATGGCGGGAGAGGTTTTTGTAGAAAAAACCACCCCAATTTCCATATTTATTATCTTTGTTATTAATCTGAAAATAGGGATAAGAAATAGAGCATCAAAACATCATATTTTCGCAGCACTAAATAGGGTAAAAATCAAAGACTCAAAAAGCCATAATTTGGTGTAATTCAGTAATTCGACAAAGAAAATTCACCTGTTTGAAGTACTTGAATTGTGGAAAATGACTCTCCCACTTTGATTGAGTTTGTGGACAAACTGAAGCATCAAAAACGTGTGAAAGAGGCTGATCCAAGTGAAGATCCACATTTAGTAAGTGTTTATTATGTTGAAATCGCATGTGTTGCGATTAATTTCCGTCATGGACTAATATGTTAGGTTATTTTCAACCACAAAATAAAGCAAATAAAAGTATACCATATCCTTTCCATCAAATGTTCTCCTTTTAGGTTTGTATATTTCTCTATTGCTCACTGATTTTTTTTTCCAGAACAAAACTAATTTCTTCTGTTCTCCTGGTATATTTTTGTATTACTTTGTCCTCTTTTAATCTGAAAAAAATACATATTTATTTATATGTATATCTTTGTATGTGTACATTTTTTACTTCATGAACCACAACTTCAGGGCCATGGTATTGATGATGGAGTGTAAGTTTAAAGAAATTGGTTTATTAAATGAATGAAGTTGGGTTAAGTTACAGCGAAAAATCAAGACCCCTTGTTTTTTTTCTTTTTGAATTTAATGATGTATCTTAATTTTTTAAGAACTATTGTGTCCCGTATTCATATCATTTCGTACCTGTATTACCGTGTTCTTGTCCATGTACGTCAATCATAGTTGCAAAGTCTATCATATGCCGGCAAAATTGAAATATGAGGCGGCAAGAAAAGAGAATATTACCACTCTAATGAGTGATCCTCTATTTCTATACTATTTGTAAGAGAAAGTAGGGCATCCGGCTTGCCATAATTATTGCCCATTGTGTGAGACTTTTCAATTGATCCCAACAAAATGTACAGTAATTTTGAATTGTATATTCAGCACATATATGAGCGATCACAGCGCAAAACTTCCTTTTGGCATGATTAGAAGAGTTCTTTACGCTGAAAAATATCTTAGTTGAGTTATAATTAGGAATAATTACACTCACACTCCCTCATCATGTAATTACACAAACTCTCCCTCGTTAATTGATAATTACAAACACACTCTTTCAGGGGGTCTATTTGTAAGGTTTACAGGGGCTGCAATTGTAAGAATTGTTACACACATAGGAGGTATAATTGTAAAAAATCTTTAACATGAAGAAATGTGTTTGTATAATTAACCCATCATTAAAGAGGTATGAATGTAATTATCCCTTATAATTATTGCTCATTGCACAAGTCTATCGCGTCGACTCTAACAAAATGCACAGTTATTTGAACTCGTTCAAAAAGCAGTCATATTTAAATGTATAGAAAGAATATTATATTAGTCTATACTCCTGCCCTACAACCCCATTGGCCAAATATTATATTAGTCTACACCCCTGCCCTACAACCCCATTAGTCAAATATACATGCAATGATTTACTAGTATATATGCTAAGCCCACCGCTTCCCTTCATTATAAAAATATTACACACACCATAATTACCATGATCATCACCTTCTCCATCTTTTTTTGTTTCATCCTTGTAGTTTTCTCAAGATTTATCTACAAGCTATGGTGGAATCCAATTCATATGCAACATATGCTGAGTTCACAAGGACTCAAGGGACCCTCTTGCAAATTCTTACATGGAAACACCAAAGAGATCATTAAAATGAGGAAAGAAGCCATTCAAACTCCCTCTGATCTACACGACCATGATGTCTTCCCAAGAGTTCTTCCACATTTCAACACATGGATGAAATTATATGGTGATTATAACGATCTTTTCCTTTTGCCTGATTTTGATTTTTATTAACTGATTATCAAAATTTCAATTTTTATAATATATGTCTTGAAACCCGAACTAGTATAGTATGATAAACAAATATAATAGAGAAAAAATAATTGCAATATTAGTTTCATAGGATAGGTTCCCTTGGAATTTTTGCCCAATTATTTATAAATTTGCAAAATTAGTCCTACAAGACACATGTGTTTGCATTTTTAGATCCACTTGTTAAAAATTAGACGAAAGTCATTACTCCGGTCATGTGTCTTGCACATGGCTATTACTTAATTTGCATAAATTTCATAAAAAACTTCTATAATATGTTAAACTTGCAAAAGAACCCACTTTTTTTTATTAATGTTTATGTTTTAGAGTTGTAAAAGTCAGGGGTATTTATGCAATTTATGTAATCTATCCTAAACTCTTAAAGGCCTGTGCATGCCTATTGTGAAATTCCATTTTCTTAACCAATGAGATCATAATTGCAAAAGAAGAATCCTATGGGACTCTTTTCACAACTTTGGAAACAACGATACTAAAACTGGAATGGACACTATCTTATGGGACCAGTATTGTACTTTTCCCTATAATAGATTATTACCAGTTAGGGTGGTTAATTTGTTCTTGATAATTAAAATTTATGCATTAATGAAACAGAAAGAGATTACAACATACAGTCCAAAGACATATACCTCTTGCTCATCAACACAATTAACAGATATGGCAAACAAAGCATAAGACTCAAAAATGGAATCATAAAATACATAACATACGACTAAGCTAGAAGAACAAGCGTTAGAATTAAGGTCTAACCCTTGTGTATTACAAGAGACTACATCTAACAAGGGCTCCCAATCCCAAAGAGTGGAGGTATCAACTTGAAAAAGAACCATATTTGCCGCAAGAACATGGCTCCGATGAATACCTCCATCTTAAGTCTTCTTATCACAATAAATGTGGAGAAGTCTAAGACTTCTCAGTTAGACTTCTCATAACACTTTGCCAATTTATTTGCATCAAAAACCTAAACAAGAAAATTAAGACACTTGTAATACAGGTAGTCAACGTATGTCCAACACATATAACATCTACTAGATTACGGTTTCCATTGTCTGACGGTCGTATTTTGGGTTCTCTTTAATTGTATCTATTTTTTTAGTGATACTTGGTAGTTTCTAGGACTTCAAGTCCTCATACAGTTCCAAACATCTGTATGATAGATCCCACGTGGATGATGGATCCCATAGTGAGATCTTAAGAATGACCATTGAGTAAATTCCACCAGATAACACTACAACAAAAATTAATATTAGTGACAAAATTTGAAGTGACAATTCTAGAGTGGTCACTAGATATACACAATGAGTGACAATAATTAAGCACAATAATTAAGAACTTCAAAACTGTTAAAATAAGTGCACCTTTCTTGATAATTCTAGAAATTAAGGTCTTGTTTGTTTATGTTTTCAAATCCCATTTTCAGTATTCTGGATCACAAAATCCTGAAAATTCACACTTCAAACTATTTTCAACCAAATTCATCATCTTTCAAATTGACTTTCTCATTCTCCAATATACCTATCAATCACTACATCCATCATTTCACACAATCATTAATTAATATTCATTTACTTTATACTACTTTTCTCTTTCATACTTTTTAATCAATCAACTCATCACACATCAACTAATCATTATTGATTAGACATATTTTACAAATTTCACCCATATTCTAAAAACATAAATAAACACATCAACATATCACATCAAATTCACACGAATATCCATAATACGCGTTCCCCGAAAAATTTTCAAGATTTAAACTCAAAAACATAAACAAACAAAGTCTAAGATTTCTAGAATAAGATTACCTAGTTAATTCTAGAATTAAATATTTTAGACAATTCTAGAGAGTGATACTACTAGTATGTTCCCAAACTAAATCTAAATTAATAGAAATATCTAGACATTTGTATAGAAATACCTAGAGAATATGTATGTAGAAAAATCTAAGTATTTAGATATGATGTATGTAGAAAAGTCTAGGTATGTAGATATGAGAACCATTCTATGGTGCCTCCTATAAATAGGAGGAATGTGTAATATGTGATGTAACAAGAAATCCAATAAATACAAGAACTTTCTTCCAACTATTCCTATAATCTCCCAACTTCCAACTATCCACAAACTATTCGTCATATTTTCCGAACTCTTCCTACTTACCTTACACAATATTTACACAACTAATAAATCTTCTTTACACGCACACTCACTCACTATTCAATCACACTAACAAAAATGTTCGATACCATGGGAAACCAAAATTCACCCAATACTCTTGTAATAGGAGATACAGTATGGATTACAATAGAAGATCACATTTGAAATTCAACACCAACTCGTTTATGGATATACATTGCTTGATTTGGCGAACCACGTAAACTGCGGTGTTGGACGTTTTTAAGTTCTTAATTATTGTGCTTAATTTCTAACTCGATATATACTTTGATATACCAGGAAGTAATTTCGTTATTTGGATTGGTGATCAGCCTCAAATACTTGTAACTGAGCCAGATTTGGCTAAGGAAATATTGATCAATAAGGAAGGAATATACCAGAAAATCAAACCTATAAGTCATGCAAAGAAATTATTAGGAGATGGACTTGTAGTAGCAGAAGGTGAAAAATGGTCTAAACTCCGAAAACTATCCAACCATAGTTTTCATGCAGAGAGCTTACAGGTAGACTTTTGTAATTGTGAATACCTTATCTATATATAATCAAGCTATATATATATATATGTATGTGTGTGTATATATATATGGAAAAATTACGCACAAACCCCTCACTTATTGTGTAATTACCAAAATCCCCCTCATTTTTTCGGAAATTACGTAACGTTTCTCTCATGTTAAGACATTTCTTACAATTATACCCCATGTGCACTTAAAATTTTTTACAATTTTACCTCCTGTAAACTTTACAAATAGATTCCTTGAAGGGGTGTGTTGGTAATTTTAGATAAGTGAGAATTTTTTTGGTAATTATACAATAAGTTAGAGGGTCTATGTGTAATTTTCCTTATATATAATAATTGGTTTCAAAAATTAATCTTTCATATATATAGGATATGGTTCCAGCAATGATTGCAAGTGTAGATACAATGCTGGAGAGATGGAGATGTCACGAAGGCGAAGAACTCGAAATAAGCAATGAATTTAGGCTTCTGACCGCAGAAGTGATTTCAAGAACAGCTTTCGGAAGCAGCTATTTGGAAGGGAAAAATATATTCGAAATGCTGACGAAGTTGGGTGTTCTGGCTGCAAGGAATGTTTACAAAATCAGACTATTCGGCCTCGAGTACGATTGTTTTCCCTATTACCATTCAAGTGAAAATTACAGTATTAGTCTCATAAAATAGGCTCCTTCGCAATTTTTGTCTCATTATTTACAAACTTACAAAATTAGTTCCATATATAGGACTTATGTTTTTCCAATGTTTAGCCAAGTTATTAAATATTTACAGAAATCGTTAGTTTGGACATGTGTCTTGCATGTCACCATTATTTAATCTTCATAAATTTCATAAAAAAGCATTTGTACTATGTAAAACTTGCAAAAGAACTCACTTTTTGATTAATGTTTAGCGTTTGGTGTTTTAAAAGTTAGGGGGTATTTATGCAATTTATCCAATCTATTTTAAACTCCTTGTGAAATTCCACCATTTTCTTAAATGATGGGACCAAAATTATTGTAAGAGGAAAAGAATTATAGGAGACTATTTTTGCAACTTTATAATCAGCGGAACTAAAATTACAATAAACCCCTGTTGGACCAATACTTCAATTTACCCTATTGTTCGACCATGTACCATATATGTATGTCTCTTTTTATAGGTCTCCTAACATTGCTGCAGGAAGATTTTGATGTCGAAAGATGATATCGAATCGGACAAAGTTGAGAAATCGCTACGTGACTCTATCGTATCACTTATTAGAACAAGAGAAGAAAAGGTAAATGCAGGTGAATTAGACAACTTCGGAAGTGATTTTCTTGGATCACTTCTAAAACTTCACCATGATTTGGACCCGAAAAGCCGAATCTCAGTAGATGAAATAGTTGATGAATGTAAGGTGTTTTATCTTGCTGGACATGAAACAACTAGCAGTTTGCTGTCCTGGATTGTTCTTCTGTTGTCAATTTACCCAGATTGGCAAGAAAAGGCAAGAATTGAGGTGCTTCAACTGTTTGGAAAGGAAAATCCTACAGCAGAAGGCATTGCCAGGACGAAAATCGTACGTATATTGCAATTGTTTTTTCTTTTAGAGTGAATCAGTTACAAAATACATTTTCTACTAATAAAGTAGGAACAGACTCAAAGGTTGGAGAGAATAGAATGCAAGACTTCTTGGGCCCTTATGCAAGTTATGGTATTTTATATAGCGATAGTTATGTCTTTGGATAATTTGCAATTTTTGTCCCATTTCGGTTCCTAATTCCCAATTTAGTCTCATTCCCTACATCAAATTACATCTCATAACTTCAAAAAAAATTTACATTTGGTCTCAAGACCAAACGCTTGTCAAGTATTTAACTATCAATCTCTTATGTTCTGCTAGTCAACAATTTTTACCAACTTTTTTGGGAGGATTTGTGCGTAAGTGACACGTGATATTGAATAGAATTACCGTAATGTTAAATACAATTTGTGTTTGAGTGTCATTCACGGACAAATTCTCCCAAAAAAGGTAAAAAAAAATGTTGACTGACACTAATATGGGTATAACCGTTAAATTTTGAATGAAAATTTTGGCTGAGATTAAATGTGAGATATTTTGAAAGTTATGAAACTAAATGTGATAAACCCGTAACAAATGAGAACAAAATTAAAATAGAAAAAAGTTATGGAACGACAAATGCAATTTTCCCTTGCGCCTTTTGATCTGTCATCTTTGCTACTGACTTTCTATATTTTTAGAAAAATTTGTCCTTAGCCTTTCAATTTTTCTAATAGATTCAGACTTAAAATTCACTAATCTTTCATTTTATTTTCCATGCAGTTAACTATGGTTGTTAACGAAGCGCTAAGGCTATACAGCCCGGTTGTTAATCTTACAAGAAAAGTGACCAAAAAAGTCAGATTAGGAAGATATGAACTTCCAGTAAATGTTGAGGTGAATGTCCCACCACTAGCACTCCATAGGAACCCTGAAATATGGGGAAAAGATGCTCATCTTTTCAAGCCAGAGAGATTTGATCAAGGGTTGGCTAAAGCGACAAATGGGAATACCGTTGCGTTCCTACCGTTCGGTTTTGGACCTCGAATATGTGTGGGATTTAACTTTGCAGCTAATGAATCTAAGATAACACTCTCGATGATCCTGCAGCGTTATAAGTTTCGCCTCTCACCAAATTATGTACACTCTCCTTTTCAGTTGCTTACGGTATATCCCCAACACGGAATTAAGATCATTCTGCAATCGTTGTAAGATAGATCGCGCTCATGCCAAATTATAGTACAAAAGAACGTACAGGCCATCTTGGAGTACCAATCTTGCAATTTTCCCCATATATATAATGCATGTTGCAGTTGTCCAGGTTTTCTTTGAAGAATGCATTGGAAGTTGATGGATCGTCAGGGAGAAATTTTAATCAATTTTTCAATGATTTGAAGGAAAAAATTCATGCTACAAATTAGATGCAAGTTACTAAACATGGACCAGCTAGTGAGAATAGTGCTCATATTGCTCTCAATAAGTTTTTGTATTTGAACTTTTTAAATTTATGCAATTTAAATAAGGGTAAATTCCAATTTATCCATGTACTCTAGCTCAACAACATGTTGCACCCTCTATGGTTAATTGCATCATTTTAACCCCTTCTAAATGCTCCAATGTATGTGTTAACTCACAATGTATTCTTGACTTTTTAAATTTATGCAATCTACAAAATAACTGGTTTAATGTTTTCAAAATTAAGTATTTATTTTAAACATATAGACTTAATTGGATGATAAAAAATTCTGGAAATGAAAGGGGGTTTATAAAGGCAGGAATATTTATTGATAATATATAAGAGAAAATGTAAAGTCTGGGAATTTGGTACATTGCACATTGTGTATCATTATTTGTTTCTAATTCAGTGCACTTGAGAGTATTATTACGACTGCTGAAAACTGTCAGCTTTCATCTTTGGAAATCAGGAATTGCATTTAATCAATTTATACGGTGCTACTTGGAAATATATATAACTATAAGCTGCAATAAATATATTTTTAGCTAGGAGGGGAAAATCTTATTTTTGGTATAATATAGGATAGGGCCTAATTCATTTTTGGTACCATGCTTTTGACCGTTCCTACTTTCGGTACAATTTTTTTTTTCTTAGTTTAGGTACCACCTTCAGTCAACTAACGGAATTTGACATATGTAAAGCACATGTCCGCTACTTTTTGGCTTTTTGGCTTTTTTTTTTGGTTTTGGTGGGGTGGGGGGGGGGGGGGGGTATTTGGGCAGAATTGGAAGAAAAAGGGCAAAAATGGGGGGAAAATTAAATTGGGGATTTTTCTGAAATGTGATTGCAATTATGAACTGATCAATGAATTAAGAAAAACAAATCAAAGAGCTGACACGTGGACAAAATGTGTGGAAAAGTTCATGTGTTATTGTTTTCTTTTAATTTTTTTCATGTAATTTCTTTTATAACTTTTCTTATAATTTGTTCTTCTAAATTTTCTTGTAACTCTTCTTGTAATTTTATTTTTGTTTTATCATGTGCACAATTCAATTTGGGGATTTTTCAACGTCACAAAATACTAACAGCAAAAAACATGATACAACAGAAAAATTTAGACTAAAAAAAAAGGAAAATTAAAAATACAGGATAAAATTTGTAGAACAAATTATATAAAAAAACTACAAGAATATTACAAGGAAAAATTACAAGAAAACTAGAAGAACAAATCATAAAAAAAATACATTTATATATATTTTTTTAAAAAAAAGTTACAAGAAAAAATTGGAAAATTGGAGTTTAAATAAGCAAAACCCCAAAAAATTGACCTTAGAAAGACCTAATTTTGATTTTTTTGACCCATTTCACCGGTTTTTTCCTTCCAAATCAGCCCCAAACAATTTATTTTCCCCCCAAAGCCAAAAACTAATGGACATGTGCAAGACACATGTCAAATTCTGTTAGTCGACTAACGATGGTACCCAAAGCGAGAAAAAAAAGGAGAAAAATCCCATGTAACCCCCGTGATAGCTCTAATTATTCAAAAGCCTCCCTGTGATACAAAATTCACAGAACACCCTCCATAAAAAAATAAAGGTACAATTTAACCTCCTACGCGTGTCACTCGCGCGTAGTGCGACTGATTATAATTTTTTTGACTTTTTTGGACAATTTTGCCTTTGATTAACAACACTTGCATCAAATATGACAAAATCAACGGTCCAAATTAGTATCTATATATTGTTTAAATTTGATTAATCACATCATAGATCTATAAGATATCAACGGTCCATATTAAACATAGTATATTGAATCATTTATTTTATTTATATATATATACTTTTTATTTTATAATTTATAAAGATATATTAATAATATATATTCACATAAGTATATGTATGTATACCTGCAACATTATACCGACACCACCACCCATCCTCACGCCACCTGGCCGCCGCCATGTTTAGCCACCGCCGCCTTCTACAACGCCATCGCCGTCCTTCTGTAAATTGAAGCATGTTGTCGTCCTCCTGCAAATCGAAACTCGTCTACGTTGCCGCCCTTCTGCAAATCGATTGTGTTGAACAAGGACTAGTGAAGGGGCGGTCAGGTTTGGGGTTAACGGCGACGGACATGGTGGCTGCTGCTAGATCCGCGATGGGGGTGGGAAGTTAACTCCGCGGTGGCTATGGGGTGTTGTTTGCGACAGGGCTTCGGGACGGTGGTGGTGGTGGTGGTGGTGTATAGGAGGAAGAAGAAGGTGAAAGAAAGAAAAAGAAAATAAAAATTAAAATAAAAGTAATTATAAAATAAAATAAAATAAATATAATGTAAATATTTTCAAAGTATAAGGGCATTTTTGTTTTCACATTAAAATTTGTAGGCGAAAAAAGTCGAGGGAGGCAGTGAGTGACTTTTTTTTTTTCATAGGGGGTGTTCTGTGAATTTTTGTCTCATGGGGAGGCTTTTGAATAATTAGGGCTATCACAGGAGGGTACATGGGATTTTTCTCAAAAAAAAAAAATTCATTTTGTACCAAAAGTGGGAATAGGTAAAATTAAAGCGTGGTACCAAAATCGAATTAGGTCTACCCTATGGTACCAAAAAATAGATTTCCCCTTTTAAGAACCATTAATAGTATATTGACATATGATGGTGTGGTCCGGTTAACGAATCAAGTCGAAAACCAACAATTTGGTTTGAACTTGTCATTTACTTAAATGTGTTTCACCAAATCCTTTATGAATAAGAATTTTCCCCCCAAAAAACAAAAAATGACCTCAGATCAACTTGTCCCCTGTCCCATTTTTATTAGCTCACAAGCATACAAAGATTAATATGAGTTCCAAAGTTATAATGCACGAACACTCGTCAAAAAAAAAAAAACTTTTAGTGTAATGTCGGATATCGACAAGACGCGGACACGGCTCCAACACGTGTCCGACATGTCAAATGAAGTGTCAAAAAATTAAAGAAAAAGCATGGGACACGGCAAGGACTTTTTCATAATTCTCAAAGTTTAGGGGTTAAAATATAATTAACAAGAAATTTTAAAAAATTGGGAAAAAAAAAAGAATCAAATTAATAATATATTAGTGTTGCTGTCCTTGTCTAAATTGATTTTCTTTCTTCTTGAACATTTACCAATTTTCTGGTTATGCTATTATCTTTTTGATAATATAATATTCCACAATTCTCATTAGCAAGTATTTGATAACACTATCGATGTGTATGCATTTCTCTTTAACACGGATCAATATTTATATAAACCTATATCGATTGCGCACGTATATGAAAGTTTTATATGTGTGTGTTGATATTTTTATATATATAATTTATATTAGATAGTTGTATCTCAGTCATGTCATGTTCTAAATTTTTTTAAGAATTATTAGCTCCGTATGGTTGTGTTTTTTAAAATGAATTTTGAATTTTTATTGAAGAATGTGTATTATAGAAATTCGAGTGAAAAGATATATATATTTTTTGTTTGTTTGGATGTGTTTTTGAGAAATATTTGAAAGTTGTGTAGATATAACATAAAGTTGATTGAATTAGTTATATATGTAATAATGATAGGGAAAAAAATAAAATAACATTTTGCTTATAATAAAGTAAGAAAGATAATGAGTTGGATAGTTGAATTATGTAATTAATGAAGATAGAGAGAGAGAGTAAAATAATTGAAATGATGAATAATTATATAGAGGTATCTATTGTAAATTTGAAATTGAGATATTTTTTTGTAAAATTTAGTTTAATTTGAGTATTTTTATTTTTTGATAATTCAAAAAATAAAAATATGATCCAAAAATCACAATCATACAAAATCATTGTGTAACGTATTCATATCATATGGTGTGTGTATTATCACGTTTGGGTCAATGCACGTGAAACATAGTTGCAAAGTCTATCTCTATCATATGCGGACAAAGTTGAAATATTAGCCGGTAAGAAAAGAAAATATTGTCAGTCCAATGAATCATCCTCTATTTTTTACTATTTTGTAAGAGAAAGTACCAAGTAGGGTAGCCAGCTTGCCATAATTATTGCCCACTATGCGAGACTTTTACATTAATCCCAACAAAATGTACACTAATTTCGACTTATATGTTTAGTGGAATAATTTTATGTTAGATTGAGTCCAACAGTTTAAATGTGTATTATTTATCTATTTCTTCCATACAATAATAGAGGAACCACACACAATATACGTGAAAAATATTAAATTTGGCCTATCATAAATTTTTCCATATTCAGCACATATATGAGCGATCATAGCGCAAAACTTCCTTTTGACATGATTAGCAAAGTCCTTTATGCCAAAAGATATCCTAATTGAGTCCTAGTTATGGCTCATTTCACAGGGAAATTCTAACTTGCTCCCGGTTCGATCAAATTTATGTGTATTTTTTAAAATAATTTATCAATTATATAACAAGTGTAATATACTCTCCCTGTAAAATACACTTGGATGCAGCCAAATTAAGTTTGGACTCAATTTTCCCATTTCACAAGCCTATAACATGAACTCTAACAAAATGCACAACAATTTCTCGTTCAAAAAGCAGCTTCATATTTAAATGATCTAATCATGTATAGAAAGAATATTAGTCTATGCTCCTGCCCTACAAGTACCCCATCGGTCAATACATGCAATTATGTACTAGTGTATGTATATTATTATTAGGTTATTGTCAATAGGGGTGTTCATCGGTCGGTTTTTTAACCGAATCGAACCGAAATTTCGGTTAACCGGAATTTCGGTTTTCCGAAATTTCGAACCGAAAACCGAACCGAACAGTGTCGGTTCGGTTCGGTTAAAAAACCGACCGGTTCGGTCGGTTTTTTTTCGGTTTGGTTAAAACCGAAAAAAAAAAAAAAAAAAAATTTTTTTTTTTTTTTTTGCCGTTGTTCACGTTTTCTTTGGAATGCATACATTTATATGTTTATAATTATGTTTAGCTCGGCCAACTAAAATTGACATAATGAAATTAAAAAGTGAACCGGTTCGATTCGATTTTTCGGTATAAATATATAAATAAATTAGATATAAATAAATAATTGAAATTTAATTATGACTAATTTTAATTCATTTTCTTTATTTTCCTATAAGTTGTCATTAGAAAACACATTTTTTATAATTTTTTGGTCTATATTATACTATATAAAAAAATATTATACTATATAAAAAAATAAAAAATAAATAAAAAATAAATAAAAAAAAAAGTTCGGTTTTCGGTTAACCGACCGAACCGACCAGTCCGGACCGAAAACCGAACCGAAAAACCGAAAATTGCAAAAAAAAAAACCGAAAACCGAACCGAAATTTCGGTTCTCGGTCGGTTCGGTCGGTTCGGTCGATTTATGAACACCCCTAATTGTCAACCACAAAATAGAGCAAAGAAAAGTATACCATATCCTTATAATGATATCCCACCACTTCCCTTTACATATAAATATTAAACACAATTAACACCATAACTTAGAGTTGTTTCTTGTTTATAATAACCATGATCATCATCTTCTCCATCTTTTTTTGCTTCATCCTTGTAGTTTTCTACAAGCTATGGTGGAATCCAATTCATATGCAACATATGCTGAGTTCACAAGGACTCAAGGGACCCTCTTACAAATTCTTACATGGAAACACCAAAGAGATCATTAAAATGAGGAAAGAAGCCATCAAAACTCCCACTGATCTACACGACCATGATGTCTTCCCGAGAATTCTTCCACACTTCAATACATGGATGAAATTATATGGTATTTATAACTATCTTTTCCTTTTGCCTGATTTTGGTTATTATTAACTGATTATTTAATTTTCAATTTTTATAATATATATGTCTTGAAACCCGAACTAGTATAGTATGATATACAATATATAGAGAAAAAATTGTGTTTCATAGGATAGGTTCCCTTGGAATTTTTGCCCAATTATTTATAAATTTGCAAAATTAGTCCTACAAAACGCATGTGTTTGCATTTTTAGATCCACTTGTTTAAAATTGGACGAAAATCATTACCTCGGGCATGTGTCTTGCACGTGGCTATTACTTAATTTGCATAAATTGCATAAAAAATTTCTATATGATGTTAAACTTGCAAAAGAACCCACTTTTTTTTATTAATGTTTATGTTTTAGAGTTGCAAAAATCAGGGGTATTTATGCAATTTATGTAATCTATCCTAAACTTTTAAAGGCGTGTGCATGCCTATTGTGACATTCCATTTTCTTAACCAATGAGATCATAATTGCAAAAGAAGAATCCTATGGGATTCTTTTCACGACTTTGGAAACAACGATACTAAAATTGGAATGGACACTATCTTATAGGACCAGTATTGTATTTTTCCCTATAATAGATTATTACCAGTTAGGGTGGTTAATTTGTTCTTGATAATTAAAATTTATGCATTAATGAAACAAAAATAGATTACAACATACAGTCCAAAGACATATACATCTTGCTCATCAACACAATTAACAGATATGGCAAACAAAACATAAGACTCAAAAATGGAATCATAAAATACATAACATACGACTAAGCTAGAAGAACAAGCGCTAGAATTAAGGTCTAACCCTTGTGTATTACAAGAGACTACATCTAACAAGGGCTCCCAATCCCAAAATGTCGAGGTATCAACTTGAAAAAGAACCATATTTGCCGCAAGAACATGGCTCCAATGAATACCTCCACCTTAAGTCTTCTTATCACAATAAATGTGGAGAAGTCTAAGACTTCTCAGTTAGACTTCTCATAAAACTTTGCCAATATATTTGCATCAAAAACCTAAACAAGAAAATTAAGACACTTGTAATACAGGTAGTCAATGTATGTCCAACACATATAACATCTACTAGATTACGGTTTCCATTGTCTGACGGTCGTATTTTGGATTCTCTTTAATTGTATCTATTTTTTTAGTGATACTTGGTAGTTTCTAGGACTTCAAGTCCTCATACAGTTCCAAACATCTGTATGATAGATCCTACGTGGATGATGGATCCCATAGTGAGATCTTAAGAATGACCATTGAGTAAATTCCACCGGATAACACTACAACAAAAATTAATATTAGTGACAAAATTTGAAGTGACAATTCTAGAGTGGTCACTAGATATACACAATGAGTGACAATAATTAAGAGTTTAAAAACTGTTAAAATAAGTGCACCTTTCTTGATAATTCTAGAAATTAAGGCCTTGTTTGTTTATGTTTTCAAATCCAATTTTCAGTATTCTGGATCACAAAATTCTGAAAATTCACACTTCAAACTATTTTCAACCAAATTCTTCATCTTTCAAATTCACTTTCTCATTCTCCAATATAACTACCTATCAATCACTACGTACATCCATCATTTCACACAATCATCAATTAATATTCATTTACTTTACACTACTTTTCTATTTCTCTTTCAAACTTTTTAATTAATCAACTCATCACACATCAACTAATCATTATTGATTAGACACATTTTACAAATTTCAACCATATTCTAAAAACATAAACAAACACATCAACATATCACATCAAATTCACACGACTATCCATAGTACGCGTTCCCCGAAAATTTTTAAACTAAAAAACATAAACAAACAAAGCCTAACATTTCTAGAATAAAATTACCTAGTTAATTCTAGAATTAAATGTTTTAGACAATTCTAGAGAGTGATACTACTAGTATGTTCCCAGACTAAATCTAAATTAGTAGAAATATCTAGACATTTGTATAGAAATACCTAGAGAATATGTATGTAGAAAAATCTAAGTATTTAGATATGATGTATGTAGAAAAGTCTAGGTATGTAGATATGAGAACCATTCTATGGTGAGCCCTCCTATAAATAGGAGGAATGTGTAATATGTGATGTAACAAGAAATCCAATTAATACAAGAACTTCTTCCAACTATTCCTATAATCTCCCAACTTCCAACTGTCCACAAACTATTCGTCATATTTTCCGAACTCTTCCTACTTACCTTACACAATATTCACACAACTAATAAATCTTCTTTACACACACTCACTCGCTATTCAATCACTAACAAAAATGTTCAACACCATGGGAAACCAAAATTCACCCAATACTCTTGCAATAGGAGATACAGTAGGGATTACAATAGAAGATCACATTTGAAATTCAACACCAACTCGTTTATGGATATACATTGCTTGATTTGGCGAACCACGTAAACTGCGGTGTTGAACGTTTTTAAGTTCTTAATTATTGTGCTTAATTTCTAACTCAATATATACTTTGATATACCAGGAAGTAATTTCGTTATTTGGATTGGTGATCAGCCTCAAATATTTGTAACTGAGCCAGATTTGGCTAAGGAAATATTGATCAATAAGGAAGGAATATACCAGAAAATCAAACCTATAAGTCATGCAAAGAAATTATTAGGAGATGGACTTGTAGTAGCAGAAGGTGAAAAATGGTCTAAACTCCGAAAACTATCCAACCATAGTTTTCATGCAGAGAGCTTAAAGGTAGACTTTTGTAATTGTGAATACCTTATCTATATATAATCAAGCCTATATATATACGTATGTGTGTGTATATATATATATATATATATATATGTATGTATATATATATGGAAAAATTATGCACAAACCCCCACTTATTGTGTAATCACAAAAATCCCCTCATTTTTTCGGAAATTACGTAACGTCTCCCTCATGTTAAGACATTTCTTCTAATTATACCCTATGTGCACTTAAAAATTCTAACAATTTTACCTCTTGTAAACTTTATAAATAGATCCCTTGAAGGGGTGTGTTGGTAATTTTAGATAAGCGAGAATTTTTTTGGTTATTATACAATAAGTTAGAGGGTCTATGTGTAATTTTCCTTATATATAATAATTGGTTTCAAAAATTAATCTTTCATATATATAGGATATGGTTCCAGCAATGATTGCAAGTGTAGATACAATGCTGGAGAGATGGAGATGTCACGAAGGCGAAGAACTCGAAATAAGCAATGAATTTAGGCTTCTGACCGCAGAAGTGATTTCAAGAACAGCTTTCGGAAGCAGCTATTTGGAAGGGAAAAATATATTCGAAATGCTGACAAAGTTGGGTGTTCTGGCTGCAAGGAATGTTTACAAAATCAGACTATTCGGCCTCGAGTACGATTGTTTTCCCTATTACCATTCAAGTGAAAATTATAGTATTAGTCTCATAAAATAGGCTCCTTCGCAATTTTTGTCTCATTATTTACAAACTTGCAAAATTAGTTCCATATACAGGACTTATGTTTTTCCAATGTTTAGCCAAGTTATTAAAAATTTACCGAAATCGTTAGTTTGGACATGTGTCTTGCATGTCACCATTATTTAATCTTCATAAATTTCATAAAAAAGCATTTGTGCTATGTAAAACTTACAAAAGAACTCACTTTTTGATTAATGTTTAGCGTTTGGTGTTTTAAAAGTTAGGGGGTATTTATGCAATTTATCCAATCTATTTTAAACTCTTAAAAGGCGTGTGGATGCTACTTGTGAAATTCCACCATTTTCTTAAATGATGGGACCAAAATTATTGTAAGAGGAAAAGAATTATAGGAGACTATTTTTGCAACTTTATAATCAGCGGAACTAAAATTACAATAAACCCCTGTTGGACCAATACTTCAATTTACCCTATTGTTCGACCATGTACCATATATGTATGTCTCTTTTTATAGGTCTCCTAACATTGCTGCAGGAAGATTTTGATGTCGAAAGATGATATCGAATCGGACAAAGTTGAGAAATCGCTACGTGACTCTATCGTATCACTTATTAGAACAAGAGAAGAAAAGGTAAATGCAGGTGAATTAGACAACTTCGGAAGTGATTTTCTTGGATCACTTCTAAAACTTCACCATGATTTGGACCCGAAAAGCCGAATCTCAGTAGATGAAATAGTTGATGAATGTAAGGTGTTTTATCTTGCTGGACATGAAACAACTAGCAGTTTGCTGTCCTGGATTGTTCTTCTGTTGTCAATTTACCCAGATTGGCAAGAAAAGGCAAGAATTGAGGTGCTTCAACTGTTTGGAAAGGAAAATCCTACAGCAGAAGGCATTGCCAGGACGAAAATCGTACGTATATTGCAATTGTTTTTTCTTTTAGAGTGAATCAGTTACAAAATACATTTTCTACTAATAAAGTAGGAACAGACTCAAAGGTTGGAGAGAATGCAAGACTTCTTGGGCCCTTATGCAAGTTATGGTATTTTATATAGCGATAGTTACGTCTTTGGATAATTTGCAATTTTTGTCCCAATTTAGTCTCATTCCCTACATCAAATTACATCTCATAACTTCTAAAAAGTTTCACATTTGGTCTAAGACCAAACGCTTGTCAAGTATTTAACTATCAATCTCTTAGTTCTGCTAGTCAACAATTTTTACCAACTTTTTTGGGAGGATTTGTGCGTAAGTGACACGTGATATTGAATAGAATTACCGTAATGTTAAATAAAATTTGTGTTTGAGTGTCACGGACAAATTCTCTCAAAAAAGGTAAAAAAATGTTGACTGACGCTAATATGGGTATAACCGTTAAATTTTGGATGAAAATTTAGGCTGAGATTAAATGTGAGATATTTTGAAAGTTATGAAACTAAATGTGATAAACCCGTAACAAATGAGAATAAAATTAAAATAGAAAAAAGTTATGGAACGACAAATGCAATTTTCCCTTGCGCCTTTTGATCTGTCATCTTTGCTACTGACTTTCTATATTTTTAGAAAAATTTGTCCTTAGCCTTTCAATTTTTCTAATAGATTCAGACTTAAAATTCACTAATCTTTCATTTTATTTTCCATGCAGTTAACTATGGTTGTTAACGAAGCGCTAAGGCTATACAGCCCGGTTGTTAATCTTACAAGAAAAGTGACCAAAAAAGTCAGATTAGGAAGATATGAACTTCCAGTGAATGTTGATGTGAATGTCCCACCACTAGCACTCCATAGGAACCCTGAAATATGGGGAAAAGATGCTCATCTTTTCAAGCCAGAGAGATTTGATCAAGGGTTGGCTAAAGCGACAAACGAGAATACCATGGCGTTCCTACCGTTCGGTTTTGGACCTCGAATATGTGTGGGATTTAACTTTGCAGCTAATGAATCTAAGATAACACTCTCGATGATCCTGCAGCGTTATAAGTTTCGCCTCTCACCAAATTATGTACACTCTCCTTTTCAGTTGCTTACGGTATATCCCCAACACGGAATTAAGATCATTCTGCAATCGTTGTAAGATAGATCGCGCTCATGCCAAATTATAGTACAAAAGAACGTACAGGCTATCTTAATTGGAGTACCAATCTTGCAATTTTCCCCATATATATAATGCATGTTGCAGTTGTCCAGGTCTTCTTTGAAGAATGCATTGGAAGTTGATGGATCGTCAGGGAGAAATTTTAATCAATTTTTCAATGATTTGAAGGAAAAAATTCATGCTACAAATTAGATGCAAGTTACTAAACATGGACCAGCTAGTGAGAATAGTGCTCATATTGCTCTCAATAAGTTTTTGTATTTGAACTTTTTAAATTTATGCAATTTAAATAAGGGTAAATTCCAATTTATCCATGTACTCTAGCTCAGCAACATGTTGCACCCTCTATGGTTAATAGCATCATTTTAACCCCTTCTAAATGCTCCAATTTATGTGTGAACTCACAATGTATTCTTAACTTTGTAAATTTATGCAATCTACAAAATAACTGGTTTAATGTTTTCAAAATTAAGTATTTATTTTAAACATATAGACTTAGTTGGATGATAAAAAATTCTAGAAATGAAAGGGAGTTTATAAAGGCAGGAATATTTATTGATAATATATAAGAGAAAATGTAAAGTCTGGGAATTTGGTACATTGCACCTTGTGTATCATTATTTGTTTCTAATTCAGTGCACTTGAGAGTATTATTACGACTGCTGAAAACTGTCAGCTTTCATCTTTGGAAATCAGGAATTGCATTTAATCAATTTATACGGTGCTACTTGGAAATATATATAACTATAAGCTGCAATAAATATATTTTTAGCTAGGAGGGGAAAATCTTATTTTTGGTATAATATAGGATAGGGCCTAATTCATTTTTGGTACCATGCTTTTGACCGTTCCTACTTTCGGTACAATTTTTTTTTTTCTTAGTTTAGGTACCACCTTCAGTCAACTAACGGAATTTGACATATGTAAAGCACATGTCCGCTACTTTTTGGCTTTTTGGCTTTTTTTTTTGGTTTTGGTGGGGTGGGGTGGTATTTGGGCAGAATTGGAAGAAAAAGGGCAAAAATGGGGGGGAAATTAAATTGGGGATTTTTCTGAAATGTGATTGCATTATGAACTGATCAATGAATTAAGAAAAACAAATCAAAGAGCTGACACGTGGACAAAATGTGTGGAAAAGTTCATGTGTTATTGTTTTCTTTTAATTTTTTTCATGTAATTTCTTTTATAACTTTTCTTATAATTTGTTCTTCTAAATTTTCTTGTAACTCTTCTTGTAATTTTATTTTTGTTTTATCATGTGCACAATTCAATTTGGGGATTTTTCAACGTCACAAAATACTAACAGCAAAAAACATGATACAACAGAAAAATTTAGACAAAAAAAAAAGGAAAATTAAAAATACAGGATAAAATTTGTAGAACAAATTATATAAAAAAACTACAAGAATATTACAAGGAAAAATTACAAGAAAACTAGAAGAACAAATCATAAAAAAAATACATTTATATATATGTTTTTAAAAAAAAGTTACAAGAAAAAATTGGAAAATTGGAGTTTAAATAAGCAAACCCCAAAAAATTGACCTTAGAAAGACCTAATTTTGATTTTTTGACCCATTTCACCGGTTTTTTCCTTCCAAATCAGCCCCAAACAATTTATTTTTCCCCCAAAGCCAAAAACTAATGGACATGTGCAAGACACATGTCAAATTCTGTTAGTCGACTAACGATGGTACCCAAAGCGAGAAAAAAAAGGAGAAAAATCCCATGTAACCCCCGTGATAGCTCTAATTATTCAAAAGCCTCCCTGTGATACAAAATTCACAGAACACCCTCCATAAAAAAATAAAGGTACAATTTAACCTCCTACGCGCGTCACTCGCGCGTAGTGCGACTGATTATAATTTTTTTGACTTTTTTGGACAATTTTGCCTTTGATTAACAACACTTGGATCAAATATGACAAAATCAACGGTCCAGATTAGTATCTATATATTGTTTAAATTTGATTAATCACATCATAGATCTATAAGATATCAACGGTCCATATTAAACATAGTATATTGAATCATTTATTTTATTTATAAATATATACTTTTTATTTTATAATTTATAAAGATATATTAATAATATATATTCACATAAGTATATGTATGTATACCTGCAACATTATATCGACACCACCACCCATCCTCACGCCGCCTGGGCGCCGCCATGTTTAGCCACCGCCGCCTTCTACAACGCCATCGCCGTCCTTCTGTAAATTGAAGCATGTTGCCGTCCTCCTGCAAATCGAAACTCGTCTACGTTGCCGCCCTTCTGCAAATCGACTGTGTTGAACAAGGACTAGTGAAGGGGCGGTCAGGTTTGGGGTTAACGGCGACGGACATGGTGGCTGCTGCTAGATCCGCAATGGGGGTGGGAAGTTGACTCCGCGGTGGCTATGGGGTGTTGTTTGCGACAGGGCTTCGGGACGGTGGTGGTGGTGGTGGTGGTGTATAGGAGGAAGAAGAAGGTGAAAGAAAGAAAAAGAAAATAAAAATTAAAATAAAAGTAATTATAAAATAAAATAAAATAAATATAGTGTAAATATTTTCAAAGTATAAGGGCATTTTTGTTTTCACATTAAAATTTGTAGGCGAAAAAAGTCGAGGGAGGCAGTGAGTGACTTTATTTTTTTCATAGGGGGTGTTCTGTGAATTTTTGTATCATGGGGAGGCTTTTGAATAATTAGGGCTATCACAGGAGGGTACATGGGATTTTTCTCAAAAAAAAAATTCATTTTGTACCAAAAGTGGGAATAAGTAAAATTAAAGCGTGGTACCAAAATCGAATTAGGTCTACCCTATGGTACCAAAAAATAGATTTCCCCTTTTAAGAACCATTAATAGTATATTGACATATGATGGTGTGGTCCAGTTAACGAATCAAGTCGAAAACCAACAATTTGGTTTGAACTTGTCATTTGCTTAAATGTGTTTCACCAAATCCTTTATGAATAAGAATTTTCCCCCCAAAAAACAAAAAATGACCTCAAATCAACTTGTCCCCTGTCCCATTTTTATTAGCTCACAAGCATACAAAGATTAATATGAGTTCCAAAGTTATAATGCACGAACACTCGTCAAAAAAAAAAAAAAACTTTTATTGTAATGTCGGATATCGACAAGACGCGGACACGGCTCCAACACGTGTCCAACATGTCAAATGAAGTGTCAAAAAATTAAAGAAAAAGCATGGGACACGGCAAGGACTTTTTCATAATTCTCAAAGTTTAGGGGTTAAAATATAATTAACAAGAAATTTTAAAAAATTGGGAAAAAAAAAGAATCAAATTAATAATATATTAGTGTTGCTGTCCTTGTCTAAATTGATTTTCTTTCTTCTTGAACATTTACCAATTTTCTGGTTATGCTATTATCTTTTTGATAATATAATATTCCACAATTCTCATTAGCAAGTATTTGATAACACTATCGATGTGTATGCATTTCTCTTTAACACGGATCAATATTTATATAAACCTAAATCGATTGCGCACGTATATGAAAGTTTTATATGTGTGTGTTGATATTTTTATATATATAATTTATATTAGATAGTTGTATCTGAGTCATGTCATGTTCTAAATTTTTTTAAGAATTATTGGCTCCGTATGGTTGTGTTTTTTAAAATAAATTTTGAATTTTTATTGGAAAATGTGTATTATAGAAATTCGAGTGAAAATATATATATATTTTTTGTTTGTTTGGATGTGTTTTTGAGAAATATTTGAAAGTTGTGTAGATATAACATAAAGTTGATTAAATTAGTTATATATGTAATAATGATAGGAAAAAAAATAAAATAACATTTTGCTTATAATAAAGTAAGAAAGATAATGAATTGGATAGTTGAATTATGTAATTAATGAAGATAGAGAGGGAGAGAGTAAAATAATTGAAATGATGAATAATTATATAGAGGTATCTATTGTAAATTTGAAATTGAGATATTTTTTGTAAAATTTAGTTTGATTTGAGTATTTTTACTTTTTGATAATCCAAAAAATAAAAATATGATCCAAAAATCACAATCATACAAAGTCATTGTGTAACGTATTCATATCATATGGTGTGTGTATTATCACGTTTGGGTCAATGCACGTGAAACAGTGCGGATTCTGTTAGTTCAAACGGTAAATTGACGGCAGGGACCATATTTGTTCAAAATTTATAAGTTGAGGGACCAAATGTGTTGAGGCTGAAATATGAGGGATCAAATATGTTTTTGGCTTCAATTTCAGGAACGAAAAGTGTAATTTTTCCCTGCAAAGTCTATCTCTATCATATGCGGACAAAGTTGAAATATGAGCCGGTAAGAAAAGAAAATATTGTCAGTCCAATGAATCATCCTCTATTTTTTACTATTTTGTAAGAGAAAGTACCAAGTAGGGTATCCAGCTTGCCATAATTATTGCCCACTATGCGAGACTTTTACATTAATCCCAACAAAATGTACACTAATTTCGACTTATATGTTCGGTGAAATAATTTTATGTTAGATTGAGTTCAACAATTTTAATGTGTATTATTTATCTATTTTTTCCATACAATAATAGAGGAATCACACATAATATACGTGAAAAATATTAAATTTGACCTATCATAAATTTTTCCATATTCAGCACATATATGAGCGATCATAGCGCAAAACTTCCTTTTGACATGATTAGCAAAGTCCTTTATGCCGATAAATATCCTAATTGAATCATAATTATTGCTCATTTCACAAACCTATAACATTAACGCTAACAAAATGCACAATAATATCTCGATCAAAAAGCAGATTCCTGTTTAAATGATCTAATCATGTATAGAAAGAATATTAGTCCTATACCCCTGCCCTACAAGTACCCCATCGGTCAATACATGCAATTATGTACTAGTGTATGTATATTATTATTAGGTTATTGTCAACCACAAAATAGAGCAAAGAAAAGTATACCATATCCTTATAATGATATCCCACCACTTCCCTTTACACATAAATATTAAACACAATTAACACCATAACTTAGAGTTGTTTCTTGTTTATAATAACCATGATCATCATCTTTTTCACCATCTTTTTTTGCTTCATCCTTGTAGTTTTCTACAAGCTATGGTGGAATCCAATTCATATACAACATATGCTGAGTTCACAAGGACTCAAGGGACCCTCTTACAAATTCTTACGTGGAAACACCAAAGAGATCATTAAAATGAGGAAAGAAGCCATCAAAACTCCCACTGATCTACACGACCATGATGTCTTCCCGAGAATTCTTCCACACTTCAATACATGGATGAAATTATATGGTATTTATAACTATCTTTTCCTTTTGCCTGATTTTGGTTATTATTAACTGATTATTTAATTTTCAATTTTTATAATATATATGTCTTGAAACCCGAACTAGTATAGTATGATATACAATATATAGAGAAAAAATTGTGTTTCATAGGATAGGTTCCCTTGGAATTTTTGCCCAATTATTTATAAATTTGCAAAATTAGTCCTACAAAACGCATTTGTTTGCATTTTAGATCCACTTGTTTAAAATTGGACGAAAATCATTACCCCGGACGTGTGTCTTGCACGTGGCTATTACTTAATTTGCATAAATTTCATAATTTTTTTCTATATTATGTTAAACTTGCAAAAGAACCCACCTTTTTTTTTTTATTATTAATGTTTATGTTTTTGAGTTGTAAAAGTCGGGGGTATTTATGCAATCTATCCTAAACTCTTAAAGGCGTGTGCATGCCTATTGTGAAATTCCGTTTTCTTAACCAATGAGATCAAAATTGCAAAAGAAGAAACCTACGGGACTCTTTTTACAACTTCGAAAACAACGAGACTAAAATTGGAATGACCGCTATCTTATGGGACCAATATTGCACTTTTCCCTATAATAGATTATTTATCATTTAGGGTGGTTTTTTTTTTTTTAAACAAAATTTATGCATTAATGAAACAGAAAGAGATTACAAAATATATACTTCCTACTCATCAACAAAATTAACAATATAGCAAACAAAACATAAGACTAAAAAATAGAAGCACAAAATACACCACAAATGACTAAGCTAGAAGAACAAGCCCTAGAATGAAGGTCTAGCTCTTGTGTATCACAATAGACTACAACCAAAGGGTACCCAATCCCAAAGAGGGGAGGTATCAACTTGAAAAAGAACCATATTTTCCGCAAGGAAATGACTCCAACTAATACCTTCATCTTGAGTCTTCTTATCACAATAAATGTGGAGAAGTCTAAGACTTCTCATTACACTTTGCCAATATATCTGCATCAAAAACCTAAAAATACAAATAAAGATCTCCAAAACACATAAAACAAGAATACAATAATGAAATAAACATAACAAATAAACAAACTCTATTTTTTGCCCAAAGGAACTGCTGGAAAACTAATGCAAAAGGTCACGATAACTTCAACCGAGTAATGAAAAAGGTCACGATAACTTCAACCGGAAAATCAAAAGGTTCCTCGATTTTTATTGGAGAGCAATCTGAAAAATGGAGTGAAGAAATCGACTTTCGAGCTTCAAAGGAGAAGGTAGCTAGCCAACGATGGCTTCCCTCTTTTTGGCTTGCTCCGAGTGTGTGACATAGCCACCACCACCGAGGTGGCGGAGGACAGCGGAAGCAAGCTTTTTTCACCTTCGAGCGCCAGATCTAGAACGGGGGTCTTCCATACAGCCGATAGAGGTGTTCCTTGGCTTGGTGGATGCTCCGGAGATGAGAATTTTAAAGAGCATTGACGGGGGTCTTCCATACAGCCGATAGAGGTGTTCTTGGCTTGGTGGATGCTCCGGAGATGAGAATCTTAAAGAGCATTTGAGTTGGAAATGGTTATGGAATCTTGAGGCTTTTTAGTTAAGTGTGGGGACTGGGGAGGGAAGATCCATCTCTATTTTGGAGTGGGGGAGATGACGGGAGAGAAGAGAGGATGACAACCGAAAATGAAGGGCGGTGGAGGAGACGCGGCAAAACCCTAGAGAAATTAGGGCAGAAAAAGCGCTACTTCAGATAGAGAGTGCGGAAGGCATCAAAGAACCTCAGTTAGGGTGGTTTATATTTTATACCTATTGCACATACGTTGAATATTGGATGTACGACAAGATGTCCTAAAATTTATTTATATCCCTTGATTACCTTTTGCTTTTTTAGAAAATTAGGACATTTGTAATGCAGGTAGTCAACGTATGTCCAGCACATATAACATCTACTAATATTGGTTGTTTCTTGGACTTCAAGTCTTGGTATAGTTCCAAACATCTGTATGGTAGATCCCACGCGGATCCCATAGTGAGATCTTAAGAATGACCATTGAGTAAATTCCACCAGATAATATCTTCTATTACAAATTTTATTGCATCTTCTATTGTCAGGTATTGGGTGAACGACACGTGTTAAATAAAAAATCAACAATTACACATGTCATTCATCCAATACTCTTACCAAAAGAGGTTAACCGTGGAAGGGGCTCTGGCCGCTTAAGCAAGAGATCTCGAGTTCGAGCTACACACCACAATTGCACCTGATCATATCTCGAGGGATTAATCTTGAGCTTTCTGGCCAAGGACACCATGGGAAACCAAAATTCACCCAATACTCTTGCAATAAGAGATACTGTAGGGATTACAATAGAAGATCACATTTGAAATTCAACACCAACTCGTTTATGGATATACGTTGCTTGATTTGGTGAACCACGTAAACTATGGTGTTGAACGTTTTTAAGTTCTTAATTATTGTGCTTAATTTCTAACTCGATATATGCTTTGATGTACCAGGAAATAATTTCCTTATTTGGATTGGTCATCAGCCTCAAATATTTGTAACTGAGCCAGATTTGGTTAAGGAAATACTGACCAATAAGGAAGGAGTATACCAGAAAATCAAACCTATAGGTCATATGAAGAATATATTAGGAGATGGACTTCCAGTAGCAGAAGGTGAAAAATGGTCTAAACTCCGAAAACTATCCAACCATAGTTTTCATGCAGAAAGCTTAAAGGTGAACTTTTGTAATTGTGAATTCGTTATCTATATATGATCAAACCTATATATATATATATATGGAAAAATTAGCCACAGACCCCTCATTTATTGTGTAATTACCAATACCCCTCATTTTTTTGGAAATTACGTAAAGTCCCCTTCACGTTAAGGCATTATATTTTTATAATTACACCCCCTGTGTATTTAAAAAATCTTACCTCCTGTAAACTTTACAAATAGACCCCTAGAGGGGATGCGTTGGTAATTTTAGATAAGTGGAATTTTTTGGTAATTACACACATGAAGTGAGAGGGTCTTGTGTGTAATTTTCCCTATATATAATCATCTGTTTCAAAAATTAATCTTTTATGTATATAGGGTATGGTTCCAGCAATGGTTGCAAGTGTAGATACAATGCTGGAGAGATGGAGATGTTACGAAGGCGAAGCACTCGAAATAAGCAATGAATTTAAGCTTCTGACCGCAGAAGTGATTTCAAGAACAGCTTTCGGAAGCAGCTATTTGGAAGGGAAAAATATATTCGAAATGCTGACGAAGTTGAGTGTTCTGATTGCAAGGAATGCTTACAAAATCAGACTATTCGGCCTCGAGTATGATTGTTTTCTCTATTATCTATTATCATTCTTGTGAAAACAACAGTATAAGTCTCTCAGGATAGGTTCCTTTGCAATTTTAACATCATTGTTTATAAACTTGCAAAATTAGTCTCATCGGACGTATGTTTTTGCATTTTTAGTCCGAGTCGTTAAAAATTTATGGAAATCGTTAGTTTGGGCACATATATTGCATGTGACATTATTTCATTTGCATAAATTCCATAAAAAGACCTTTATACTTACTTTTTGAATAATGTTTAGCAGTTAAGAGTCATAAAAGTCAGGGGTATTTATGCAATTTATCCAATCTATACTGAAGCCTTCAAGGTGTGTGCATACGACTTGTGAAATTCCATCTGTTTTCTTAACTAATGGGACTAAAATTACAAAGGAAAGAATCCTATGAGACGACTACTTTTGTAACTTTATAAACAATGAGACCAAAATTGCAATAGATTTTGTCATGCTGGACCAACATTGCAATTTTCCCTATCATTCTACCATGTCCCATGTAATCATCCTCTTTTTATAGATCTCTTAACATTGCTGCAGGAAGATTTTGATGTCGAAAGATTATATTGAATCGGACAAAGTTGAGAAATCGCTGCGTGACTCTATTGTATCACTTATTAGAACTAGAGAAGATAAGGTAAATGCAGGTGAACTAGACAACTTTGGAAGTGATTTTCTTGGATTACTTCTAAAAGTTCGCCATGATTCAGACCCGAAAAGCAAAATCTCAGTAGATGAAATAGTTGATGAATGTAAGGTGTTTTATCTTGCTGGACATGAAACAACTAGCAGTTTGCTGTCATGGATTGTTCTTCTGTTGTCAATTTACCCAGATTGGCAAGAAAAAGCAAGAATTGAGGTGCTTCAACTGTTTGGCAAGGATAATCCTACAGCAGAAGGCATTGCCAGGACGAAAATCGTATGTATATTACAATTCTTTTTTCTTTTTTGAGTGAATCAGTTACGTAATACATTTTCTATTAATAAACTAGGGAAAGATTCAAAGGTTGGAGAAAATATAATACAAGACTTCTAATATCTTGGACCCTGTATTAGAATCTAAAATATGCAAGTTACGGTATTTATAGTTTATATAGTGATAATTACGTCTTTGGATGATTTGCATTTTTCGTCCCATATCGTTTCCTAATTTCCAATTTAGTCTCATTCCTTAAGGAATTATCAAATTACATCTCATAACTTCTAAAAAGTTTCACATTTGCTATGATCAGACCAAACTCTTGTCAAGTATTTAACTGTCAATCTCATATACTCTGCTAGTCAACATTATTTACCAACTTTTTTGGGACGATTCGTGCGCAAGTGACACGTGATATTGAATAGAATTCGTGTTTGAGTGTCATTCACGGACAAATTCTCCCAAAAAAGGTAAAAAAATGTTGATTGACGCCAATATCCAATATGGGTTTAACCGTTAAATTTTGGATGAAAATTCTGGTTGAGATTAAATGTGAGACATTTTGAAAGTTATGAGACTAAATTTGATAAATCCATAACAAATGAGACCAAAATCAAAATAGAGAAAAGTTATGGAATGAAAAATGCGATTTTCAAATGTTCAAACTTAAAACTCACTAATCTTTCATTTTATTTTCCATGCAGTTAACCATGGTTGTTAACGAAGCGCTAAGGCTATACAGCCCGGTGGTTAATGTTCCAAGAAAAGTGACCAGAAAAGTCAGATTAGGAAGATATGAACTTCCAGCAAATGTTGATGTACTTGTCACACCACTAGCACTCCACAGGAACCCTGAAATATGGGGAAAAGATGCTCATCTTTTCAAGCCAGAGAGATTTGATCAAGGGTTGGCTAAAGCATCAAACGGGAATACCGTGGCGTTCCTACCGTTCGGTTTTGGACCTCGAATATGTGTGGGATTGAACTTTGCAGCTAATGAGGCTAAGATCACACTCTCGATGATCCTGCAGCGTTATAAGTTTCGCCTCTCACCAAATTATGTACACTCCCCTTTTCAGTTTCTTACCGTAAATCCCCAACAAGGAATTAAGATCATTCTGCATTCGTTGTAAGATAGATCGCGCTCGTGTCTTTCTACGTTTCATGAGTGTATTAATGAGATGCAAGAATCTCCACTATGTCAATACAAACTTAGACTAGTACTATATATCACTGGGTAATCATTCGTCATTTTGACATGTCAATTTGTTATAGTAAACATGAACTACGGATTAATGGGGTGTGCATGTGATTTCATATTATATTTTATTTTCTAAGCAAAGGCGGCGGTAATATATTTCAAAGGCTAACATTAGGCATGGTATAGGTGAGATGCTTGTCCGTGTTAACACTGTCTCAAATTTCGCTCAATATCCCGAAATTTCGGGTTTCCGGGGTCCCGAAGTGAAATTCCACTTTCAATTCAATTTTGTAAAATATCTACCGAAATCCAAAATTTTTTAAAATTTTGATTGAAACCCGAAAACTTTTGAAATTTAAAATAATATTTAATGCTTTTATATTTTTAAATATTTTAGATTTAAAAGTAAAGTTTAAAATTGGTCCACTCCTACCAACCCTTCAACCCCACCACATACATGTCTATTTCTATCCAAATCCCAAAAAAGAAAAAAAAATATTACATTATTTTATTATCAAATCATATTTATTTCATATTTTTTGCAGCATGTTTTAGTCATATATTATTGAACAAGACTTACTATAGATATATTATATATAGAATATTATTAATGTATAATTATGATCATTAAAGTTACCAAAATTCTATTACAAATTCACAAATATTTCTACAAATTTTTATGATTTTTTTTTTAAATTGAAATCGAAATTTTGTGTATTTCCAAAATTTCTATCGAAATTTTCGTAAACTTACTACCCTTCTATCTACATCGATATCGAGATTTTAGTCCTTGCATGTTAATAAGCACCCCCGCCCCCTCTCCCCCAAATTTTCAGACTGATTACTAAACAAATGTAGGCACAGGCAGCTAACAAAACGGCCTTGCTAACGTTTCACCCAGATCGAACCTTACGGTCTGATATCTCTCAGCAAGTCGTAGCCGAGGAGATATTTAAGCTTATCTATCGTCTGAATGATAAATTTCCACCTTCTTTTTGTTACTCAAATGAGTTAATAACATTATGTACTCACCACAACTCTTCTATACGTAATAGTAAACTACACGTACATATATTTTGTATTTTTCGCTATGACGGGTAGAAAATGAAGAATTTTGGAGTAATGAAATCAAAATGAGAATACAAAACACTGTATTATTTTGATCTTTGGGAAATGATATTTGGTCATCTTTTTTTTTTTTTTTGGGTTTATACCAAGGGTTTTCCCCGTCGGACGCCGAAAACTAATCCCTTCGAGGCGTAAAGATTACAGAAGCGGGTTTTATCTCTCCCAACAAAGTCTTTTCCATACACACTGTCAGGGATTGAACTCTGGACAGTATGCTTAAAACTCAACTATCTACCAACTGTGTTGGACCCTTGTTCATAAAAATTGGTCTTCTAATTTAGTTTCCATAGACGTTTAAAGTAACAGTTCAGATCTTCTATTAAAGTTTTGTTTCATATTAAAAATAAAGAGTTGACGAGAATTATTATGCTTGAACTGCATCTATATTATAAAATATAAGATAAAACACTAGAGTATCATCTGGTTCACACTATTACAGATTTTTTTTTTTTTTGATAATGCCAAAAATGCATTAGAGTAAAAGGTTAAGCTACAAAGAAAACACAAATCCAGCAAGAACTGTGGTCGAATACGAAATACAAGATAAAACACCAAATTTATTTCTTCTTGTTGTACTATTACAATGCTTGGAGCATTAGCTGTACCCCGCGCTGTGGTTGAATCGTGACAAGCGTTATAGGAGAGTGAACATAATTAGACGACAATTTGAACTTATAACGCTGAAGAATCATCGACATTGCAATCTTCACTTCATTGTGTGCAAAGTTCAACCCGACACACTTTCTCGGTCCAAACCCGAACGGGAGGAATGCCGTATGGTCGTTCTGTGTTGCCATTGCTACCCCTTGTGCAAATCTCTCAGGTTTGAAAAGGTGAGCATCTTCTCCCCATATCTCAGGATTTCTATGGAGTGCTAGAGGTGGAATATGGAACTCCATGTTAGCTGGGAATTCATATTCCCCCAGTCTAACTTTTCTTTTCACTTTTCTTATCAGACTTGCTGCAGGGCTGTACAGCCTTAAAACTTCATTGATGATCATGTTTGCCTAACAGGAAAAAAAAATAAGAGTAAATTACATAGACACCTCTGCATGAGACCGTAATTTGGGAAAACACATTGAAGTTTGAGAAATTACCATAACTTTTCATATCAGTAAAAGCAGAGTACAAGTTCATCCCATGTGAGTAAAAACAGATTAAAATTGTTTTCTGAGTTATCAGGATGTGAAATCTTGCCAAATACCATAAGGCTCGTGGTAATTACTTAATAAATGAGGAGATGCACATGAATATTCGTGAAATATTCTCCCTAAAGGGGTGTTCGGAAACAAAAACAAAGGTTGGGTGGCAAAGTCCGAAAATTCTTGAAATAGGGGGCAAAGTGCTGCGTGCGACATAAGTTAGGGGGGAAATGCTTTTTACTCTATTAATGACGAGCAGGTGATATAAACAGAGATCAGTGCGGAACTGTTTGAACTTCGTAATTAATTCAAATTCCGTGTCAGATTTAGTCCCTCGAGTATTTACCCCCTATCAGATTTAGTCCTCATATTATGATATGATTCCTTAAATTTGAACCTTTTACACGTCTAGTCACTCGCACTTGTACAACTCCATGTACAATTAATGGAGAGTAGACAATGGTATCTAAATTTACCGAAAATATTGAAACGTTACGGACTAATTTTGACTGGAATTGAATTATTGGCAAAGATGAGGGACCAAAACGCAATTCTCCGTAAAATTGAGTCCAAAAATGCTATAAATTTGCTTACAATTTTCAACCTTGGAAGGCCTTCAGCATTTGGATTGTCCTGGCCAAATAATTCAAGTACTTCTTTTCTTGCTTTATCTTGCCAATCTGTGTGAATTGCTAAGAGAAGAAAAGTCCAAGAGAGTAAGATGCTAGTTGTTTCATGTCCAGCAAGAAAGAACGTTTTACATTCATCAATAATATTATCTACGGAGATTCTATTTTTCATGTCCGAATCATGATGAGCTCTTAGAAGTGATCCTAGAAAATCACCACCAAAATTATTTTCTTCTCCTGTTAACACCTTCTCCTCTCTTTTCCTCACTATTGCCATCACAGAATCACGAAGCGACTTCTCGATTTTGTCCGATTCGACATTGTCTTCCGACTTCAGAATTTTTCTGCAAGAAGTTATATATACTTAAATTTAGGAAAAATTGCAATTTTAGTTCCTATAATTAACCTGTAAATTGTGACACCCGTAATTTAAGGATTCTATTATTCATTTTCTGCAATTTAAGGAAAAGTTTCACTAGTAATCAAAAAAGTGGCCGGAAAGTTGCATGTGCTTGTCACATTACCATTTAATTTGGGAATTTGGAGGTAAAATAGAACATGTTGTACAGGTGAGGACCAAAGATGTAATCGGCTACTAATTTGCAGGACTAAAATTGCCACTTTATTGCAAGACTGAGATTGTGAGCTCACCCAACACAAAGTTTGCAATTTTAGTCCTACAAATTATGCTAAGCGGCAGTATTATATTGGTCCTCACGTAACCAATCGACGTTTTTTCTTCCAAAATTGAAAATTTCCAAATTAAAAAGGACATGTACCCGACACATGTAAATTTCAGAACAACTTCTTGTGGTCCAGTGAGATTTTTTTCTCATTTTCCGCAAAAAATTGATAATTAGTTTCCTAAAATTGTCAATATCACGATTCACGATATACAAGATTAAATTTACAAATTTTGCCATTAATTACATGACATGTTTAGACTTTAGAGTTGGGAAATGTAGGAGATGCATATCAGAATTTCTGTAACACTCTCGTGTAATAATTCTTGTAAAAGCATAGATCTGTGATAAGTGCATACACGGTCATTAGGATGTGAAAAGAGAATTAACAGATTTTTTTCAACAACACAAGTTTTTTTCTCTTCACATCCTAACCGCCCGTTTACATTTGTCACACGTCTATGCCGGGTACAGAAAGTATTACAAGGTAGTATTACAGATCAGGGAGACAGGGTAATTACTCGAGACCGAAAGGTCGATTAATCTTGCCGGCCTTCTGGAATATAAGGATCCCAAGCTTTGTAAGCATATCAAAAATGTTCTTCCCTTCAACATAACTGCTTCCAAAAGCTGTTCTTGAAATCACTTCTGAACTCATTATCATGAATTCTTTTGATATCTCTATTTCTTTTCCTTCATATTGTCTCCAATTTTCCAGCATGGTTTCAGCACTTGCAATCATTGCTGGAACCATCTCCTGAAAAAATGGTTATATCTATCATACAATCTTAATGCTTTTTCTTTTTTTTTCAAGAAATTTGCTTTAATATTAACAAGAAAATTAACTAAAATTTTACTATGAAAATTTTTGAAGTTGGAAAATTTTAGGCTGAACCCTTTTCGTATGCCACTTCAGATAAAGCTTTTACCTTTAAGCTTTCTGCATAAAATGCATGGTTTGCGAGTTTTCGTAGTTTCGACCACTTCTCCCCTTCTGTGGAAACAAGCCCATCTCCAAGCAGCTTCTTTATAAGGCCTTCAGCTTTGATTTTCTGGAAAATACCTGCTTTATTTGTTAATATTTCCTTAATTAATTCAGGTTCTGTGATCACCATATGAGGTTGGGGGCCAATCCATGTAAGAAAATTCTTTCCTGTTACATGGAAAAATAATAAGAAATTTAAATTTGGATGATAAAGAAAAAATAAACAGAGAAATTTTAATAGTTACCATATAGTTTCATCCACGTATAGAAACTAGGATGGACTATAGGAAATATATCATGTGATAAATCCATAGGACATTTTCGGGCTTCATCTATTTTCAAACTCAGGGCCTCTTTGGTAGTTCCGTGGATAATTTTGTACGACGGGCCCGTGATTCCTTGTGATCGCATCAGGTGCTGAACACGAAATGGTATCCATATCACTTTGTAGATAAATCTTATCAGAATAAGGGTGATAAGGGAGAGCAAAAATGAGAGAACCATGGTTTGTGAGAGAATATGCTAAGAGATAGTCGGCAGGAGTAGTTCTAATTCTTAGAAGCTATGAGGATTTCAAATCCTATTTAATAAGGGAAAATTGTAGCGTTAGTCGACATAGCATACGTCTTTTAGTAACTTTAGTCTCAGTATTTACTAACTTCTAAAATTGGCCTCATACGATACAAATTTTTTTTTCTTTTAGTTTCAATTGTTATAAAACGCGGGAAGTGGTTAGTTTGGTCAAGGCACATGATTAATGATTAATTTAACGGCGTGTGCACTTTTCATGTGAAATTTCATCCATTTTTTAGTGGATGAGACCAAAATTATTTAAAAAAATTATATCATATGTAACTAATTTTGCAAGTTTGTAAACAATAAGATTAAATTCACAATAAACACTATCCCACAAGATCAATATTGTAATTTTTTCTATATAATCATAATTATTTGTATATGTTATGATTGTTCTAGAACTCCCAAGAATGACACTACATACTCATCACATGATACCATTTCGATTGGATGATGTGCAGTAAGATTATTACACTGGACTTGTTGCCAAATTGTTTTCTCCGGAAAATTCTTCAATGAACCCGTAAATTAATCTGTATCTATATTTTTATATCTCTATCTCTATATCTATACTAAAAGTGTGGATATTTTCGTGTTTCTTCCAATTGTGATTTTACACTGCTATCCTCAATTATGTTATTCATTCCGCCACTATCCTACAAAATTGATTATTAGCCATTAAAAGGGAACCCACAATAGGCCAAATTGATGGTCACTGTGTAATGACAATAATTGTTGTTTTTAATTGTTAAAAGTCCAAAAGCCTTGAACCATAAAAAGGCAACTTACTATCCACTAAATTAATTACCATTACTAGGTAGAAATTAATTATCACTACTAGGTAGCAGTTAGTAATCTAAAATTCTAAGAGTTATAGTGATCTAGGTCGAATATAAACCTCGCTCTATCTTAGTTAAGATCATATCGGTTATGAACCGAATGACACGCTCTCAAGAGTATAGACTGCACTTGGGTGTAACCAAATTGCCTACGTACCTCAAAGGGATCAAGTCTAAACCTAGTTCAAGTGATTTAATTGTAATATCGATGATTCGTATTCCAAGAATATCTCGTATTTGAAATATAGGATCTTACTCTCTAGTCTGTATACTATCGTGAACAATACGGAGTGTACCTCGTAGTATTTATTGCCCAGATTGTCCATCCGTAAAACTCAATAAATGACGGTATTTATAGAATTTTCGCCCTGTACTGTAAGGACATCTCGTATTGGATGTCTTACACGTGTACTTAGTTGACAGTCCTGATCAAATGTTATAAGGTCGGGTCATTGATCGACCCTACCCAGATCAGTAAAAACACGATGATCTTGGAGTGTAATGCAAATATTATTGTATTAGGGACCTGTATGTGAACCTTACTTCGTATCAACGTATACGACTCCTTCCAAGGTCTTACGACGTACTAAATACGAAGTATCAAGAGACCTTTATGTAATTTGGCATATGATAAAATTGCACTTTTGGTCCCACAATTTATCTACGTGTGCACTGTTAGTCCCAAGGTTTACGTGACTTGCACATTTGGTCTCACAGGATGAAAAATTGTTGCACTTTTGGTCCTCTCCGTCTATTTTAGACAGAATTGAGCACGTGCACCTCACGTCACAGTTAGTGCGCGTACAAGTCTCGTACAATATTTGGGACCAAAAGTGCTCACTTAGATATATTGTGGGATCAAAAGTGCAATTTTCTCTTTTAATTAAATAATAATTTTTTCTTTATTTTCGGCTCGTTTTTCTCCCTTTCTCGTACATTTTTGGGCTTTAACTTGAACATATAAATTATAGCTTTTCAAATAATGAAACCCCACAAGAATGAGCTCATTTCGATACCCGGGTAAAGAAATAGGACAAAACAAAAAAGCAATACTAGAGCAATATTTTTAAGAAATAATGATTTTTTCTTTGTTTTCGGCTCATTTTTCTCCCTTTCTCGTGCATTTTTGGGTTTTGACTTGAACATATAAATTATAGATTTTCAAATAAAATTTGTAACCCCACAAGAATGGGCTCATTTCGATACTCGGGTCAAGAAATAGGACAAAGCAAAAAAGCAATTTTTTTAAGAAAATAATGATTTCTTCTTTATTTTCGGCTCATTTTTCTCCCTTTCTCGTGCATTTTTGGGTTTCGACTTGAACATATAAATTATAAATTTTGAAACCTCACAAGAATGGGCATAAAGCAAAAAAGCAATATTAGCAATTTTTTTAAGAAAAAAATTGCTCAAATGTTACTTTTTTGCTTGTCGTATTCCTTCACTTTGGTATCGAAATGAGTCCATTATTGTGCATTTACAAAGATTTTATGAAAATCTATAATTTATATGTTCAAGTCGAAATCCAAAAATGCATGAGAAAATGGCGAATAATAAGCCGGAAACAAGGAAAAAGTCATTATTTTCTCAAAAAAATTGCTCTAATATTGCTTTTTGGTTTTGTCCTATTTCTTGACCCGGGTATCGAAATGAGCCCATTCTTGTGGGGTTACAAAATTTAATTGAAAATCTACAATTTATATGTTCAAGTCGAAACCCAAAAATACACGAAAAAGGAAGAAAAATGAGCAAAAAATAAAGCAAAATCATTATTTAATTAAAAAAAATTGCACTTTTGGTCCCACAATATATGTAGGTGCGCGCTTTTGGTCCCAAATACTGTACTGAACTTGTACGCGCATTAACGGCGACGTGAGTTGCACGAGCTCATTTCCGTCTAAAATAGACGGAGGGGACCAAAAGTGCAACAATTTTTTTTCCTGTGGGACCAAATGTGCAAGTCCCGTAAACCTTAGGACTAACAGTGCACATGCAGATAAATTGTGGGATCAAAAGTGCAATTTTCTCTTTGGCATATCATATAGTAATAATTATATATAAGGTTGGACTTTGTGAAGCAGCAGGCATGGAGTATTGTAAGTACTTGGAAGATAAATGCTATGGAGTTGGGCGAGGCGGCAGAAAGAATTACAGCGAGCACACGATATTCTTTGGTGAAAGGAGAAAAAAATGGTTTGCTATGTGCTCATTGAAAGCTATATGATTTATCATACTCTTTGTCCGTCAATTTCATTTGGTACAATTCTCACTTTCATTGTATATATTTTCATGTGGAATTAGCCATGCTGATATATTGACATTCTTGCAACAATATTGGAGGTGGCATCAGTATTCGCAAAACTAACTAACTAACTACAGTGTATACCAAAATAGGTTGATTGGTCAAAGGTAACTTTAAGAGTTCCAGTATTGTATAATGGTCATATCGTCATATAGATGTTGACACATATATCTTTATTTCTAAAACAAATTATTGGTTAATAGAGCAAGAGTGAAAATGACTTATTTCAAACTAATTCTTGAACAAAAACCTAGCATCATTACCATTTGAATTAATATATTTGATATTAATTACTCATTTATTTAAGGGTCAATACAATCATGAGATTGATGCGCAAGTTATTCTTCATTTGATCATGAAAACTTTTCAGGGGAGCTGGACGCTACAAAATCTGCTTCAACGCATTCGGATCATGAAATCAAAGATGGAAATTCGGTTCAGTAAAGGAAAAGGGGCTGCAGATTACTTGGCGAATATGGCATGTGATAATCGTTGTTCACCTTTGATGAGAGATACAGAGGCTCCAAGTTATCTCAAGGCTTGCATTAAGATGGATTTAGAGCTCCCTAACTTTAGGTTTAGATGAAAGTAATTGATGTTGGTTTTCTCTTGTAAGGGAGTAGTATTTTTTTTTTACGCTTTCTTAGTTTTTGGTTTTGATTTTAAGTGAGGAAGTACTCCTTATTTGCTTTATTATAATTTGCATGTGAGGGAGTTAGATTTTCTTATTTATCGCTTTCTTTATTTGACAATATTAAGAAGGGATAAGAGTCCGAAAACGCCCCCAAAACGGGTGGTTCCTTAAAAATACAGAGAGAGAGAGAGATTGTGTCCTCCTACATATGACTGATTGAGTGGAAGAAACAATTCTAAATGGCTGCACTTTAAGGAAATTAAAGTCCAACTTTTCCACTTGTAGTTTTCCTCCCACCTAAAATTATTTGACACTTATTAGTATTGTTTGGAAGTACGTAGAAGTTCAACTATTTCCTAATCCAAATATCTATATACACTACAAAAAAAATAAGATATTAGTAATAAAATATCAAGTGTCAATATTAAAATTATCACTAATTGTAAATTTTTAGTGACAAGAATTTCGATTTTGTCACAAAAATAGGTTTTATATGTTTAACAGTGACAAGATTTTAATAGAAATTACCACTCTTAATAATTAGTGACATTGAAATTGTTGTCACTATTAACAATTAATGACACCCTATAGTAACAAATTAGTGACAATAAATATAGTGGTCACTTTATTTGTGTTGTCACTATACATGTATCACTAATTATCAATAGTGACAACTTTAAAAAAACTCTTGTCACTAAAATTTTTATTGTTATAAAGTAAAAATTATTATCACTCATTATATGTATATAGTAACAATTTTAACATTGTCACTTCGAACATTTTTACTAACATTACTTTTTGGTGTAGTGATATTACTATTGTGATTATGCAAAATAACGTGACTACCTTCGATCTCATCATTCACATTTATCCATTAAGTAAAACCTGTTCGAAATTTGAGGCTCTGGTAGGGACTGGAATAAGTCTATGTCCACTTTGCTTGATTTCTAAAATCGTGCTCTCACACAATCTTTTCATTCCATTCCCTCCTTTATACGCCATGGATTTCTCCAAAATGGAAATTGAGCTTTGGATAATTAGGTATCCATCCAATGATTTTTGAGTGCGGGGGGATTAGAAACATAATATTCTTGTGATTAATTTTTTGGGGAGATTTTCTTTTTTTATTAGATTCTATGCTTTGTTACCCTTCAATCGAGTCTTTGGAGAGATTTCTTTTTGTGTTACTTTTAGTAATTTTGTTACTTTTAATTGGAATAAAATAAAATAATACTTTCATAGTGATAGCTTCAGATCAAATACATTGAATCTATACATATATATATATATATATACACATACATATACATACACTACTATAAAAGTATGGATTCTAAAGTTGTTTCTTCCGATTGTGAATTGACATTCATGCCCTCAAATAATAGTATTAAATTAATTAATAATAAATGATATTAATACTAAAATAACAAAATGATACTAATTAAGATCAAATAATAAAAGAAAAAAAGTTCGAAGAGTCCTATTTTAATTAGACCACAATTCAGCACCTTTCCAACTCCTTAAATGTGAAGCAACTTTCTTATCCTTATTTCACACTAATGCTAATAATGCTAATTTGTAACTTCTTATCACCATTATCAACGCACTTAATCCGCCAACTCCCCAACTTCCCAATGTAATCCAAGAATGTTTCTATATAAATAGAACATAACCATAATGTCCTTACCCAAGGTGAGTATCAATGGTGGTGCCTCTACTCGACAAGAAAATAATCAAGAAAAAGGCCAAAAATTTCAAGAGACCGTGAAGTAGCTATGTTTTAATCTACAATTGATCGACAGCTAATTAGTGTAGACCTAAAGGTATCAGTACTGTATCAATAGAAAGTTCAAGGGACTGACCGACAATATGGGTAAATCAAGAAGATTTCTCACTATTGATTTATAAATTCTCATGATTAATCTTGAGCAACTTGTGATGCTGATGCATATTGTGCAGAAATTGCTGATAATTTATCTACAAAAAAGAGGGAAAAAATTATCAAGCATCTACTCATCTTTATGTTGTCACTAACAAGCTCAGTTCCTCATCCAGGAGGATGAATACGCTCTTTGACAAACACAGAGGATTGCATAATATGTAGTGCAAGTTTTCAAAGCAATGTTATCCATGCTATGAAAACATAAACTTTACAATACGTATCTTGAATATTTATCTACTTATCATGTTTGATCCTAATTCTTTGGCCACGCTTTCCCTCTCAACTTCTTCTTCCTACCAAAAGAAGTTTTCTATAGATGCAGTTTTTAAAAAATGCAAACTACTTCATGCCAAAGCAAAGTCCCGCACTGAACTTTTAATTTGTATTTGTGGCACATAGTATTTTAAATGATAAAAAAAAATTGTTAGGATAATATTTTGAAGTAACTTATATAGCGAAAAAATAAAATGAGTTGAGCTTTTTAATCTTAGATAATAAGTTACTAAAAAAAAGTAAGTAGTACTAGCATTTCAGAGTCTAATATCACACATTAAAAAATTTTGATTTCCCAATGTCAAATCATTTTCTCACATATGCTTTATTTTTCATAGTTACTATTCCTTAACATATTATTATATTTTTCTAAAAAAAAAAAATATACATGTGCTTTTTGATTCAATTTGGAACCTTTCCTTTAAATTAGTATTTTGTATGCACATTATATGAATAAAATATATTCTTTAATACACAAGATATGAAAATTTTATACACATATCATGTATATGTAATATGAAATACAATATGTAACTTAAATTAGAAAAGATGATCCACATTGTTCCAGATAATGTGAAGTGCTTATACATAGCTAGGACTCTTCTAACTGTAAAATTTTGCAAGTGCTTGTACATAGCTAGGACTTTTCCAACTGTAAAATTTTGCAAGTGGGCAGGACATGAAGATGTAAAACACTCGATACTTAGAAATCTTTTTAAACATAGAAAAGGGATATGTAAGAACAATTAAGACACAATCAACTGAAAAGTATATAGGTGTCAGTTCAAAACATTTAAAAGTTAACATAGGGAAATGTACGAATTTGGTTACCTAAATCCTCATAGAAAATCTTAAATTGAAATCAAAGTCTGGAATTATAGGTGAAAAGAGGAGAAAGGGACTATATCTTTAAGTTTCTAAAATCCATAATAAAATTAAGACGATGTAAATGAGGCTAATGAATTTAGAAAAAGTTTTATTGAATATATATGAAGAAATCTTTCATAATATTTCTAGCAACATATTAAAGGTGTTCAATAATTTAATATAATATATATCTATTTTAAATTTATGCTAGAAAAACAAATTAAAATATAATTTCCCTAGATTATAATTATTAGTTTCCTCATTATTGAAAAATTAAATTAAAATAAATTCTTAAATTAATTGGTATCCACGTGCAACGCACGTGCTTCGTACTAGTATATCTAAATGTCCCGTGCTTCGTAATAGTATATCTAAATGTCCCAACAAGTTTATAATTTTTTCTAAAATATTTATATATATATATATATATAAATAAATTGGATCTAGGAAAATTTCATAAATCAACAAAGTTTCCAAATGCTATAGATTTATATTCTTCTAAGGAACACCCATAGTTCTTTCGAAGTAGCAATAGTTTTCTAAAATTCGTAACTATATAACACCTCCAATGTACTTTAAATGGACAAAGAAGAAAAATTAAATCACTGTCATTATAAATTATAGGTAATGTAAAGAAAGAGATAAAAACAATATGTGTCGATTATGATTTGCTAATTCACATAAGAATTCTCATTGAGATATAACAACAATTCAAGTGAATAGCAATCGATTCGTGAGTGTTAGATTAGAGAAAACCCCGTAAAGGACATTTATTGATGAATAACATATATATAGACACAATAGATAAGAAACCCTAAACTATAAATAAGGTAAAAGATAAACATGGAAAAGATACAAAGATATCCTAAATCTATATAAAGATATTTAATATATTTAACACTCCCCCGCAGTCGAAACGGGAGATTCTCGAACGTTGAGACTGGACCAAAAATCCAAAAAAAAAAGCTGAGACGGAAGTCCTTTAGTAGAGAATTGTGTGTACTTTGCTCCGAAAATGCCTCCATCAATGAAAGAGAGGGGTTGCGGCCAGCGGAAGATGAGGGAGAATGATTGCAACGTGTATAAAGGCTGCTTAGAGTAAGAGTTTGAGAGAAAGAGTCAACAGAAGAAGAAAAAAACAAAAAAAAATAGGGGCAGAGGTGACTTGAGCCGTGAGGGTGGCAGTAGCCATGGATGGAGAGTTAGAATAGAGAGAATATGTAAAAGAAAGGAGAGAGAAAGTAACGGCTATAGCGCCGGTTTGGGAGGAGGAGATGTAGAAGAAGATGCGACGGACGGGGATGGCGACTTGAGGATGACGGAAGCTAAAGATCGAGATACCATGACTCAAAGTCATGGCTCTGATACCATGTTAGATTAGAGAAAACCCCGTAGAGGACATTTATTGATGAATAACATATATATAGATACAATAGATAAGAACCCCTAAACTATAAATAAGGTAAAAGATAAACATGGAAAAGATACAAAGATATCATAAATCTATACAAAGATATTTAATATATTTAACAGTGAGTTATAGCACTAATAGTATGAATTCATCGCAAGGCTGATTTTAATTGTGATACAGATGTTTGAAGAATGGTCATATCATTTTCATTTTTATATGTTGTATTTGGGATCAATAAGCTTCCACTAGTTTATTCTTCATTGTCTAAGATGGAATTTAATTGTAAATCAGATATTTGAGAAAAAGGCTTGTATTACTATTAGTGTAAGATTAAAGAAGACGTTCGAGTTGTCATTGAGATAAAAAAAAAATTGTGTATTGCTTATGGAGGTTGGATTCGTGAAGCACTTCAGACTTATGATCGAAAGTAAATCATGAATATTCATACAAGGGTGGAATGGTGGAGAATAGATCTGCATCTCTTTGCAAAATAGCAAATTCTTTTATTTTTTGAATAATATAAAGGTAAAATTACTTCTTATTTTATCTGATGTGTAACAGCTCTAAGGAAGAAATTTTTTTGCAATACATTATCCAATGTATTAGATAAGCTCAGGTAAATACACTTTAAATATTTTTAAATATTACTATTTCGAGTTAAACTAAACTAATGTGAAACTAAATATAAAATTAAGAAGAAAAAGAATGCAATAGTAACAATAATCAAGTTCTCACCAAAAGCCAAAAAAAAAAAAAGAAACAAACAAGAATCAAGTTAGAAAATAAAAGATTATTCTCCATTTAGGGACGGATTTAGGGCCCCGGCCCCCCGAGACTTTAAATTTTTTCAATAAGGTATATAGAATTTTATAATATGGCTCCCCAACAATATATATTTTGGGTTCTATACAAGGCACAAGAACAACTTTGGTCCAATTGGTGGGAAGCCTGGCCATAAGGTGCACAATAACCAGCGAGGTGGGCAGGGTTCAAATCCCAGCACTTGACAACCTCTATTTTTTTAATTTTTAAACTCCTTTTCTCTATTGTAAGTGAACATTTCTTCTCATTTGTCATATAAGCCTCTGTTTTTATAATTTTTAAACTCCTTTTCTCTATTGTAAATGAACATTTCTTCTCATTTGTCATATAAGGCATGGATTATCATATAATATCCTTATATTGATTTTAAAAAAAGATAGTTACCATAAAAAAAGAAAAGTTGAATTGACAATACTTTTAATTTTCTTTTTTGAACTTCAATTCTATACATATTAGGGTTAGAATTGATAAAGACTTTTTTTTTTAAATCTCTCTTCTACACATACTAAAACTAATAACACTTTTCCCAAAAATTATTAAGAGGGATCATTGAGAAGGAAAAATATACAAAACATCAACACATCTAAGGACAAGAAAAGGTCGATCATCATTCGATTATTCAGAGTTTATCCGCCACAAGATATGAGCTAATCACAATACATTATTTTATAATTTTAAAAGAGTTTTAGTAAATAATAACTTTATTTTTTAGTGTAGAGAATTACATGTTTTTTAGCTTGCTTTTAGGTTTGTATTAATTATTTATAAATAAATGTATTAATTTATTAAGTAGCTTTTTTTTAAGATAATATAATCATAATCTATAGTTATTATTGTCAATTGTATCTTTTTGTAAGGTTAAAAACTACTTAGAATTTAATATGTATCTTTATGTGTATTTAGTTATTCAATTATTTGATTAATAGGTAAAAGTATGGGAAAATCAACCACAATCGACACATTTTTTAAAAGAAAAAATACTCAAAACCAAGAACTCAAGTTGAAACATCAAAACCTATGTCAGATACTACTGTAAGTTTATTAAAATTTAGTTTTGTTTTTCGTAACATGATAATTTTTTTTTCATCTGTTATAACTAAAATAAGTTTAGAGATATAATCATAAATATTGTCAATTTTTTTACTTTAATGCTCCGGCTCCCCCAAGAAATCAATCTTGGATCCGTCCCTGTCTCCATTGTATTTTTCATTGTTTTTTCGTATATACATCATATGTTTTTACGTGCAATGGACATACTTTCTACTAGTTGTACTAAAAATGTGGGTCTTGAAAGATGTTTCTTCCGATTTATACTGTACTAAAAAAAATTCTATACTATACTTTAGTTTTCTACCCTTATTAATTAATATTTATATGTTTTGGCCATATAGTAAAAACATCAGGCATTAAATAGCATGCAATTTTTCAAGTTCAACCTTCTAACTTTCCATTTTCTCGTCCTTATAAATGTAGCCCAGATCTTCTGTTTTATATTGTGTCATATCTCCCATTTTTTATTTATATATAGGCATGTCAAATATATAAATTTTTTCCTTAAATATATATATTTATACAAGTGATGTAAATTCTATACACCTGACATCCATATAAGTAAATGGAATAAGAAATAAAATACTAATAATTAAATAGCAACTTTGCAAGTTAAACCTTTTCTAACTTTCCATTTCTTCATCCTTATAAATCAAGATCAAGTATGACTGTATGAACCATACCTTCAATAACAACGTTTGCAGTTCTCAAACCTGACAGTGCGGTTTTGGTTTTTTTCCACCTATTCTCAAACAAAATAGCCAAATACGGTTTTGTCAAATAATAACTTCAAATTGCGATTGTGAGATTCAAAATTGCTTGTGCGGTTTGCGCAATTCGGTTCGATTTAGCAATTTTTAAATTGATTTACATTAGCTTAAAAAGTTAGAATCATATCTTGAAGTGTTAATAAACTAAACCAATCCTTTTTTCAACGTTCCAATGAAAAAATCTTGTAAAAACTGTAACTAAGCTTGTAATTGTTGCAAGAGATAGAAATAAAAAAATCAACAAGTAATGCAAAATCAACTTTCTTATAGACAATTGATTATTAGTAAGAGACAGACAAACTCATTAACATTTAGACCACATTATAATTATTTAGCAGACTTGAATTTTTCAAAGAGCTCTGAACCATGAATTTGATGGATTAACTCATCATCACAAGGCGGTGCGGTGCAGTGCAATTTTTTTATAAGCAAAATTAAATCAATTATATTGCGGTGCGGTGTCCATTTAATTTCAAAACGGTGTGGTTTGTAAGGGTTAATTTCCAAAACTTAAGTGATATTAATTTGTAATCCATTGGAGGGTTACTTTTATTTTACCCCTGTGATGCCCCTAAAGGGCTAAAAAACTCTTGTGAAAAAATAAAAGGTAATTTATCTCCCTTTGAAAATAAAGAGGCAATTACTTTTTAGAGTGATTATACTATTTTTGCATTGATTAGACTATTTTACCCCTATTATGATAATCATTGGATCAAATATGCTAGAAATCTATGGTCAAAATTGAATACACATATATTTATTCAATTGAACAATAATAACCATGGATTTTGATGAGGATCAATGGTCAATATTTAATTATCTTATATTATATATTAAATAATAGCGGATATATATTAATTAAAATATATAATTTATCAATATAGTTAATATGTCGACATGTATTGCTATGTATGTATATATTATACTGTGCAAAAGAAATCAACAGGGCAGTGGCGCCGTTGATTGCACACGGCGACTACGACAGCGGCATGAATTGGAGGAGCTATAAACAGCAAATGAAAGAGAGAGAGAGAGAGGAAAAGCGAAAAAGGGCAAAAGACAAAATTATTACAAAAGAAGGAACAAATATCTATCTAATTTTCAACTACAAGATCTTAATAAATAAAAATAAAAAACAGAATATGTATATGTGAGAGTGATAGACTAATCATCTAACGGCACATTTAGTACGAAGACTAATCATACCACGAAAGCTCAATCTAGAAAAGGGATTCCACATGAAATGGTCTTTCTCAATCTACTGTTTGACTACACATATGGACTAAAGTTGTATTGGAGTACTGATCTATCTCTTTTCTTTGTTTGGTTGACTTAAATGCACAACTGGACTCAAATAAAATTTTGTTTATTCAACTTATTTATACTAATGATTATAATATAAATGAATATGTCCAAATATAAATATTATGTATAATAACTTATAAAATACGTTTAATTTAAATATATGCAAATAGATGAGTATTTATCTATAAATAATTATGTATGATAATGTATTACCCAACTACTTTATTTGTTAATAATAATAATAATAATAATAATAATAAAGTGAATAAGATAGTTTGTATTTAGTAAATTGTTTATAGGTAAAAATAGCCGCATGATATAGGAAAATATGGGCGTAACGATAAATATGGGAGTTAGTGTACAACTCTATTAATATTTTTTTTGTCAATTTACCCAAGATTTTAGGCCCAAGATTAATCCCCGGAGATAAAGGGATTAAAGATCGGTCCTCCTCCCAACAAATGCGCTTCTCTAGATTCCAACTTATATTCTCTTTTTTACGTGGAAGCTGTTTACCACTTCACCAACACTTATATTGGTAACGCTATTGATATGACTACCTACAAGATTCACCTAAGTTTGAAAAGGGTAAAAGGAGTGCGGCGGCTTTTGGGCAAATTGTTTCTCGGTTGTCAGACGAAAAGTAAGCATATTGCTGCTCCAATTTTTAACTTCATGTATTGCCGACTTAAAGTTTTGTTGTGAATCAATTATATTCTTAAGTAATTGTGATGGGTATAGTTAAATAGGAAGAATTCAATTATATTGGAGTCGACAGGCGTGAAGGTTCGTGGGTCAGATGACTTGGAGTTTTATATAATATTAATTAGGGGAAATTACACACAGACCCCTTCACTTATTGTGTAATTACCAAACCCCCCTCCTCATTTATTTGAAATTACCAACACACCCCCTCGTGTTGAAAATTTCTTATAATTACACCCCCTGTATGTTCAAAAAAAATTTCAATTTACCCCCTGTAAACCTTACAGATAGACCCTTAAAGGAGTATGTTGGTAATTTCTAATAAATGAGGGGAAATTTTGGTAATTATACAATGAATTAGGGGATCTGTGTGTAATTTTTCTATTAATTATGAACGAATTTTGTTGGAAATTCTAGAATGCTGAAACTTTGTAACTTTGTCTCAGTGCGGATGCATGGGTGGTCCAATAGTAGAAATGTAATCACTTTTACATGTCTTATTGGTTAGTGGTGGGCCTTGGAATGGAGAATTTGGTAGCTTAGCTTTGAGTGGTTCGGGTGGTAGTGAAGGAGAAAGACAATTGGATTATAATTGGTCTTTCTTTTAATTATGAACACCCTGCCTTATGGGGAATTAGTCATGCTAGGAATTGATTAGTAAATTGAAGGCTTTTTACATCAAAATTATATGTTAGTGTACAGGTTCAGTTTACAATAAAACCAATTATTTGTCGTTTATTATTCTAGATAAAGTTCATTAGTTATACGGAACTTTTGGACATTATAAGTGTTCATTAGCTATTCGGAACTTTTGGATATTATAAGTGTTGGGGTTGAGGTAAGTGACTCTTCGCTCTTCAAGTTTATATAAACTAGTATATGTTGTATTTTTGGGTTGCGTGTGTGATTTCTGTAACTTGAATCATGCAAGCATATATACACACACACACACACATATATATATATGTTTTGATTTGTGGAAACGTTAAATAATTTGAGTTTCTTGAACTGGAAATTAAAAAGTGATATAAATGTGATTTTATATGTGAGACAAATGTGATTTTGAAAATGTGATTGTTATGGAAGTGGTTTTGAAAACTTATTGTTGAGACTGATACAACGTTGACTATTTTGGTATAGCCAATGGAAAGTCGTGACCTGTTTTGGTTTGAGTGTTGGTCAGTGACCTAACATAAGGGGGTGATGCCTATCTCAGACACAGTGTAGGGGGCCTAAGGCTACACTAGTGACCCAATACATGGCGGTGAAACCTAAACTAGTGACCCGAGATAGGGGGTTAAACTTGTTCCTGACCAAGGTTGGCTTATGTGTTGGTTTTGCATGGTAAGATTTGTGTCGATATTGGTGTTCATTTAAATCAAATTCTTTCAACTATTGTTCTTGTTATAATGATATTCTTTTGAAATTAAAATTATTGTTTCTTTTAAATAAAGTAATAGAAAGTAACTTTAGTGAGAATATGATGTATGTTCTATGTGATCTAGAAAAGGCTAATAAAAGAAGTATCCCAATGTAATATGATGTTTATAATTATCAATTTTTTCAGAATCACATAATAATAATAAAAAAATGTATTCTATATGCTATTACATATTAAATTGTGCAGATTCGTATTGTATCTTTAACATTTATCGGAAAGAGTAAGAAGACAAATTAATGAAACAAGTCTACGTGTATGGATCATGGGGAATAAAAATTGATGTTAGTGATAAATTAAAAAATGATACATAGAATAATGATCATATACATGAAATGCTAGGAAAAAAATAGTAATATTTTTGTCAAAACTTTATTTTACATTCAAGATCAAAATATTGCATGTGCTTAAACACATATTAAGTAAAACATATAAAATATTAATTTAGGAAAAAGAAATCCTTAGTAATATGAAACTATTTAGTATAAGAAAAATAAATATTTAAGTTTATATGTTGTTTAAAGCTACTTAGGCAGTGTGCTTAAAAATAATTATATATGAGAAATTGTAACAAAAAAATATCATACTGTAGAGTTCTTAAAATTATATTGTTTTAAATATGAATCGTTGTAGATTACTTGAAACAAAAATCAATAACAATAAAAAGCTTGTTGATCTAAGATAGCACTTCTTCCCTCAATTTTTATAGGTCGATTTGTATCAAATTATTAAATTTAAATAAAATTAAACAATATAAAAAAATAGAATTTAATCTGGATTAATTGTTATTAGTGTCAGATCATTATTTTAAGTAAGTAATTTAGAAGAAAAAATTTATTTTAATAAATGGAACTTTATTTTGGCAATTCCAATTAAGAAGAAAAAGTAAAAACTATGATACGCACACAATGTTCTATTTGATTGAGCTAAAGAATAGACATATATTCTGAAATTATCAATACTTATTTTCTTATATAAAAATATTTAATACATTTTTTATGTTGATGTATACAAGGATACATAAGTTAAAATTATAATATGTTTGCAAAAATGGATTATCATTGTGTGTGTATATATATATATATATATAAGTTCATATATGCTTGAAGGAATAAAATGAATAAAAAAAATGTCATATAAGCAATTTTAGTAATAATTTGATGTATTTTGTATTTAATTTCAAAAAGTCTCCTGGACGCGAAGTTCTTATATAATATGATGTTTAAATTATTTTATATTTAAAATCTCACAATAGATAATATACTCTATAAGTTACTGTGCATAGAAACATGTAGATTGATATATTATATTTTTGGCACTATTAGAAATAAGTAAATCTACTTGTGATGATCACAAGTAATTAGAAAAGATGATGTTCGTCATAAAATGACGAAAGATGCTTAAATTAATTAATGTCTACATTGTCATGCTATAAAATAATCATAATATTCTTGCCAAAAGTTTATTTTATATTCAAATAGATAATATTGCATATATTTTTTTTTGGTCGAATATTGCATATATTTGAACATACGTGCTAGGTATAACATAATAATAAAGGTTGATTAAAAGACAAAGAAGCTCTTAATGACAGGAAACTTTATACTTAGAAGAAAAATAAATATCTAAATTTTTACATTGTCTATTTCTTAGAAAGTACACTTAAAATTTTTAATTATATACATGAGAAGATGTAATAATAACATGATAGTGTTCTTAAGTTTGTAAATGTTTAAGAATAAAGTGTGGGATATTAGTTGAGAAAAAAGTCAATGGCAACAAAAAAATCACCGCATCTAAGATAAGACTCCTTCCACTCAAATTTTATATTTTGACAAAATTTCATGTTTTAAATGAGATTCAAAAAATTTTAAAATGTAATATTTCATAGTGATTAATCATTATTTTATAAGAACAAAGTTCATTTCAAGAAACAAAATCTTATTTTGGCTACCAAATAAAAAAATAATAATAAAAAAATAAGAGTTAAAATCTATTTATATAACTCTTTTAATGGATGGATATAACAAGTTAAATCTTCACATACTTGTACAAATGACTTACATCTTATATCTAGAAATTTATTTATTTTCTGGGTAGGTATATTGAGAAGTTCATATGTATATGGAGATATTGGAATTAACAACAAATGTGAAAATATATTTGAAAATAAAATTAAATAAGTGATTTAGGTGAAAATATGATGCATTATTTTCATTTAATTTTCAACAAATGGTTGCTCTTTAAATGTTATAAGTTGCATTCACAAGTTTATTTATATCTTTAGATTTTGAATGAAAATTCCTTATAGAGATTTATTGTTAAGTAATTCGGTAACTTGATATTTATATTATAGTTAAGTGTCTTAGTAATAGTGATTCATAGTGGATATTTATTGAAAATAATTATCTCATAAGACCATCTTCAAGTACAAAAAAAAAATCTAAATTATTCACTCAATATTTAGGGCATCAATATCTAAGTTGTTTGTCCAGATATTTGCATATTTAGAGAATATTTCTAATAGTCTAAGACTCTTTCAATGTGATATGTCGCAAATATTCACACTTTAGGTTTCCACCTTCTTTGGCTTTTAGAATCTCTTCCAATCAAAATTATCTTTTATGGTGTGATGAATTGTTAATACTTATTTTATATCTTTCTTACGTCTTCTTCAATACTTACTTTATATCTTTCTTACGTCTTCTTCATATCACCACAAGAAAATTAAATATTGGCAACAAAAATATATACATCACGGTTTGAAGGTGTGGTCTATAGCAGTCTAAAACCACAACCAATTTGATCATGGTAGATATTTTATATTGTCACGCTGGCATCAGCCGTCGTGAAAATGAATACTAACTATTTTAAGTTCTAATTAGTTGTGGGAGAAGAAATGCTAATCTAGCAACTTTTTTAGCATTAAACCTCATTATTTTATATATATATATATATATATATAGTTACACTTGAAATATTTAATTTCTCTGCTATTGCCAAATTTTTGGTTAAGTATCTATATTTTTGGAGATTATAAGATCCTACAATAAGAGAATAAAAACGTCCATAGAGTGTCCGGAAGGTATGTAAAACCTTCCATTGTATATATGAATGATCTAGATTTAGTTAGTAGAAATTAATTCATATCATTAGATCAAATCGATCCTCATTGTTTATTGAAGAGATGGGGTGCTATAAGCATGGGGTAGCGTTTCATTTTGAAACTATTCAAGGCTTGTAGTTTAAATTATTCATATATCATATATTTTTACGTGTAGTGCACATGCTTCTTGCTAGTTATCCAAAAATGTTTTTGACAAAATCACCCTTTATCCCCTTGTAGGCTGCGCAAGTCAATGGGTAAATTGACAAACATGTACTTTTCTTTCTTTATTGTTGATAAATCTAATGTATCTTTATTGTTCATAAATTTGGAGTATGAATACGTACACGAATTACAACTTCTTATGCACTTTTGATTTTGCATTTTTGATTAAGAACTATTATAATTGTTTTTTGTAGTTCAATTTTGAATTTTGAGGTGAATATGTCATTTTTTAAAAAAGAAATTCATAAGAGATTGAGTAGAACGAAGATTATGTGAATACATGTTAAGATATGGTTATATTTTATTTTATTTTATATTTATTTCTTTTTTAAAGCAACAGGCTCGCATGGAAGATGGATTAGTTTGCCAGCAAGCTCGGAAAAAACAGAGAGGTGTTGGTCAAATTTTCCTCCTGAATGTGATATTGTCACATTTTTAGACAGTGACAATTTTAAGCTACTATGTGATTCGTGAAATTTGATCAGTCCCACCCTACAACCACTGCCACTACCGGTTGAATCTCCTTATAACAATTCACCATATTTAATATCTTCCAATTGGGGCAATAATTCTTGGAAATTATTCCATTCATCGTATAATCATTTCTAGGGACTCAGAAATTCCTTCTGAGTGTGATATTGTCACACATCTTTTGTTAATGTCCTGAGACCAACTCACATTGTTTTTCGTTAACCCTTTCACAAAAGAGAAAATTGAACTTCCCTCCACCACTTCATTTTTTCTCTACATTTGTTTCACGACTCCACCAACTTTCCCAGATTGCATTGCTGTTGGAATTTTTTCGAAGAGTTCAATTGTTGATATTAAATTCAGACTGATCTTAAAGCTTTGAAAACATTGATACTGATTTTTGAGTATCAATTTGCCCACCACTCTACTGTATAGTGTACTATTGTTTGCAGCATAAATCAAGAGAAAATAGTCTTTGATCCAACAGATGACGGATAAGATACAACGAATATATTGAAACAAATGGTGAGGTTGACAAAAAGAAGCCAATAAAGATGAAGACGAGACGAAGAAGAACAAGAGGATGAGGAGGTTCATGAGCATTACATGGCAGAAATGGATGGGGACATATGGGGTGTGTACATAAAAAAGGACGAGGGACGAGAAAGTGTTAAAAAATTTGATCCATCTGAGATGCGTTGGATCAAACTCGAGATTTTACGGGACAAGTATTGCTTGTATGTTAGTCCTAATGGATCGTTTCCTAAAACTTGTAGTGTTAATGGCATGGTTGATACAATTTAATTCAACAAGTTTAATGGCAAGAGTGGTGTTTTGCACTCTTTGAAGAACAGAATGTATCACTCAGTTGTGAGTGATTTGGCTAGTGCAGCGGCTTATGGGCTCACTGAAGTCGACTTTCGTGCTCGGACTACAATTTAGAGAGTGTAACCTCTTGAACTCAAATCTTATGTTAAGAACAATTTATAATTATTTTAGTCTCGGTCCACTTGTTATTTTTTGGATATTATTTACAGTTATTTCCATTTCTCTTTGTTTTCTATTTGAAGTTTGTCATTCCATTAGTTTTTTAAGGTAAAGTTAACAACATGGGCAAAATTTGTTTAAAATTGGAATATTCAGGACTAAGTTTGTCGAGTCTAATAAATGGGGGACAAAAAATTGTTTTAATGGTAAAGTTGAGGGACCAAAAGTGAAATTCTCATATAACACTGAATTTTTTATTTTATTTTTTTTGGAAAGTTCAATTTCATTAAAATAAAGGGATATGAATACAAAAAAAACAAGCCAAAACTACTAGAAACAAACGTACCAAAGAAGCCAAACCAATAAGCCCTATAATAGAAAATACAAAAGAGGAGTTAACTGCCTATCTGTTAGCCCCTTAGTTCATTGGGTGCATTGGCACAGCAGGCTTGCGTGCCTATGCACGTCGGGTTTGATATGTGGTAGTGTTGTGGCACGAGTTGTTGGAACAACATATGACACAAGGTTGGTGCAATCAGTGTGGGATGGCCGGACCAGAATGTGGGTTAAGTGGCACTGTCGAGAAAACTCGGCAACTTGCGGGTTGGCTCGACAGTGTGCTTCGTTTCTCGGCAGCTCTTGGGATTTCTCTGCAGTGGGCTAAGTTCTCGGCAGGTCAGTAGACTGGGCAGAATGCTCGGCAGTGGGCTAAGTTACTCGGCAGTTGGGAAAAAGGACTCGGCAGTGTGCGGGCGAGACAGAGATATGGCGCGCCGAGTGAGCAAGGCACTTGGGTGCACGCGCAAGGCAGTTACCAAGCAGTTATCGAACGTGTGTGAGACATGTGCGACGGTTATAGGCTGATTACTCAACATAACCGCCCGGTACTTCGTAGCATTCGATTGGCCCTTTGTCCTAGCGGTTAGGAAAACTGATTGTAACCTATTTTATGTATATTTGAGCAAGAGCTGGACGTTTTTTAGTATTGTGTGCAAGCCTTGTTGAATGTATGTTCTTGTATTAAGATTGGTGAATAATACAAGTTGAGCATTGCTCGTAATTGTTGTGTTGCTTTACATTCCGTACATTGTGTGTGTTTTGGCTTGTTTGTTGATTGAATTAAACACGAGTGTGGAAAGGATCAAACACGAGTGTGGAAAGAAAGAGATTGGCTGACTGGTTTGTGTGATAACCAGGCCGCGCAGTGGTGAAATTGGGCGCAAATTAAGGCTCAAAATTTACCCCGGTGATAGTTGGTACCCGAGCCAGGTTTGAAGGGTTCTGTCCATGATTGTTGATTCCGCGTTGCTGTTCTGGTTTGGATCGTGTGATGGAAGATCTAAATGCTTAACGGGATCGGATTCTTGAGATGGAAACGAGAATTCGTCGAGTTGAAGGATTTATGGGGACACCCCCGGAACCGCTGAAAACTACTATTTTCCAGGCATTGGAAAAGATAGATACATTACAGAAATTAGTGAATAAGATCCCCTCTTTCATCGAAGGTCGGATTGTGTCGATGGGCGAGGATCTTGGCATACTAACTGATGTCGTAGATCTGAAGATTGATGTGATCAACACGGAATTAAGCGTGTTGAAGAGAGCTATTGGCGGTTCCATGCCGGATGAGAGACCATCTTCATCCAAGTTGAAATTTCCTGGCCCGAAACCTTTTAGCTATGCGAGAGACGCCAAAGAATTGGAGAATTTCTTGTGGGATATGGAAACTTATTTCTAGGGGGCGAAAATCTCTGATTCGGAGAAAGTTTCGATCACTAGCAAGTACCCCTCTGATGATGCGAAGCTTTGGTGGAGGACTCGTCTTTCAGACGATATCAGTGTGAATAGGCAAAAAATTGAAACGTGGGATGCCTTGAAATGTGAACTGAAAGACCAGTTTCTCCCTTGCAATACATCTTGGCTTGCAAGGGAGTCGTTGAGAAAGTTGAAACATACTGGGACGGTTCGGGATTATGTGAAAGACTTCAGTTCCTTGATGCTGGATATTCGTGAAATGGCTGAAGAGGACAAATTGTTCAAGTTCATGTCCGGATTGCAATCTTGGGCCCAAGCCGAACTTAGGAGGTAAGGTGTCAAAGATTTGACGTACGCTTATGCCGCTGCAGATCGCTTGGTGGATTTTCGTGTTGTCGGTGGCCCGGATTCTGAAAAGAAGAAAAGTAAAGATGGGGGCAAAGACAAGGGAAAGACTGGTAAATATGGGAAAGACGGAAAATCCAAGTTTAAGAAGGCCAAGGATGTTGCGTCGGGTTCGAAACCTAAAGAATCTCAACCCGAGATCGATAGGTCTCGAAAGGGCTGTTTCATTTGTGGTGGTGATCATCGGAAGCGTGACTTCCCGAAACGCAGCAAACTTAATGCGTTGATGGCAGAGGATGATGATAGTGGTAAGGATGTTGGACGTTCGCAGGTCAACCCCTTACAACTATTAAGTACAATTCAAGAGAAGTCCACGAACCATAAGGGCCTTATGTATGTGAAGATTATTGTAAATGGAAAAGTTGTGATGACAATGATTGATACGGGTGCCACTCACAACTTTGTGGCTGAACAGGAGATTCAGAAGTTGAGTTTGAACGTCTTGGAGCATTCCAGTCGAATTAAGGCTGTGAATTTAGAGGCGAAGCAGATTAAAGGGATGGCCACTGTCGACTTGGTGATTGGGTCTTGGCACGGACAGTGTAAACTTATAGCCATTCCCCTTGACGACTTCGATATTATTCTTGGAATGCAATTCTTGATTTCAGCCAATGTCTTTGTGTGTCCTCGTGTGGGTGGATTGTTGTTGTTGATGCTGAGTGCAATTCATTTGTGAAGGGTGTTTTTCCTAGTGATGACCCGGGGCCGAGCAACAATAAAAATGGTTGTTTGTCGGCTATGCAAGTGAAGAAGGGCCTCAAGTATGGTGAAATGACGTATTTGGCGACTATGGTTGAAATCAAGAAAGATGTGTTTCAGGAGGTGCCGGATGCGATAGCCGCTTTGTTAGTGGAGTTCGAGGACATCTTTCCCTCAAAACTTCCTAAAAAGTTGCCTCCAAGACGAGCTATTGATCATAAAATTGAGTTGGAACCAAGGGCGAGACCTCTTGCTATGGCTCCGTATAGAATGGATCCAACGGAGTTGGTGGAATTGAGGAGACAGTTGGATGAGTTTTGGATGCTGGTTTGGTGCGGTCTCCTAAAGCGTCGTATGGATCTCCGATTCTGTTCCAAAGGAAATAAGACGGCTCGATGCGGATGTGTGTGGATTACAGGGCTTTGAATAAGGTTATTATCAAAATAAGTACCCTATTCCAAACGCCTTGGATCTATTTGATAAACTATCGAGGGCACGGTTTTATACAAAGATTGATTTGAGGGCTGGATATTGGCAAGTACGGGTGAAATGACGTATTTGGCGACTATGGTTGAAATCAAGAAAGATGTGTTTCAGGAGGTGCCGGATGCGATAGCTGCTTTGTTAGTGGAGTTCGAGGACATCTTTCCCTCAAAAATTCCTAAAAAGTTTCCTCTAAGACGAGCTATTGATCATAAAATTGAGTTGGAACCAAGGGCGAGACCACTTGCTATGGCTCCGTATAGAATGAATCCAACGGAGTTGGTGGAATTGAGGAGACAGTTGGATGAGTTTTGGATGCTGGTTTGGTGCGGTCTTCTAAAGCGTCGTATGGATCTCTGATTCTGTTCCAAAGGAAATAAGACGGCTCGATGCAGATGTGTGTGGATTACAGGGCTTTGAATAAGGTTATTATCAAAATAAGTACCCTATTCCAAACGCCTTGGATCTATTAGATAAACTATCGAGGGCACAGTTTTATACAAAGATTGATTTGAGGGCTGGATATTGGCAAGTGCGGGTTGCCGAAGGAGATGAGGCAAAAACTACTTGTGTGACGAGGTATGGTTCATATGAGTTTCTTGTGATGCCATTCGGTTTAACTAATGCCCCTGCCACGTTTTGTAATTTGATGAATGACGTGCTTTACAAGTTCCTTGATCGATTTGTGGTTGTATATTTGGATGATATTGTGATCTATTCAGAATCTCTCGAGGATCACTTGGTGCATTTGAGGCGTGTATTTGAGAAATTGCGGGAATACAAGCTTTATGCCAAAAAGGAGAAGTGTGAGTTCTGCCGAGAAAAAATCACTTTTCTTGGTCACATCATAAGCCAAGAAAAAATAAAGATGGACGGGAAGAAAGTGCGGGTTGTTGCTGAATAGACTGCCCCGTCCAAAGTTGCTGATTTGAGATCATTTTTGGGATTGGTGAACTACTATCGAAGGTTCATCAAAGGGTACTCCAAAATTGTAAACCCTTTTACTGATCTTCTTAAGAAAGATCAGAAGTGGGAGTGGACCGTGAAATGTCAAAGTGCGTTTGATTTATTGAAACAGGCGGTATCATCGAAACCTGTGCTAAAATTGCCAGAATTTGATAACCATTTGAGGTGCAGACCGATGCTTCTGATCGGGCTATTGGCGGTGTGTTGGTCCACGACAAACATCCGATAGCGTTGGAGATTCGTAAACTCAAGGATGCCGAAATGCGGTATAGTACTAATGAGAAAGAGATGACGGGGGTGATTCATTGTTTGGATGCTTGGAAGCATTATCTGTTGGGCACGAAATTTACTGTCGTAATGGATAATGTTGCCAACACCTATTTCAAGACGCAGAAAAAGCTTACTCCGAAACAAGCATGTTGGCTAGAGTTTTTTGGTGAGTATGATTTCGATTGGGTACGCAGGCCGATAAACATAATGATGTGGCTGATGCTTTGAGTCGAAAAGCGGTGGAAGAGTATGTTGCTGCCTTGACTCTTATTGAGTCTGATTTCTTGGAACGGATTCGAGAATCATCCCAAAATGATGCTGGTTATTTAAAACTTGTTGAGCAGGTTGGTGTCGGTCATATTCGAAAATATTGGCTAAATGATGGGTTGTCGTATGCGAAGGATGGACGGGCTTACATGCCTAGTGGTCCATTGAGGCGTCAACTATTGAGGGAAACTCATGACCCTCAATGGGTTGGGCATCCTGGTATTGATAGAATGTTGGCTTTACTGTCCCATCGGTATTATTGGCCTAAGATGGAGTATGATGTTGAAGCTTACGTCCGGACTTGTCTTATGTGCCAACTTGACAAGTCGGAGCATAAGAAAGAGACAGGGTTACTTCAGCCCCTGCCCATTCCCGAAAGACCGTGGCAATCAGTTTCGATGGACTTTATTTTGGGTTTTCCCAAAGTTAACAGAATGGCTTCTATTTTTGTTGTTGTTGATAGGTTTTCCAAGTATGGGGTGTTCATTCCTGCACCTAATGCTTGTCTTGCCGAGACGGCTGCAGATTTGTCTTTCAAACACGTGGCCAAGTATTTTGAGTTGCCTGAAGATATTATCAGTGATCGAGACACTCGGTTTACAGGTAGATTCTGGACGGCACTGTTTAATATGATGGGAACGGAGTTGAAATTTTCCACGGCTTATCACCCACAAACCGATGGTCAGATGGAACAGATAAATCAGCTGCTGGAGGAATACTTGAGGCACTACGTTTCAGCAAGTCAGAAAAATTGGGTTGAGCTGCTGGACATGGCGCAGTTTTGTTACAATTTGCTCAAGTCATCGGCCACTGGAATAAGTCCCTTTGAATTGGTGTACGGGTTGCAGCCTATGACTCATCATGAGATTGTTGCTAAGCGAACAGGAGGCAAAAGTCCTGCTGCTTATCGCTTTGCTAGGGCGAAACAGGAGTTGCTTGACGAGGCCAAGGACAGCTTGTCCAAGGCTCAGCGTCGGATGACAAAGTATGCTAATTTAGGTAGACGGGATGTGGAATTCAGTGTTGGGGAAAATGTGTTGTTGAAGCTTACTCCACAAATTTGGAAGAAAATCAGTTCAAAGACGGTGCATCGTGGGCTGATTCCAAAGTATGATGGTCCATTTGAAATATTGAAGAAAGTGGGTAATGTAGCCTATCGTTTGAGACTTCCGGATAAACTGAGAATTCATCCTACGATTCATGTGAGCTTTTTGAAGAAGTACCATAAGGATGCATTGAAGGAGACTAGGAAGCAGGCTGCACGGGCTCTGCCATTGATTAGGCAGGAGTTTGATAAAGATGTTCAGCGGATTTTGAGTCATTGTACCAAAGGGCAAAGTAAGAAAAATCGAAAAACATATTACTTGGTCCATTGGAAGGGTGAGTCCGAGGAAGATGCTACTTGGGAACGGGATGTTACTTTGTGGCAGTTTGAGAAGAAGATTGATGAGTATTTGAAGATGAAAGGAACCTTACTTACCTCAATGAGGGCATCGAGCTCTATTGGTGGGGGAAGTTTGTTAGCCACTTAGTTCGTCGGGTGCATTGGCACGGAAGGCTTGCGTGCCTATGCACGTCGGGTTTGATATGTGATCAGACTTGACACTCAGGAATGTGCTAGTGTCATGGCACGAGTTGTTGGAACAACATATGACACAAGGTTGGTGCAATCAGCGTGGGATGGCCGGACCAGAATGTGGGTTAAGTGGCACTGTCGAGAAAACTCGGCAGCTTGTGGGTTGGCTCGACAGTGTGCTTGGTTTCTCAGAAGCTTGTGGGATTTCTCGGTTGTGGGCTAAATTCTCGACAGGTTGGCTAAGTTTCTCGGCAGAATGCTCGATAGTGGGCTAAGTTACTCGGCAATTGGGAAAAAGGACTCGACAGTGTGCGGGCAAGATAGAGAAATGGCGCGCCGGGTGAGCGAGGAGTCTGTGCGCGGGCGCAAGGCAATTACCAAGCAGTTATCGAACGTGTGTGAGACATGTGCTGCGGTTATGAGCTGATTACTCAGCATAACCGTTCGATACTTGGTAGCATTCAAGTGGCCCTTTGTCCTAGCGGTTAGGAAAACTGATTGTAACCTATTTTATGTATATTTGAGCAAGAGCTGCACGTTTTTTAGAATTGTGTGCAAGCCTTGTTGAATGTATGTTCTTGTATTAAGATTGGTGAATAATACAAGTTGAGCATTGCTTGTAATTGTTGTGTTGCTTTACATTCCGTACATTATGTGTGCGTTGGCTTCGTTATTGATTGAATTAAACACGAGTGTGGACAGGATCAAACATGAGTGTGGAAAGGATCAAACACGAGTGTGAAAAGGAAAAGATTGGCTGACTGGTTTGTGTGATAACCAGGCCGCGTAGTGGTGAAATTGGGCGCAAATTAAGGCTCAAAATTTACCCCTGTTACACTATCCAACATTGCCATCGTCATCCGTCTTCCTATATTCGTCCTTTGCAAGTTTAGGACAGTTCAAAGTATCCCTTTTGGTAGTTCTTTCAGATACTTGTGGATTAACCTGCCAAAAATTATTAATTTGCTAGTAATTATCAACTGTCGACTTCTAGATTGAGTATCTGGGGCCCCAGCCCGCTTTGGCACATAAATATCAACAGGTGCTTTGTCCACTTTATTAGCCATCGGGCATCTTTGTGTCACATGACCATAGGAATTGCATCCCTTACATATCGATACTTTCCATTCATATCCAATATCAATCTTACAATTATCATTGTCTTCACCATTCCGAAGGTAGCAAAATGTATATATGATTAGAAAATTCAGCATCTACATTCATGTTAATGGATACCTGAGCATAATCAATCATTTTCATGGTTAACGTAAAGGCATCCGAGTATAGAGGTCTACCCATGGCACTTGCAACCGTACTCAAACCATCCAATGTCCAATATTCAGCTGGAAGGAGATGTAATTTAACCCCAATAGGAATGTCCTTGTGTACCTCGTTCTCAAGGGTCATCCCTTCTCGCCATATTTCAAGGAAAAGAGTTTCGCCATCAAACAACCACGGCCCTCCTTCAAGCACATCAATTATCAAATCAACATATTCGATTTTATAGAGATAAAACCATGTGTTTGTTGCTTTAACCTCAATCAGACCCCCTCCATATCGAATGAACATAATTCTTAACATCAATAAAATACTCTTTTCCAATGAAATATCCGGCTAGAGTATTCGACCAACATTTCATACCAGATTGTACGATTTCCCAAGTTGGACGGACAAAGGTCTGTCCGTTGATGATCTCCGGCTTGACGTAATGATATCGGGCCAGGCTGAAATCACTGATAATGTACCATAGGACGATGACAATCCGACAATCCGAGATTGGGGTTTTTTTTTCAATAGTTCAAGGTTCGCCAGAGATGACACCCGCGCCTCCAAACTGAATGGACCTGACTTCGCCCACAATTGAATCCACCAGAAAGAAGGTGTGAGGCCATTCTGCAACTACGACTGGTCAATTGACGAGATTGTTGATATCAGGGCTCCATTCGAAGGTGCGTGCCACAATTCCTTAATTTTCAAGGTTTCGACTCCTGCCCAACTCCTTGATAGCAGCTAAAGATGATCCAAGCGAGGAAGAAGATCTAACCATTACTAAGAAAGTATTTCTCTAGTGAGATCAGAACCCCTGTATAACATTGAATTGCCTCCTGGTTCACTATTACAATGCTTGGAGCATGGCCTTCACCCGGAGTTGTGGATGAAAAGACTTGATGTGACGTAATCGAGTTTAACCTCCATAGTTGAGAGACGTTTAAAGTAACATTTCGGATCTTCTATTTCAGTTTTGTGTTTTTTTATTATAATTACATACTTTTCGAATATACACTTATTACATCACTTGAATTGCATTTGTAATACAAAATATAAGATCAATACCAAATTACCATCTAGTTCACTATTACAATGCTTGGAGCATGACCTGCACCCCGAGCTGTGGACGAGTCGTGATAAGTGAAATAGGAGAGTGAACATAATTTGATGACAATGTGAACTTATAACGTTGAAGAATCATTGACATAGCAATCTTCACTTCATTATTTGCAAAGTTCAACCCGACACACGTTCTCGGGCCAAAACCGAACGGTAGGAAAGCCATCGGGTTGTTTCTTGTTGCCATAGCTACCCCTTCTTCAAATCTCTCTGGTTTGAAAAGGTGAGCATCTTTTCCCCACATTTCTGAATCTCTATGGAGTGCTAGAAGTGGAATATGCAATTCCATTTCAGCTGGAAGTTCATATTTGCCTAATGTGACTTTCCTTTTCACTCTTCTTACTAGACTGGCTGCAGGGGTGTACAGCCTTAAAGCCTCATTGATGATCATGTTTGCCTAATCAAAACAGCAAAAAAATAAGAGTAAATTACATAGACAACTCTGCATGGGACCTAATGACGAAAAAACACTTCGAAAATTGAAGAATTAGCATAACTTCCTTTATCAGCAAAAGCATATCACAATTTCACTCTCTACCAGTAAAAATACAATTTCATCACATATTTTTGAGTTGTCTTGGTAATTTACATAACCTAAAAGGCTCGTCGTACTTACAATAAATGAATGAGTGTGCATGCGAGTATCCCAATGAGTAATGAGAGGCAAGTCATTTAATCAAATGCTAGTGCAAAAGTTTTTCATCTTCGTCGTTAGTTCAAATTTAGTCCCTCAACTATTTCATCCTCATATTTCAATTACGTGACCATTGAAAATGCGGTAACCGCTTTGATCCAATAAGTTTGAGCCTCTTACATTTTCAGTCACTCGCATTTGTGAACAATTAATGGAGAGTGTAGACATTAATGACTGAATTTACCATAATATTAAAGCGATACGGAATACTTTTGACTGGAAATGAGTACTTAACGACATATATAATGTACCAGAAATGCAATTTTCCCGTAAAATTGACTCCAAAATGTGATGAATTTGCTTACAATTTTCAATCTTGGAAGGCCTTCTGCGCTTGGATTGTCCTGGCCAAATAAATCAAGTACTTCTTTTCTTGCTTTCTCTTGCCAATCTGTATGAATTGCTAAAAGAAGAAAAGTCCAAGATAATAAACTGCTAGTTGTTTCATGTCCAGCAAGAAAGAACACTTTGCATTCATCAATAATATCATCTACTGAGATTTTATTTTTCTTGTCAGCATCATGATGAACTCTTAGAAGTGATCCTAGAAAATCACCACCAAAATTGTGTGCTTCTCCTCTTATTACCTTCTCTTCTCTTTTGCTCATTATTGCCATCACAGAAGCACGAAGGGACTTCTCGATTTTATCCGATTCAATGTCGTCTTGCGACTTCAAAATCTTTCTGCAAGAAGTTTTATAGTATACGTATAGTTAAAACTCGAGAAAATTGCAATTTTAGTATGTAACTGAAAGAGGTTGACTAAATTAGTCATGTAAATTGTGACACGGGTAATTTTAGACTGCCAATTTGATGACACAAATATTCAATTGTCGTAAGTTAAGGACGAATTTTACACCAACAAGGTCCAGCATAGTTAGTAGATAACTGAGTTCCTTAAGCATGTCGTTCAGGGTTCGATCCCTGGCCGTGTGTATGGAAAAGGCTTTGTTGGGAGAGGTAAAACCCACTTCGGTAATCTCTACGCCTCGAAAGGATTAGTCTCCGGTGTCCGGCTGGGGGAAACCCTTAGTATAAACTAAAAAAAAAAGGACGAACTTTACTGGGAATAAAAAAAAATAGCTGGAAAGTCGCATGTGCATTTAATTTGGACAATTTTTATTTTGGAGGTAAAATTGTATCTTTATCTTCACTTACATGATTAAGATTGCAAGCTTACCCAGCATAAAGTTTGCAGATTTAGTCTTATAAGTTATGCTAAGTGGAATTTTCGGTCCTCACGTGATGATTTTCGCTCCAAAATTAAAAAAAAAATCAAATTAAAAAGGTCATGTGTCAGCACGTGCAAATTTTCGATCAACTTTTCAATTTCCGTGTAGATTTATGATTTATCCTCGATCCTAGAAAATTGAATAGTCAGTGTTACGTTCTTAAATTTCCAGCAGTGACCATGAAATTTATGACATGCTTAGAGTTAGGAAATGTGGAAAGATGGTAATTACTCGAGACCGAAAGGTCGAATCCTATCGACATTCTTGAATATAAGGATCCCAAGCTTTGTGAGCATATCAAAAATGTTTTTCCCTTCAACATAACTGCTTCCAAAAGCTGTTCTTGAAATCACTTCTGAACTCAATATCATGAATTCTCTAGATATCTCTATTTCTTTTCCTTCATATTGTCTCCAATTTTCCAGCATAGTTTCAACACTTCCAATCATTGCTGGAATCATCTCCTGAAAGCAATGGTAAAATCATACCAAAGATATATATATATATATATATATATATACAAATTATCATTTATAAGTCCAACAACAATAATACAATATGATTAACTGCAACCCATATTGAGAACAAAGCTTGAATTGTATTAAAGATAATAAATTGCAAGAGGTTTAAGGTGGTATTAACAGATTTAGGCTTCCATCAAGTAGACTTTGACCGTCTTTGTGGGGTCATAGCCATGTGTGTAAGTGTGATTCGGAGAGAAAACTTGTTTGAGTTATGTTTTCTGACCCGGGTGTAACTTCAAGGTCGAATCAGATTTAACATTCAAGACCTTTCTATTAATCGTGATACCGAGAGAATACTTATTTGGAATTGGGTTAGACTTTCTGACCCGACCCGAGCAAATCAAGATTGAACGTCCTTATATGGTTGGTTGGGTCGGAACTAACCGACCCATATACTGATCCGGTTCACGGCCTTTTTAATAATCTTGGTTATGGTCTATGTTTAGGCCCATATCACATACAATTTAATTCTTTTCTTTCATAATGTTATTCTTGAATTTGCTGCAATATTAACAAGAAAATTAGCTATTTAGTTTACCTTTAGGCTTTCTGCGTAAAATGCGTGGTTTGCGAGTTTTCGTAGTTTCGGCCACTTCTCCCCTTCTGTCATAATAAGCCCATCTCCAAGCAGCTTCTTTACATGGCCTTCAACTTTGACTTTCTGGAAAATACCTTCTTTATTTGATAGTATTTCCTTAGCCAATTCAGGTTCAGTGATCACCATATGAGGTTGAGGCCCAGTCCATGTAAGAAAATTCTTTCCTGTTACATGGAAAAATAATATTAAAATTTAAATGAAGATTATGGGAAAAAAAAACATAAAAAAATTGATAGTCACCATATAGTTTCATCCATGTATAGAAACTAGGCTGGACTATAGGAAATATATCATGTGATAAATCCATAGGACATTTTCGGGCTTGCTCTTTCAAACTAAGGCTCTCTTTAGTAGTTCCGTGAATAATTTTGTACGAGGGGCCCGTGATTCCTTGTGATTGCATCATGTGTTGAACACGAAAAGGTATCCATATCACTTTGTAGATAAATCTTATCACAATAAGTGTGATAAGGGAGAGCAAAAATGATACAATCATGGTTAGTGAGTAGTGATCATAAATGAATAGACAACATGTACAATATTGTCATTCTATATATAAATCTTGGGATGGATGAGACATCCTAGGTTCCATAGGATGGTGATAAAAACAATAAAGTATACAAGGTTTTAGAAAGTGATTTAGATGTTTACTAGGGAGAACTATGATTGTGTCAAAGAATGAAAAAGGACGAACAACCAAAAACGAAAATGAAAAGACAAATGTTTTAGAAGGATTAAGGCGGTCGCATTATAAATGCATTTGTTAAATAGATTGTCAGCTGCAGGTAGTTATTCTTAGAAGCTTTTGAAAATTTATTAATTAGTCATGTATAAGCCTGCATGTCGTCATTGTGGGAAAAATTATTTTTTTGGTCCCATAATTGGCACCCTCTACACTTTTGGTCCCGCGCTTGTTGATTTTTTCACTTTTGGTCCCATAAGTGTTGAAAATTCTCATTTTTGGTCCCATGACCAAATTCTATCAAGACATTAACGGATCGGGCCGTTAAGTTAATAAAAAAGAAAAGAAAAAACATTAAAAAAAACAAGAAAAGTTGAATTGCCATATGACCCCCTTCATATCTTTATATTTACTTCTAATACCAACTTTAAAATAAAATTTTAAACTGAAAAAAAAGTAATTATATATATATATACACACACATATGTGGGTGTGAATGTGTGTGAGTGCGTGTGAGTGTGTGTGTGTGTGTGTGTGAGTGTGTGTGTGTAATTGTGTGTGTGTGTGCGCGCGTGTGTGCACGTGTGACTTTGACCCGTTAATTTCTTGACGGAATTTGGTCATGGGACCAAAAGTGAGAAAATCAACAAGCGCGGGACCAAGAGCGTAGAGGGTACCAATTATGGGACCAAAAAAGCAATTTTCCCGTCATTGTTAGAAGCTTCGAGAATTTAAAATCCGGTATAAGCCAGCAAGTAGTAATTCTTAGAAGTTTTGTGGATTTCAAATTCTATATTAGCCTGCAAATAGTGATTCTTAGAAGTTTTCACGGACTTAAAATCCTGTATAGGCCTGCAGACATCAATTCTATGCACACAAGCATTGAGAATATAATAAAATTTTTGTCACTTAAATTTGAACATTTTACAATTTCAGTCATTTAATTTGTACATATGCAACTCCATTAGCAGTTACCGGAGAGTTGATGACAAAAGACGAATATATATATCAGAAAATTGGGAGGTTATGGACAATTTTGGCTAGACAAAGAAACGTAATTATCACGATATAAATACCGTAACTTGCAGATTGTAGCTAGATTCTAGTTTACATACAATTTTCAACCTGGCAATGATCTCTGGTATTGGATTATCATTGCCAAACAGTTGAAAAGCCTCTTTTCTTTGGTTTTTTCTTGCCAATCTGTGTAAAAGTGCTACATATTTTCGCAAACTTCGTGATTATTAGCTAAAAGGAATTCCATCCCAAGAAAATTGGAGAGGATTAAGGGAATTGTGATCTTTATTTAGTGTTCTTTGTTAGATATAGGGAACTTGTATTATTGAGTAACATATTTATAGAGTTACAAGAAAAAGAATACAAAAAAACCCTAAACTATAAAGAAGCTGGTAAAAGATAAATAAGGTAATAAGAATACTAGTCTAACTAAGAAAACAATAATAATATTAATCTTATTAGGAGAGCAATAATAATATCTAACATTCTTGTCCTAGTATGTTTCTTGATTCATGCGTTATAACAATATTATTCTAGTTTTGAATATTTTACGACACTATTGTATTTTAAACTAAGTATTGAATCTCAAAGTAGTATCAATAAGTAATAACTTATGAGTTGTTCCTCTTATAAATGTATATCAATAGCTTTTCAATTACTGCATTTAGACTTACTTTTGTATTGTCTTATTTTACTTTCATTCTTATTGAAATATTTCATCTTACTTTCCGCACAAAAGATATGACAACGGTATAAAGTAGATTACATGTTACTTGTTAGTAGAGATCTCGGGCTAGAAACAGCACATGAGATCTTCTATTACAAAATGATGTTGCATCCTTTGTTGCATATTATGTCTATCCAATAAGTATATATAATTCATATTAAATTTACATTTAAAAAAATATTTTATACACATGTGATTCATATGTAAAGTGCAATAGGAAAATGCAACAGCATTTGCAATAGAAGATCCGAATTAAACAAACAGGGTGAGGGTAGGATATGGTATATAGAGAGAATTATTAAATATTTATTTATGCATTTTGATGATAATATACTTGTCGTGCGTTCATAATTCATGATATTGAAAATGGGATAGAAACGGTACAGTGAAGATGATGAACAAATAAACAACCCAAATTATAGTTTAATCTTTTGGAAAAATTACACGCAGACCCTCTCACCTACTGTGTAATTATCAAAACTCCCCATCACTTATTGGAAATTACCAACACACAATATAATGCTAAGGATTTCTTACAACTACACCTATGTGTGTTTAACAATTCTTACAATATTACCCCTATAAACCTTATAAATAAACCCCTTGAGGGTGTGTTGGTAATTTAAATAAGTGAGGGAATATTTTGATAATTACACAATAAGTGACGGGTCTGCGTGTAATTTTTCTTAATTTTTTTCTCAAATTCTTGTGAAAATGATGATTATATTTCGTTCCAAGTGACTCTTGTTTTAAGAAAAGCATTTTATCCCTGATAGAACATCGAACATAGGTAATATTTTACTTCCTCTAGCTAGCTACATTAGCATAACATGTTGCCAAGAGATTATATCACAAACTATTTGTTGAACTATATATAGTTAATCAACAATGTTTCAATAAAAATTCAAAATATACATTACAAAAATTAACTTGATGCCACCGTTGATGTACATTCTCAACGGGATTTGGCAATCGTTTCCTTTTGGATCTCTGGAGACAACACGAGAGGAGAAAGAAGAGGGATCGGATCTTTACTCGAAAAATAAGAAGCCACCATTGATGCTGCTGATGCTGATGACAACAATGATGATGATTCTTTATTGCCTTCTATTGTACTGCATTCGGAACTTTCTAGATTTAGCTGCAGAGGGCGAGGGGCACGTCTTTGCAACCGGCTCAAAGGGGGCTTTCGTGTAATCACAAACTCGTCTCTGGGAGCTATAGTATGGAATCCTGGAAACTCATTGTCAATGCCCTCCATTGCCTTGATGTTCTATTTGGATAAAGAGAGAGTTTTGATCTTGTTATTTCTTCAACTTTAGTCAAGTACTAATTATTTTTTTGTATGAAATAATGTACGAACCTTCTAATGTACTGATTATCACAGACTTAGACCTTTTTAACGTACCATGTGGTGCTTGGTTCCGAAGTTGTGCTAAGTCAGCCTCTCTCAATAGTCGTGTTTGTATTTTTGAAGGAAGGAAATTGGCAAAGGAAGTTGAAGATCACAAAAATAACATTTTAGAATTATGTGTATGTATCTATTTAAATCTGCATCTGATCATGTGAAGGGAGCTGCTCTGCTGCTGTCCTTCATGTGAGAAGGGAATCACTGCATCTTGTGTAAATAAACTTACTCAAAATAATTTATCAAAAAAAAAAAAAAAAACTTACTCAAAATCCAAAGATTATTTGACATATTTCCCAATGCTACCACATGATCATGTCTTTATAATGAATTCTGTGCCCCCCACCCACTCGGGTTATTCTCAATCAGGTGTAATAGAATCGGTCTATTTTCACACTGCTGGATCATGGTGTAGGTCATTTTTTAATCGACCAGGTGCAATAGAATCAATCCACTTTTCACTATTCGCTACTTAGTTTCGTCAGTCTATGTTATTGTCAGTCAACTAAGTAGGTCCTGAGGCTCCTTGCAAATCCGTAATTCTGGATCATGGTGGGATGAATGATTATAACTATTTAGCTATTACCATATAAAAAATCAGTTTGGTTTAATTTTTTCACAATTAGTCAAAACATGAAATTATCCCATGATGCTCACATAAACTTGCTTTCAAAAAGTAAATAAGCACCTTAATCTTAACCAGTAAGCATCAACTTTCAGATGAAATTTTTTTTCTAATAAAATGACTATTGTTTTTGCAATAATTATGATTTATAATAGTACCTTGCATGGCAATAACTGAAATTTTTGAATTTAAGTTTCTAAATAAGAAATGTTAAGGCTATGTTTGTTTGTGTTTTCGTGATATCATTTTCATTTTTATTCTCATTTGAAAATAAAAATACACACTTTACATAAATACAATTATTTTCATTTTCTACTTCACATTCTCCAATAACTACATTTCACTTTACTAAATCATATTCACATTTTTCCTTCTTTCACATTTTCTTCTAAAAAATTCGTATTTTCGGCAACAATTGTGGTGTTATAATGGAATAAAATAGATAATGTTAATCTTCATAAGTTTGTGCACATTTTAAGACCCATTTTGAGTCTTTTTAATATTTTTTGGGGGTCAATTTTTATCATATTTACTTATAAATATATTTAATCAATATAATATTATATTATTATTTTATCTATACTATTCATATAATCATTAACTCAATCATTTCATACATTATCAAATTATCAATTCCAACCATTTTCGAAAACATAACCAAACATGCCGATATTTTTACACAAAAATCAAAAAACTCATTTTCCCATACATTTTAAAAAATGACAATTGAAAATGGAATGAAAAAGCCGAAGGCTATGTATGGTTAGGAATTTTAAAAATATTTTCATTTTTTGGATCACCAAAAAATGAAAATGCACAGTCCAAGCCAAATTCTTTGGAAAATGGTCAAATTTTAAATACTACTGCACATTCCCCTATATAATAACCAATCATTTCATTATTTCAATCTTTTATGATTAATTACACTAGCCCACTATTCAACTCATTCTCTTTTAAGAGAGCTCGGATCGAATCGGTATTGATTTCATAATTTATATAATAAAAATTCATATTCAATTTTCCAAATATTCCAATTATTATTATTAAATAATATTTAATAATATATCATTTGAATAATATATAATTCCCACTATCCACTATTCCTCCCCTGCACAACCCCACCCCCACGCAGATACACACACACACAATTACACGCACGCACACACACACATAGTCACACACAAACTCACACACTGTCAAGCACACTGTCACGCACACACAACTACACACACTGTCACGCACACACAACTACACACACACAGAGCCACGCACACACACAATTACACCCACACACAATCACGCGCACACACACATACAACGCAATTTCTAAGATAAAACATACATATATATATAAGTATTTTTCTTTCAAATTTAAGTTTTTATTTTAAATTTGGTATTAGAAGTAAATCTAGAGATGTAAATGGGCAATATAGTAATTGAGTTTTTTAATTTTTTTTAATGCTTTTTCTTTTTTTAAAAAAAAATATTATGTAAGGGAATTTTAGTATTTTGACACTTTCCATGCATTTTTACATCAATATATGAAAACTTGGGATGTTACTTGTAATTTATGGAACTAATGGATTTTTTTGTAATTAAGCCTTACCTCAGGACCCCCAATGTAATTATCCTTATATATATATATAAATATATAAGGAATTTGAGAAGATTTTGACTATTATAGGGGTGCCCACGAACAGAGCTCGAACCGAGTCTCATCAAATTTCTAGGCTCGAGCTCGGGTAAAGATTTTATATAACATCATAGTATCTCATTATAAGAAGATGGAAACAAATTTGCCTCGATCAAATTGGAAATAAAATATTATATGTAAATGAAAAAAAGAAATATAGAACTAATAATGCTCCAATCAAATTTACACATTTTATAAAATATTGTATATATGAAGCACATACCACTTTTATATTTGTTCAATGCGAATCGTATAATCACACTAACTATTATAAATATAGACGAGCAAGACTCAATTTTCTTGAGTTTCTAAAACATAAAATTGAAAAGAAAATACGAAATGAAAAAAAAATTAAAAATCAAAACCTAAAAAGAAACAAAAAAAATGAAAAAGTGACATAAAAAAAGGAAAAAACTAAAACTAAAATGAAACTAAACTAATACTAAAAATCCCAACCCACCCCCCCCCCCACCCCCCCCCTCCCCTCTAAAATATATATATTATATTATGTGTGTATATATACACACACATATATACATATTACTTTGTACAAAACTCATAACACTATTCAAAAAAAATATTATTTTAACATTTTATTCGTCATTATCATCACATTCATAACCAACTCAATCATTTCATATATCAAATTCTAATTTAAATGCAACTTTATATCATATTTACACTACTTTCAATTAAATTTTAAAAATACATCCAAACAAACAAATAAAGTCAACATTTTTATACGAATTTCTATAATACACCATCCCAAAAAAAACTCTTCATCCATTTCCTAAAACACAGCCTAAACGTTTATCCACTTGGATATATTTCTGATATGGCAACACAACCACAGACACGTGGCAGCACCCCTCACATCATCTAGGTTACCAACCAATTATGATAAAGTAACAATAATAAAGATGTTGACTAGAGAGCCATTGGGGCTCTAAAAAGGAGCCCTTTTGAGCCCCCAAGCAAAAAGAAGTCTCCTTTACACATCATTTCTTTACTCCCGTTTCACATTTCATTTGCTTGGGACTCTCGTATTCATTTTACAAATATACATGTACAAAAAAAACAATCAGCATAAACACTGACTAAAAAAGTCAACAGTGGTTCCATTCAAGATCAAAGCACATAATTCTTCCGTGTTCATTTCACAAATATATATAAACAAAAAAAAAAAAAAAAAAGCAATCAGCATAAACACTTACTATAAAAGTGGACAGTGGTCCCACTCAAAAACATAACACATGACAAAAATGAATTTGAACATGTAATATGGACATATCGAACCGCATCAGAGTCACTCAATTATCGATCCAGCGTATTTTGATAGTTAAGATAGTCCAAATTAGGAGTCCTTGGGACATCGTTATAAATGAATAGCCTTTGGCACTTTAGTAGTTTGGTATCTTCATTCTTTTGTCATCATAGATCGAAATCTTATGTCATGATGCATAAATAAATTTCTATCTATGTCATGATGCATAAATAATTCCCAACAAGAATGAAAACGAAATCATCAAAAATATGATACATATCCATTTCGATTAAGCAATTCAATCCACGCACGAAAGCACTAAAGTGTTCAAGAATTCAAATAATTAAGGATCCATTGGTCTAAATTAAATCTAATCACTTGTCATTTTCCGACATTTAATATATGCTCCTCAAGTCTTGGTAAATGTTCATAATAATAGGGTTGTGATTTGTGACTAAGCATTTGCTAGCCGCCGACCCCACGCCCAACTACAAGTATCTCATGACTTGAATTTTAGGCCTTCGAGCCCTATTATAATTATTCAAACATGTAATTCCTTTAACTTAATGATAATGATTGTCTCGAAAATTCGTGTTACAAGAGCTTCTGAGAATGACCCAAGTGGTGGAAGCTAAGTAGAATTTACATACTTAAATGATTGTGATTATACTGAAATTAGCAGCTCGAGACACCTTAAGAATCACTTTTCTAGAATTCAGTCCTATATTTTGAGGCTGGACAAAAGTTAAGCGACAAACTAATGTCTCCAGTGCGATTCAAATCTTTATATGTCCTTCGAGAGTTTACAAACCATTTACCATTTGAACTAAGTACCTAACAACATTGGAAGAATCCAATCTCATATTTGTCTCTTTTCTACCCTATAACATTCATCAAATTGGAACAAATTTTAAAAAATATATGAAAAGTAAAGTAGCTACAAAAACTTAGATATTAATGGGTTCTCATAACCCTAAACAAGTACATCTTAACTTTGATATCAGATAGTACCTTAGATTTCATGGATCCAACTTATGTTGAATCCTTCCTAAATAAATGGATGTTAGCCAATCATATCAAGAATATATACAAGACCACACTATAAGAGGCTTCCATTCTAACATATAAAGACTCAAGAAACAGCCACTTTTTGGCACTAACTTAACACAAGTGAGGTTTAGAATGTACATGAAAATTCTCAACATAAAAGTCTCTGATTCAAGAATAAGACCTAACCAACCCAAAATTACAAAATGATCTGGATTTAAAGAGCCCACCAAAGAGAAACCTAGTTGGAGATTCTTGAGCTTGATTTAACTCTCCTGGGCTGCCTTTTACTCTGAGTATAGTTTGGCCTATCGTTTGTCGAATCGAATCTATAATCTTCGGATCAACAGGATATCCCGACGCATCACGAACGTAGAATGTGTTGACAGCTTTGCCCGCTCGCGTTGTCACTTCTGCTCGGGTTACGGTTAGGCTGTTTTCTCTGAAAATTCTAGTTACATCGGATAGAAGCCCGACTCTGTCGGTTGTGCATAGTTCTAGCTTCAAGCCCTGATGATAAAGGGAAACAAATTAAAACGTCGAAAACCATGCAATGAACCACCTATATAGATGTTAAGGTCTCATGCAGGGGTTGTCTGTGTAATTTACCCTACTATATAAGATGTTATTTTGTACTTACTTCAGACACTCTTCTTTCTATTGCTGCTTCAAGACACTGAACAACCCTTTGTCTCTCAGCATCGGACTTCACCGGGGATCCATCGATATGCCTTACACAATATTCCTTCAAATACAAATATAAATAGGTTAACTCAAACCATATTACTATACAACCAAGCAGACACCTTTCGTGTACATTACAATTTAGAAGACCGTTTACCTGATAAGCTTCCGTCCCCTCAGCATCGACATTTCCATGGAAAACCACATATTGCATATCAGTCAAAGTACAAACTATATCATAGAGAAGTTTCGGCCTATCCTTGCACCGAATCGTGACCACCGAATAATCTTTATCGTGCCAATTAACAACATTCACATTAGGTCTTTCTCTTTCTTTTTCATCAGACGAGCCATCACCAACCATCCGTTCATAATCCCGATCATCAAACATCATTTGATGAAGCCTTCTATCAGTATGAGTGGCCCCATGAGAGACAACGGTCTTAGCTTCCCTCGATTTGTTGCTACCCTTGAGGACATTACATAAAAGGGTTTTAACCATGGTTAGTCTCTCGGGGTCAGTAATCGCACCCCCGGTTAATTCGTCGGTCACTTGCATTACTGATGCAGCTCGGGTGTTATGTGTCCAAACCTCAGCATTTAGGACGTTGCATTTGAGGTGAGTTAGGACAGCACTCACTTCCGAAAGCAACCCCGGTCTATCACTTCCTATTAACTCAATCGAAGTATGGTCCATCCCAGATGTCACCCCAACGGATCTTCTCATGGACGAAGCAAAGCAAGAATCCGGACCGAGTGACTGAAAATGAGAATTAAACAAGAAAATTAACACATTTTCAATAATTTCAACAGAAAATTGTCAAAAACTGCCAAAATTAACACAATTTCACCTTCTCAATGTAATCAAGAACACCTTCATCAGTTATTTTGTTTCCATCATGGTCTGTCACATTGAAAACTGGTGGACAAAAATGGGAATAAAATTACATTTTTACACCGTATAAAACCGATTTTTCTTTAAAATTTGTAGAGAAAGGGAAATGTTGTTACCATCCATGAACCATCCTCCATCAGAGCAAATATAAGCTTTGGTTATCACGAGATTGAGATCGGTGAGAACTTGAACGACTTCGAGAAGAATTCCATGTTTGTTAGCACTGTCAACCTGCATCGAAAACCCGAAAAAACATTAAAAATTAGAATTAAAAAATAAATAAAAATCCATGTTCATTCTCTGCAAGATCATTAAACCAATTGAGTACCTGAATGACAGTCGCGTTTTTGCACGATTCGTTATCAATCACAACTCTGGAAAATAGGTAAAACTGAGTTTTAGAACAAAAAATGCTAAAACAGGGGAATAACATAGATATATATATATAGATATAGATATATACCTAGGAGGGTTCATTCTCCTGATTAACTTCTCATATTCATCATCCATGCTTTGTGAAAAGCTCACTGAAGTTTCTGCAGAACAATTAACTGAAAATTTTAGATACAGCAATACTTTTATTGTATATATTTATTTTTTTACCAAATTTCAGAACAAAATAACACAGAATGATTAGATTTGGTAGGGGGCATGGAAATCTGGAAATGGTCCTTAGAAAATATGAAGCCAATTAAGAAGCTGCAAATAGTTGGCATGGTGGGGGCTATTACTATTAGCCCATTTCAACACATGATTTACACATAATATACATACAAAGAGATATACACATATACATACACAGACACAGACATAGACACATGAAGGTTTGAAAATAAGCACGGATATCATAGCAAAAAATTACAGGCTGGAAACAGCTAAAATTCCACAAGTAAAAGCAAAGTTTTACTCACAAAAAAGTGTATGTGTGTATATATATATATATATATAGGAAACAGAGAAATTAAAATTGAAAATGACAAAAATGAGACAAACCCATTGAAATTCTTGAGTAGTCTTTGACTGGGAAAGCGAGATTTTGTTGATTCTCTTACAATCTCAAACCAAATTATACAGGAAGAAAAGGAAACTGAATCTTGACCTATATATATATATATATATATATATAGTTCCTTTTTTTATTTTATATATATATCATACCAATAAACAGTGTGAAGCAAAATATCTTTGGACACGGAAAAAACGCACACACTTTCACCTCCCACTGTGTGCAAAGTATATTGGTGTGGCTCCCTCCAGTGAAGTTGTGTGTGTGTGTATATATATATATACATAGCAGGTTTATGTCAATGGGGCTTTCTATTTTCAGCTGCCTCTTTTAAAGAAAAATTTATAAGAAAACAGGGGGATTGGGTTTTTTTGGGGGGGGGGGGGGGAGGGGGCGTATGTACTTTAGTATGGCGTATTTTAGTATTGGGCCCTTGGTGTTTGGGGGGTTTGGCGGGTGAGGAACTGCTAAATTGCGCCAGGCGGTGGTTTTCACTTTGGGGGTAAAAATAAATTCCTACCCCTTAGGTATGGCAAAGAGTTTGGGTAGAGCGGGTATCCGACTGTATATCTGGTTCATTTGAAGCAAATCTAATTAAATGGAGTCGGATCCAAATTTGAGTATTAAAATTCTAGCATCGGTCGGGTTCGGGCAAATAGTGAATCCAGGAGATATTTTAGTTTCGTGTATACGTGCTGTAGTAGTGGGCCCTTGGTGTTTGGGGGTTTGACTGGTAAGAGATGGGTACTTTTATATCTCTAGGCGTGAATTTTGTATTTATTTATCTTATACAAGTGTGTGTGGAGATCACACACAATATGCTTTACTGTGTAAGAGATATAGACAGTAAAATTATTATACTCGGTCTGTTATATTTTTTTCCAATCATTGCTAAATTGCGCCAGGTGGTGATTTTTCGTTTTGGGGTAAAAATTAATCCTATCCACGTAGGGATGGTAACGAGTTTGGATAGAGCGAGTATCCGATATAGATTCACCCCGTTTGGGACGAGTACAAATCTTATTAAATAGATTTGAATTTGAGTTCGGGTTTTAAAATTCTAGTCGGAGTTCGGCACATGTTAACAGTGTGGTAAATAAGTTATAGGTATAGGGAGAGACAAATTTAATGTTTGGTTTACCTTACATAACGGTTTTTTACCTTTGTCTCTGTTCAACTGCTGGAGTAGTGTACTAATTATTAATTAAGTGAATAGTACTACTAGGCCATTTATTATAGATTCAGTTAGGACAAAGTATTTTTATTAGCTTTGGACAAGTGTATATAGGTTTATAATAGGCTCGTGATTTTTAAGAAAATTCAAATCCAATGCCTAACTTTTGAATTTGTCTGAAGATCCCATCGAATTAAAAATTTACACAATAATTAATTTGTTTGGTTACAACGGCCAAAGAAATAAAACAACTAGTAATTAATTAAGGTAAAATTAATAATATAATATAGATGTATCATCATTTTGCAAAATTATTCGATTTATAGTTAGGGATACAAAATTTGAATGAGAGCATTTCAACTTCGACGTCGGCCATGATGGGGCAACTACTCCATCAAGTCGCCACCAACGGAGAAGAGAAAAGGAGAAGAGAAAAAAATAAGACGATTAGGTTTTTTTTTATAAAGAACAAACACAATAATTAAGAAAGAGACGCAATAATTAAGAAAGATTAATCCATTAATACCTATAAAAAAAGAATAAAAAAACTTAAAAAATTTCAAAAACTACCACATCAACGAATGATTTGTATGATTGTATCCCATGCATGTAGATAGGACTGTCAATTGAACCGAGCCTACCCGAAGCTCGATTGTTCGGCCCGCTTAAAAATGAGCCGAGCCTAATTGAATGTGAGTCGGGCCGAGTTTGAGCTTACAAATTGAACCCGCCCAATTTGTGAGCTGAGCTTGAGCTTTGATAGGCTCAACCCGAATATCCCGAAATCAAAATTTTCTCTAATTAATGCTCTGTCTCATATAGTAAAATTATTTTTAAGCTAACTTATATAAAATACATTGTAGATTTTTAAGCTTGAAATTTACGAAATCAATGAAATGTATATATTAGTAGAAACTTTTTGTCTAAAGAGGTTTAGGAAGAACTTCCAATTATTTTATGCTACCTCATATATAAAGATTCTAAATTTTCATAATTATTATTGTAGATTTTTTGACTCCATTAGTAAAATTTGGAATTATACATACTCATTAGCATAAATATTGATTGAATGTACTATTTGAAATTAGTCTCTTAATATGATTCTATTAGATGCCTTTTTTTATTTGAGAAAAACTAATGAGTCAGCCCGAAATAGGCCCGAAACTCGTAAAAAACTTGAGCTTGAGTTTGAGCCGAGTCGAAGAAAAAAATTTATGAGCTGAATTTGAGCCTATAATATTCAAGCCCGATGAGTTTGAGCTTGAGCCACCCTAAGCTCGACTCATCGGGCCCGATTGACAGGCCTACACGTAGATTTGAGAGAAATCAAAATTCTCTTTTTTCTTAATAGAAATACTCGAATTTCAATACATTAAGATATATATATATATATATATATATATATATCACCAACACTCCTGGAGATAGGGTCCATAGGTATGAAGCCAAAAAATTTGGTTCGGGTAATGAATAAAAAAAATAGGCGAAATTTTAGAATATATATCAAAAATTAGTAGCACAAAAAATAATGCAAAGTTAGAGACAATTGCCACCACTATCCTGGTGGTTGTGCCAACACCAACTAAATTCAATCAATACGAGGGAAAAATTTTAAGGTGGATCGGGAGTTTTGCTCCTTATCTATTTACACCACATATTCAAAATAAATGGGTGATTTTTATATCCACCTATCCTGTATATATCACTCCACCCCAAAAATTTGTATGGTAAAAAATAAATCGAAAGTAACACTTTCAACAAACTGTAGAATTACCCAACAAGAGGCTATTATCAAACCCCAAATTGATCACCGCATATCTTCAATAAATACTAAATGTGACGTTTCCTCAAGATCATTACCCTAATGAATAAACCAGCCGCCATATGCAGACATTCAAAATCCAATAACACATCCCCCCAACCCTAGTAATTTTTTGTGATGCAATTTACTGCATCCACATGCATGGTTAGGCAAATAATGTGTATATATATATATGGTATGCTGGGGCGGATCTAAGTGTTAAAGACTGCCCCCACTAAAATAATTTTTTTTTATATAATATATATATATTTTTTAATTTTTAATTGTAAAATACATTTGTGCCCCTCTCAAATTATTAAGTGGCCCCTCAATTTTGAAAGTATTAAATGTCTCTCCTTAATTTTGAAAAATCATTTTTTTACCTTACAAAATTTTTTATATTTGAATTTCGCCCCCCTCAAGATCGAAAAATATCACGTTTTCTCCCTTTACTTTGAGTTCACCCCCCAAAACTCAAAATTCTGGCTATAACAAAAGAGGTATAAAAGTATAAATTATGTCAAAAGTTGGAATTGGACCTAATTAGTTATTATATATTCCCCCATAAATATAGCGTACCGTATCGCGGAGAGCCTCGGTAAAATTCCTAGTATCCCACTGAGCTCAGTTCCTGGATCCGCCATTGATGATATGTATTTATATATATATATAGTTATGGTCAAGATTTTGATGCGTCCTCACATAACCATGTCTTGCGCTTCCTGTCTATTGCCACATGCCCCGTCTGCCAACCCTCCATATTTTCTGCTTCCCACTTTTAGGGTTTTCTCTAACTTTTATATTTACTTATATATGCCTAATTGTCTACATGCAACTTTAATTTATATACATATAAACCTATTTATATATATATGTATATAACTTTGTTGAGTGTGTATCTTTGTGTTATTATTTAACGAATATTTCTAAATAAGATTTCATTTCATGCATGCACTTGGACCAAGTTTAGATGTTTTGATGATGTGCTCAACGTTTCTTAATCTTATACTTGTGATTTGTGAACATATCTCAGACTTGTATCAGTGTTACCGAATATAGATCGTCAGATTCGTGTGTGTGTTGGTTAGTCCTAATATTCTTTTATATATATATATATATATATATTAAATTTTAGAAATTCAGTATATATATGTGTGTGTGTGTGTGTGGATTTTTTTTATTTTTTTTTGGGTGGGGTGGGGGGGAGGGGGGGGGGGGTATTGGAAGGTTGGGTGTTAAAAACGTGCACCCTGGAAAATGTGAAATTAGTACATGTTATTAATTATCAGTTGTAATTTATCATATCAATATGAAGTCACAAAGGTACAAGATTTTAAGACGATGTACCTCATCTCCAATTAATTAACGAATATGAAACGAAGAAAATAACAAAGTTAAATATCAAACTGTTTAAATATAGCTAATTAATATCATAAGAAAGTACCTATATATACAGTTATGTTTCTATATATATTGACAGTTTTTTTTTACATCAGATATGTTGAGTATTTTTTTGTTAAAACCAAACAAGGTGAATCAAAATCGACTATTCACTCTATATATAGCGATCATAACTATGTACAGATAATTAATGATTGAAAGTAAAACTCAGAAAATGAAATTTAATCAAGTGTGAGAAATTAAAACAAACTAATTAATATATAAATTATATATCCCAGATTCCCTCTTCTAAAGATATATTAAAATAGAAAAAAAGATATACAAATAATTAAGATAAAAGAATCATGAAGCAACTTGAGAATTAAAAAAATTCTCGTAAATATATTCACATAAGTTTTATCAGCGTTCGTAATAGTAAAGAAATATTAAAATCATTCTCAAGATATAATTAATTATTTATAAAAACTATAAAAATTATAAGAACAAGAATTTTTGATAAATTATTGTAATCGGTCGAATGAAAAAACAATTTTCAACTATGCCGTTCAAGTCCTCGTTAGTAACTTCCGAGACTTAAATCACATAATCCTCCAGGGTTAATGCTCTAGCACTTCGAGCTTGCTCTCGTGACTTATGAGCGGAAGCTTCGCTCTAGTACATGTGTTCTTAATTTTTATATTTTTCGCACTAAAATTCATATATCATATCTTCAAGAAATAATAAGAATTTTTCTACTAATAATTGACATTTCATATACATTCAATTACAATTCTTCCATTTTAAAATAAATAGAAAATTTGCTCGTAAAATGAGGCAAAATGAAACAAAATATATGTAGAGGTGCAAAAATTTGTAAGCTCTAACACTGGGTTTGAACAGTTAAGCCTGCTACGAAAAAGACAATCACATCATTTAATTACTTTCAAATTTTAAGTTAAATAATTATTTTAACATGAGCCTATCATACCAAAATAATTCCTAAAGATAATTTGCTTTCAATGATTTGTCATAATTATTTGATTTTATTTTATTAATATACGTTCTAAGACCCTCTCGCTCTTAAATAATTTTAAATTTTGACGTTTTCGCGCTCTTACTCTTGCATTCACTCTCGTTCTCGCTCCCACTACATGTGACATTCATGATGGATATATGTTTTTACCAAAAAAAAATAAAAATAGTATATTCATTAAATTCAACATTTCATATAGAATATGGGATCAGAAATCAATGAATTTTTCAAAGTAAAGCAACAGTATTGCACTTAATTGCAGTTAGCTAGCTAGGTCAAAAAGCCTATGATCATTATGCACGTTGGATCGATCAAAAAAAAATTTTGCACGTTGGAAATAGCACAGTTGAATATATTAAAGCTCATTAATTTAATTACTAAAGCCTACTTAACTAGTCTTGGGGCTACCATGCCTACAGTAAGTTAATTATATTGTAATCAATTTCTAATATTAGTTTAATTGTAATTAATGTATCGAGAGTTGATAAGGCATTCCAACTTTTATTTTAATTTTTCAAGATGACAAAATTATCCCTAGTCCAAAATTATTTTTTTTTAAGAAAAATTGATTTTATATATCATTCAATCGAAAGTTAAAAACGTATGAAACAATACAATTCATATCGACTCAAACGATGTAGTAAGAACATCTGAAGCACCAACTATCAAATTTTTTAAGATAACAAATTTTAAAAACTCACAAACGAACACAAAAAAATTCTTGTGCAACTCCTATTCAAGGAGAGATGAAACTCTCATTCGAGAGAGAAAGCAAACTCTCATACGAGAGAGAAAATAAAATACTAAACAAAATATCTAAACGTTATATAAATTTAAAAACTTAAGTATCACCCTTCTTCGTCTCGTCAGATTTGTCTCTGTCTCTTTAGATCCATATTCATTTCTTTAGATTTGGAGATGTGTCTTTAGATCTATATTCATCTCATCAGATTTGAAGATGTGATGTACAACTTGAAGAAGGGTGCTCTTACCCAATCCGCCGACGATGGTGGTGGTGATAACAGTGGTGAAGTAGAGGACTGTTTCACCAAGCCATCGCCGACGAAAAAAAATAGAAAAAAAAGAAGGTTAGAGTTTAGAGAGAGAGAGAGAAGGGATTTCCAGTCCCAAAAAATTTAAGTCCTTGAAATCTTTTATAAAGAAATAATTCTTTTCTTCCCCAAAAAATCCATCCACTAGTTGTTTCATATATTTTGGTTCTTAGTTACTTTTGGAATTGAATCAGTTAAAATTTAAGCAATAGACATTAGCAATGAACATGATGTAAAAGAATTTTGATGAAATATTAGAGCTTTTAAATACTAAAAACTCTAAGAGATCTTAGAGTATTATCAAGCATTCAATTAGTCCATTTACAATACAATTGGCAATTTTTTTTCTTCACTCCTTTTTTATTTGTAGTTAAATCATGTTGACTCATGTAAACAAAATCTAGGACGTTTGTTCAATTTTTCGCTTGATAAATTATTTTTTCCGGAATAGTTTAAAATATTAGTTGTCTTAAAAACTTGTTGGCTTTATATTTTCTACCATTTGCAATATATTTTTGGGTTCTTGCTTGATTTCTAGAGTCTTGATTTAAAATAGATGATAACGAATAAAAGCATTTCTGATTTGTGATGCAATATAATAAATATATACAAAAAGCTCTTATTTTATTTTAATTTATCTATCTAAATATTGTACGTATGAAGTCATTACTTATGTGTGCGGTCACAATGTAATTGTCAATAACAATCTTCATATTATCTCAATTCTTCTTCTTAGATATGTAAGCTGAATTAATTTTATCATGTTTGCGCTAAATAGATCTAATATGAATACAACAGTTATCTTCAAGAATTTTCTTTTGCACTATGAAAGACTTTTTTTTTCCTTTTTAATAAAATAAAATTAAAGTTGGAGTGCATTTATCAACTCTCAATGTATCTATAGCTCGTTTAAGGCTCTTTAATTAACTTGTATATAATATTTTAAATTAATTAAATCCTAAAGATATAATCCTTGCTCTAGAAGTGTATTTAGAGTACACCATCAATTAGTATATTTTGTTGTTTAACATCTTATGAATTAGAACAATTCATTAAGCCAATTTTATAAGTTCTTCAAAATATAATATATATATATATATAGGATATGGATCAAATACATCCCTTGTCATTAAGTAAGATATAAGACTCAATCTAGGCCTTTGATTCAATTTGATCCCAAGGTCTACATTTAACTGATTTAATAATTTATTTTAATTATGTAAAGGGCATTTTAGTCATTAAATTATAACTAACAGATTCAATTTAATACACAATATCAAATCAAATCCCCAGTTTCACGCTCCAAAATCGATTTCATTATATTCTTTCCATAATCACATATATCAGCAAAATTGATAAGAGATATTTTTTTACCCATTCAATTCATCATCAAATCGATTGTTTTTAGCAAAATTGATTCGAGATATCGTTTTACCCGTTCAATTCATCCGCAAATCGGTTGTTTTCCAGCAACGGACCATTATACACTACAATAACAAACCATTATACACTACAATACAAACCATTATACACTATAATACAAATCATTATACACTACAATACAAACCATTATCTATCACAGGACAAGAAGTTGATGTATGAGATGCCAGTCATTCTTATTTTTATTTTTTTAATTTTTTTTTCTTTTCTTGCTTCTTGGAGATTGATTTTGTAATTTGTTCTGTGTGAGTTGTTATGTGCAAATGATGCATGGTACATATGATATGTACACCAGTTATGTACTGCATTGGAATTCCCGGGAAATAAGATAAAAGAACAACTTTTTCCCTTCTTCTTTTTTTCTTTTAAACTTGTTTAGCTTATACTGATTATGAGATATGATACTCAAAACATAACTTAATCAATTTAGCAACAGTTTCTTAAGCCTATTCAGCTTATGCTGATGTATGGGAAATTGGGAAATTGGGAAATTTAGATGTTCTGGTTGTTTAGAAAAATCAAATGCACGAAACTTGGACTTGGTATCAATGCAACATTGCATCATTTATTCACAATAGCCCTAATACAAATCACAATTGCATCATTATACACTACAATAACAAACCATTATACACTATAATACAAATCATTATACACTACAATACAAATCATTATACACTGTGAATTTTATACACAACTATATAGAATAGTATAACAGATTGTAGATTAGATTCATTATTATACACTACAATACAAACCATTATACACTACAATACAAACTATTATGCACTGTGAATTTTATACACAACTATATAGAATGGTATAACAAATTATAGATTAGATATTCATTATTATACACTGCAATACAAACCATTATACACTACAATACAAACCATTATACACTACAACACAAACCATTATACACTGTGAATTTTATAAACAACTATATAGAATGGTATAACAAATTATAAATTAGATTCATTATTATACACTACAATACAAACCATTATACAAGTCCAAATTGGTTTGTCCATAGGTCAATCCTCTCTATATTCTTGACCGTTAAGTCAATAGGCCGCTCACCGTTTGAAAATCCAAGAACTTCCACCACATCTTCTTCCTTAATAGTAATATTAGGAACCCATATCTTCGAACAATAGGCAAAATACTCTGTATAATTCATACCTGGTAAGTTTGATAGTTTCTTCGGCCTCATCGTCTTCCACCAAAAAAAATCCAACTCGAAGATAATTTTAGGGTTCCTCGCGCGCGGAATCACAATATGAGTGAGATTTGGTATATTTTGGCTGATTTTATCACGATAATTGGGGTTGATTACAGTTAAAATTAGTGGGTTTAAAAATGGGAGAGATTTGAGGAAGATAATGGAGTGAATTTAGGAATTGGGTTGCTGTAAAACCATCTCCAAGTTACATTTTTACCCCTCAACCAGTTGGAGTCCCTTTTCCCGCGTCCTTTCAGTATTAAATATGGATTGTTGGATTAAATGGATCCAATGGTGTATATTGGGTCTTAGATCTTATCTAAGAAATGGTATGTATTAGATCTTGACCCTATATATATATAGGGTCAAGATCTAATACATACCATCACCTAGATAAGATCTAAGACCCAATATAAACCATTGGATCAATTAAATCCAACAGTCCAAATATAAAATAGAAACAAGCGGCAAAATTGGAATGTTACTGAATTAGGGGTAAAATCGGAACTGGAAAAAATCATCACCCACCTCCCAAAAATAACTCCCACGAACTCCCTGCATATTTATCCACATTTAATACCCACGATCTCAGGCCACGATTCATGCGATCACAGTATATATTCAAATCTTCCTCAAATTTTCATTCGATTCGCTCAAAGATCTTCCAAAAAATCACCGATTAACTACGCCGGAGCCCTAATTTACAGAGAACAAGAAATTGATGTATAATGATATCAATTCAATATTTATGTGTTATTTCTAACGCACTGTATAATACCATTTTCTATACTGTATATTGGTTTAGTTTATAATGTATATTGTATTATTGGGTACTGTATAATTGTTGATTTACACAAGTAATGTGTATTTTATATGTTTTACTGTATAATGTGTTATAAAATAATGTATCATTTGATATGATTTTCTGTATAATTCTAAAAATTCAATATTTATATGTTACTACTAATGAACTGTATAATACCATTTATTACACTGTATAATAACTTAGTTTATACTGTATATTGGCTTATTGGGTACTGTATAATACTGTATGTTATATTTATATTACAAACTTTATGATCTGTATAATGGATAGAGTCATAACAATATACAGTATCTGAACATAACAATATACAGTTCCTATAAAATAATTATACAGTAAGTAATCATTTGTTATACATTTACTCATAGGGCTGATGAGCAATTTGAAAAAATCTGCATTCAATCTGATGGATGTTATTATCAAGTACAATGGATGCATCTCAGCCATAAAAAACGAAATCAATAATCCACGACGCTCACGAATGAATTGACGATGAACTGATATTGTTGATTAATTGCTGATGATGAACTGATCTTACCCAGTCAATTGCGATGAATACTGTGATTGCTGATGATGAATTGATCTTACCCAATCAATTGCGATGAAAAAGACGAATATGATGAAGCGTTAAATGTTACTGATGAAGAATGAATTCTGGTGATGAATATTGATTTTAATCGAGCTGAAATATATGGTAAATTCTGTTTTTACGCATTAATGGGGATTTGATTTGATCATGCATTAAATGTGCATGAGTTTGTTGGGTTTTATTGACAAAATTGCCCTCCCAGCATTAAAAATATTTAAATAATCCGAAAAAATGATATAATTTCACACCTTTGGATCAAATTGAATCAAAGGCCTAGATTGGGTCTTAGGTCTTACCTAATGGCAAGGTATGTATTTGATCCATACCCTATATATATATATATGTATTACTATATATGTTTCTTGCTAGCTAAGATTCTCCAACGCAGTAATACGTGAGATAGTGGCACTTTTTCTTCTTTATTATCCGTAATTTATTAATTTAGTTGGATATATAATTCTTGAGAGATCTCTAGTGATTTCTACTTTCTTAGTACCCATGCGAAGTGAGATGGGAACCTATCAAATACAGCCTTTTACAGGGAAAATTGCAGTTTTCGTCCCATAAATTGCTCACTTTTACAGGGCAAATTGCAGTTTTCGTCCAGTAAATTGCCCATTTTTCGATTTTGGTCTCATTGGATAGGGATGTATCACATTTAGTCTCATAAGTCAAATAAAATCTCAATATTGGTCCCATTGGATAGGGATGTGCCACATTTAGTCACATAAGTCAAATAAAATCTCAATGTTGGTCCCATGGGTAATCTATTTTTCCATCCTTTGTAAGCCAATTTTCCAGCTCATTTCAGTCCAAGACGTGTATTTTTTCCTCTAGTTACTATTCCTAACTGAAGTGTGCAATGCACGCGCCTTGTTCCGTTTAATTTTAGATGACAACTTGCCCATGGGACCAACATTGAGATTTTATTTGATTTATGGGACTAAATGTGGCACATCTCAATCCAATGGGACCAAAATTGAAATGTGATCAACTTACGGGATGAAAATTACAATTTCCCGCCTTTTACACATCATAAATCACTTATGTTGCAACATTTTGAATTTTGGTCGTGACATATGTATGGTGAGAATAATTTCATATAGAATTGATGAATTGAACATTTTTACGGAACAATATTCTATCGGTTCAAAATTAAATAGGGTAAACTATAATTGCTTATATACAAACCCCAAATTAAATTTAGAATTTTTCTTTTAACATTTATAACAAATTGGAGAGTATTACAAATCATGAGAATTTGCATGAAATGCCCCCATTTCGTAAGTGCATGGGCAGTTGGATTAGTTTTTCTTTCGACAAAACTAATCTTCCAATAATTTCAAAAGTTAAAGAGGAGTTTGGCTAGTGTGATTGCTTCCAATGATCGCTTTCGACGGAACTAAATACAGAATGATTCTTAAAAGTATTAGAACTTAAAAATATCAAGATATTAATGTACTATCTTGAATCCTTATTGGAATACTTAGGACCCGTCAAACACAAAATCCATATACAGACACAATCAATGCCTCAAAAGATACCACATGAATCAGATTGCATGAATAATCATCACTCAAAATTTGAAATCACGATAACTCCTAAAAATAATTTGCTAGCATGTTCATTCAACTTTATATTAGAATTGCAAGCACTTACAAAAAAAATATATATATATATATATATATATTAGAATTGCAAGTACATGAGTGACACTAGTCATTTCTGACTCATAATCTAGTCACCGGTCAAATGTTAAACTCACCTGCATGTCTCATGTATTATTAAACACATCAAAGTCAGTTGTAACAATTAATAAATAAATAATTATTATTATGATTTTCTGGTTTTGGAAATCACACCGACGCACGTGACCACTGGCCAAGTTCTGAAACCAGCAGCGGATCTTTGTATTAAAAAATATTTTATTATTTTTTATTATATTTAATTTTCACGTAATGGGCCAAGTATGGGCCGGCCTCAAACAAATCTGAGCCATAATATTATTTTGTTTCCTTTTAACTTTTTTCTCCACGACTCTTCGTACACTTCAAGAGTCAGCCCATTGGCCCACACAAAACAAGCTTCAACAACACCTCCCTACATTAAATAAAAGCTTAAAAGGTTTACTATGAGATTTTCTGACATCATTATCTCATTCTGGTTTGTTTATTTCGATAATTTGATTACATGATACATATCGTAAATATCAAATTTAACATATCAGAATCAATTGAGAACTAATGTATTACAGTCAATTGGCAACCATTACGAGAGTAAAATACAAGACATTTCATATCATGAAGCATCAATTTCGTCAAATTAATCTGGTTCAATTAATTATAGGGAAATTCTATCTGAAATCGGAAAATTTGTATTAGGGGAGTCAATTTGAGCTTTTGAAACAAAAGTTTCTGACAATTACAAATATTTATGTTTCGGGATTTGTTTGAGGTCCACGATAAATAAATGATTTTGATTATTTTAAGACGTAGAGTGAAAGACGAAATTCTTAATGAAACTTCCCATGTACCAATATTTCTCAATTGACATTACGTGTGCCAACATATTTTGCAGTAGTGATGTAAATATGTACCACTTGGTGGTGTTAGTGGTTAATTACTTAGCCTTATTATGTCACATATTTCGTAATGCTTACAGAAGGAACCAATAACCCTATTAAAGATAATATGCTAGCTTTTCCTTAATTAATTCTTTCTCTTTTTTTTGTAACAATAGATGGATTAATATTTTATAGAAATGATTAAGGTTAGGCTCCATATATATTACTAAAATTAGCAAAATAACAGTGGTTCATAGATAGCGTGGAAAAATAGAAAATAGAACCAAATAATTGAGCTCTTTAGGGATACTATTATATAAAAAAATAATGGTTTAGCAGTTAGAATCTAATTTGGAATTAATTGGAGGTGGGGGTCGTCAATATCCCAGTGTTCTGAAAATCGGATTGGACAGCGAGCCGAAAAAGTGATCAGGTCACGGGTCACCGGTTCAACCGTTGAGTCAACCGGGGTCGAACCGGTGACGTCATAATTATGCAATAAATGATAATTAATATACTATTAAATATATAAAATATAAAAAAATGAAAAAAAAATATGTATTTCCTATATATGAAAATATGAAAAAAAAAATGTATTTCCTATATTTTGAGGGGCAATTGCAGATTTTTAGATTTTAAAGGGTCAATTTCAAATTTTTAGAATTTAAAAGGTTGAATTTTATATATTTTCAAAATTGCCCGATTTAACCGGTTCTGACCGGTTGAACCGCGATTCTGAGAGGTTTAGACCCCTGAACGATTTTTTAGCATAATCGGACCGGTTTGATGGCCGGTTCCGGTTTTAACCGGTCGGATCGGCCGGTCCGGTCCGGTTTTCATAACATTGCAATATCATGAGCTCCTTCTCGGGTGAGAAAAATGGACCAAAACCAAAGACCACATTAGGATAGTCAAAATAGTCCCCAGCTAAGATCTTATGACGTTTAAGTCAGATTATATTAACGGGAGGTGGTTAAGAGTTTAATGAGAGTTAATTTGTAAAATAAATACATACCTAAAGTTACTATTCATAGTATTTATAAATTGATTTCACGTGACAATACCTGTAGGAGTGGTGCTTCAACGGTTGGCATTTAGAGTCCTAAACAGGAGTTGGAGTGGGTTGGGTCAGGTCGGGTCGATCTATGTGTAAAATCACGGATCTTTATATTTTTTAGAATTTGGGCCTATTTTTAGGGAAAATTTTAAGGTGGATCGGAAGTGTTGCTCCCGATCCATTTTACACTACACATTCAAAATGAGGGGGGTGATTTTCACACTCACTCACCCTATGTAAACCACCTCACCCCAAGTGTTTGTATGATGAACAATGGATTGGGAGCAACACTCCCGATCCACCATACAATTACCCCTATTATTAGGGACATTTTAGTCATTTCAAAGGCTTATTTTAACTTCCCTATCAGAATTAATCATAGTACTATATATTAAATAATATTTTTTTAAAAGAAAAAGTGTTGGGTGGGGTGGTCTGTGGGGGACAAGGTAAAAAGTTAGCCCCTCGTGAACAACCACCCAAAAGGCAAGACCATTGTGGTCCTAGTCAGGACATGCCAGAAATTGGAGCCACAAAAGGACGAGTATATATATAGGCTTTGTTGAGTTTCATAATTACGAGTATTCGTGTACAACATATTCTTATTATATGAATAATTATGTGAATCCTAAAATCCAAATTTTAATTTTTACAGAATGATAAGAAAATGAGTGTTTTTATTTATAACAAACAGTTGTAAACATTTCACGTCAGTACACAGTGTCCAACTAAAGCATCATCATATTGCGAAGAGAAAGTACACAGTGTCCAACTAAAGCATCATCATATTGCGAAGAGAGGTTTCGTCCATTTCAACTAAAAGCAGTATAAATTACAACTATATTGCTTGCGTAATCATATGATTTGTCACCTTAAAACAAATTATAAAAATTAAAGATCTCTCTTTTTTTTTTTTTAGAAACATATGTGCATTTCTTTTAAAAAAATTTCAAATTAAATATCTTATTATGACCCTACTCTCTTTCTAACTCCCAAACAAAAGAAAAAGGAGAGAATACTTTTTTATAAACTTTTAGTCCCCACATTGAGCAATCTAAAGCTTCATGCAAGAAATATCTTGTGCAATATAAACTCATACATTAAATTTTTATATTATCATTTCAAGACCTTTCTAAAAATTAATTAAATGCTTTGGCAAATAACCAAGATTATTGTGAGGCAACAAAGTAAATGTATATATGGGAAGAATTCAATTGATCAGTGTATCCTATGTTGATACAAAAAGAAATGTGTCAATTGACAATACATTCAAATCTGGAAATGTTACCAGCTTTAAGTCACTATATTTGAAATGTTTCAGAAAATCATGGTCAAGTCAATTCTCATGATTTGCAAAATCATCATCTATACGTACGTTTTATATATGTTTTATATATATATAAAACGTATATTGTAAATGGTCCATGCATGCATGCAATGGCTATGTACAGAGCAGAGATTTCGAGGACCATAAGACAGGGATTCGTTAACCCACACTTGCTGTCATATACATATATATATATATATATATGTATGTATAGCAAGGTTAGGGTGATGGGCTAGGTGTGGGGAAATCTTCTTGTGGACTTGGTGTACATTGTACACCCTATACTATAACCGTGAGCCTAGCATACGTGTCGAAATATGTGTGGGTCAAATTGTACCCACCTAAATTTGATTATATATTAACTTTGGGTGAATTACATGCACACCCCCTCATTTTAGTATTAATTACCAAAATCACTCCTGACTTTTGGTAAATTACAACGAGACCCCCTCAAGGGTTTTATTTGTAAGGTTTACAGGGGTGAAATTATAAAAAAATTTAAATACACATGGGGTGTAATTATAAAAATATCTTAACATGAGGGAACTTTATGTAATTTTGAAAATGTCAGGGGGTTTTCGTTAATTTTGCACTAAAGTGAAGGAGTGTACATGTAATTTTCTCATTAACTTTTTTAGCAAATTGCAATTCCTCCTCTAAAAAAATCACATTTCGCCCGTAAACCCTCTGAAAATCAAGAAAAAGCACTTAAACCGCTTTGATTGCTTTGGTTGAAGAAATTGCCCCTTGGTTAGGGAGGATTTGTAGCACTTTCAACAAGAGTCTAACGCATTTTTAACCCTGAAATTGTTTCGACTGGGAGCAATTTGCCCCTAATCAACTTCTTGATAAGTTTTATACCACTTTACCCCTGAAATTGATTTCTCGAAACTATAAGTCACGTCTTGAAAAATTATTCAATAGTATCATATCCAAAAGTTTTGTCAACACTTTTATAGAAGGATTTTATCTTCTTACTATCTTAAAGATGAATTGAACTGTCAAAGTAGTTGTAACCTTATTCTAACAAAATGGTTGTATGAAAATAAAATTAAAACCTAGTTCACAAAACAGAAAATTGAAATTTTTAATCCTCCGTGCATATCGACATCAGAATATTCCCATCTAGATTTTCCTTTGGATTTTCTTATTGCTAGAAAAACAATAAAATATCATCGATTAAAAAGTAAAAGAGTTACGAGCTAAAAGATAAGCACAATTTTGAACAGTAAAGTGTTATCAAAAAAGTAGTCGTAAAAAATGCGTTAAATAATCTCAAACGATGAGTGAAACGTTAAGATACTTGCCTTAAAGTCGATTAGACAGTAAAGTTCTCCGATGAAACAATTCGTAGGGGCAAAATGTTTTTTTTTTTTTTTTTTGCATTCTGATGGTTTTATTCCCAATATATAACTTTTTGAGGGGGGGAAGTGCAATATTCCCTATTTTTTTTTCCACAATAATATCCCCTGTTGTTTGGAAAACAGTTTGATTAGACCAGTATTTAGTATATATTTACATAAGCCTAGGATTCACTGACTCGAGAGATTCCGATTCCTTTTATCTTTTCTTCGTACATCGTTCTCCCCTACTTTCTTTTCTTCATATTACTTTTTACCTGAAAAACCTGTCAAACCCATACATTAGTCGACCTTATTTATTTTACTTTACACTTATGGAAATATATTGAGTGTGTATGATTGAACATACGATACATAGGGGTGTAAACGAGCTGAGTAGAACCGAATGAGATATTGTTCAAGTTTGTTTGAAATACAATCGAGCTTTAAAATTTGTGTTTGAGTTTGTTTGATTATTGATCGAGCCGAACTCAAACAAGCTTTAATCGAATCAAACACGAGTCGAGCTCGAGTAATTTGATTTTTTTGTACATGTTTTTGTTATTTTTTACTAATCGAGTCGAGTTCGAGCCGAGTTTCAAAACTTATCAAACACAAAAAGTTGTTCAAGTTTGGTTTAATAAGTTAACGAAACGAGCTGAAACGAGCTTTTAGCGATCGAGCTCGAGCTCGAATATCGAACAATTTGGTTCGTCTTTCACCCCTAACGATACACATCTCATTATTTTATTTATTACAACGTCTTGTAATTATACTCCCATCAATTCATGTCCATCAAATATGGCATTTAGTAAACCGGTTGAGCTCCAAGAGTTGAAAATTTGTTGTACTCCAATCATAGGATCAAGCGGGATTGGGTTAATTCAATCAGCAACTGACTCGTGTTCCAACCAGATGCGTTAACATTGTTTTGTTTGTCATTTAATTTTGAGATTGGTAGTGTTACCAATTTTATTTTATTTTGATGACGAGTGAAACCCGCAGGCGCTACTCCTATGGTGCGCACTAGGTAAACCCCGCTCCTGTGTAATAGCCTGCAAACTACACAACAGAGATAATTCAGCTTAGGTTGCACATAGCTGACAGACTCACCGCAGAGGAGGCCAATAGACATTCCCACAAGGGAAATCAAACTCATATAAGGCACAAAGCTCGGCTGCCCGATCAACTCTAGTGTTTCCAATTTGATAAAGTATTCTTTGTATATTGGACTACAATAGTTGTTAAACGTAAGTATCATTGAGGGCAATATTTTCTTACACTCGTACCTCGAGTATTGCCCTTTTTTAAATACACCACTTTTATACACATTTTCCCCACACAATTAATATGTATTCTTGGATGTTAATAAGATCTGTAGTATACTATGGAAGTATGTATTATTTGTCGTATCACACGTAAATCTTATCTTCTTTTATTCTTGTGTGCTTGATTTCAATCTCAGAATTCTTTATATTCCAACAACTCCTTGGATTCATTAAACTCACGAAAACCCTAGTGTACGATAATTGCCATTCTAGAGCATATGCATACTACTGTTTCACAAGAAATTCTAGCTCGCTCTCGGTTTGGGTACACGGTACACCCAAGTGTTTTTCACAAATAAGTGATCAATTATATGATAAATGTAATTTACCAATCATGTAAAATACACTTGAGCATGTCTAAATCGAGAGCGGACTTGAAATTTTCATGTTTTACACTATCTTACTGTTATCCTATTAGCGTGGCCCAAAATTGTTTATGTATTGCTTAACACGTAGAGGCAGCGGTACAACCACGTGATGCATGGTACCACGTGAACAACAAGGTACAAGACAATTATAGTCATGCCAAGTTGGCAGCAACCAATATTAAAGCCCTACCAACGCTTGAGAATTTTAAAAAAATAATACAAAATTAAATCGAAATTAAGAAAATAATACACAAAAAAATAATGCTCAGAAAATAGCACATTCCGCGCCACGTCAGCGCGGAATAGAATTTTTTTTTTTTATATTAAATCGCATTCCGCTCCACGTAGGCGCGGAATGCTGCCATTCCGCGCTGACGTGGCGCGGAATGATAGTTTTTTTCTCTTTCCACCTTTTCTCTTTCCCTCCTTTTTTTCCGACTCATTTTTCTCCATTTTTCGTGCGTTTTCAGGTTTCGACTTGAACATAAAATATGTAGACTTGAACATAAACTACTTTTTGAAATAAGAATTGGGTCGTTTCGATACTCGAGTAAAGAAATATGGCAAGACGAAAAAAAATAATACCAGTTTTTTTTAATGAATAATGACTTTTTATTTTTTTTCCGACTCATTTTTCTCCATTTTTCGTGCATTTTCGGGTTTTGACTTGAACATAAAAAATGTAAACTTGAGCATAAACTACTTTTTGAAACAAGAATTGGGTTGTTTCGATGCTCGAGTAAAGAAATATGGCAAGACGAAAAAAAATAATACCAGTTTTTTTTAATGAATAATGACTTTTTATTTTTTTCCGACTCATTTTTCTCCATTTTTCGTGCGTTTTTGGGTTTCGACTTAAACATAAAAAATGTAGACTTGAGCATAAACTACTTTTTGAAACAGAAATTGGGTCGTTCGTCTTGCCATATTTCTTTACTCGAGCATCAAAACGACCCAATTCTTGTTTCAAAAAGTAGTTTATGCTCAAGTCTACATTTTTTATGTTCAAGTCGAAACCCGAAAACGCACGAAAAATGGAGAAAAATAAGTCGGAAAAAAATAAAAAGTCATTATTCATTAAAAAAAATTGGTATTATTTTTTTTCGTCTTGCCATATTTCTTTACTCGAGCATCAAAACGACCCAATTCTTGTTTCAAAAAGTAGTTTATGCTCAAGTTTACATTTTTTATGTTCAAGTCGAAACCCTAAAACGCACGAAAAATCTAGAAAAATGAGTCGGAAAAAAACAAAAAGTCATTATTCATAAAAAAAACTGGTATTATTTTTTTTCGTCTTGCCATATTTCTTTACTCGAGCATCAAAACGACCCAATTCTTGTTTCAAAAAGTATTTTGTGCTCAAGTTTAGATTTTTTATGTTCAAGTCGAAACCCGAAAACGCACGAAAAATGGAGAAAAATGAGTCGGAAAAAAATAGAAAGTCATTATTCATTAAAAAAAAACTGGTATTATTTTTTTTCGTCTTGCCATATTTCTTTACTCGAGCATCAAAACGACCCAATTCTTGTTTCAAAAAGTAGTTTATGCTCAAATCTACATTTTTTATGTTCAAGTCGAACCCGAAAACGCACGAAAAATGGAGAAAAATGAGTCGGAAAAAAATAAAAAGTTATTATTCATTAAAAGAAACTGGTATTATTTTTTTTCGTCTTGCCATATTTCTTTACTCGAGTATCGGAACGTCCCAATTCTTGTTTCAAAAAGTAGTTTATGCTCAAGTCTACATTTTTTATGTTCAAGTCGAAACCCGAAAACGCACGGAAAATGGAGAAAAATGAGTCAGAAAAAAAAGGGGAAAGAGAAAAGGTGGAAAGAGAAAAAGACTGTCATTCCGCGCCACGTCAGCGCGGAATGGTAGCATTCCGCGCCTACGTGGAGCGGAATGCGATTTAATATATAAAAAAAAAAAAAATTCTATTCCGCGCTATCGTGGCGCGGAATGTGCTATTTTCTGAGCACTATTTTTTTGTGTATTATTTTCTTAATTTCGATTTAATTTTATATTATTTTTTTAAAATTCTCACCAACGCTTGCTATAACTTTACACATCTCAATTAATTCTTAATATTTCTTGCCGGATTTAGTTTGACCAAATTTAAATAGATTTATCTTGTAATTAAATATATAATAAATATAAGGGATAAAGATCATTACCTACCCAAATTTTGTAAGTTTTTACACTTTTAAAAAATATTTTTATTTTTTTTACATTTACCTACACGAACTTTGCAGGTTTTACACTCTTTTTAATATTGACATATTCTGGTGGATAAACAAACTTTTTTTTTTACACTTTTTGATCTAAACTTTATTTTTTTTACACTTTTATCTCACCCCGCTGAGAGTATTGAAACTTCGGTGGAATATTCCGCCGGAATATGTCAATATTTTAAAAAGTGTAAAACTAGCAAAGTTCGGATACATAAGTGTAAAAAAAAAAAAAAAAAAAATTGTCCCAAAAAGTGTAAAAATCCGCAAAGTTTGGTTAGATAATGATCTTTACCCCTACATATAATTTATTGTAAATTATACTTGAATTCGATCCATCGTTGTATGAATTACTCATACTTTTAGCAAAGCTATAATTAAACATCGCTTGTTTTTTCCTCTTTTCTAATTTTAGCAAAGAAATAACGTAATAAAATTGGAGTTTTATTTAATCGATCAATACTTTTTTAATTGATGAATTTAAAACAACTATTAACCGACCACAAGAATTAATTTATTGTCACCTCACTGACGAACTGATAATTTATTTAAACCGACTTTTAATGATACGTGCTTAGTATCTAATTTAGCCATTTTTAACACACAAAAAAAGAGATGGGTTGTCAAATTTTGTACTCAAACCAACACTTTATGGTGTGGCATAATTTCATTTAATGTGTACTAACAATACTTATCAAATGAGGCTATAGACCATGTGCTAACCTAGTGACTTAAGTAACACTATTCATCACCCTTCAAAAAAAAAAAACCCCTAATAATAGGGTACTAGACAATAATAATTAATTAGGTTCAACCAATTTAAATTTAATTATTATCACAAAGGGTAGTAAGATTTAGGGAGTCAGTGAATCGATCCAAGTCGAACAGGATATTGTTCGAATTTATTTAACTCTTTATCAAGTTTCAAAATTGTGTTTAAACTCAAACAAACTTTAATCGAGTCTAACACGGATCAAACTCAGCTAGTCTGATGCTTTTACAACTATTTTATTATTGTTTAACTAGTTAAGCTTGAGCTGAGATTCAAACCTAATCAAACATACTATGGTTGAAACTAATTTGTTATGTTAAACGAATTGTGCTGAAGCAAACTTTTAAAGATCCACGTCGAGTTGAGTATAAATTATGAAGTAATTTGATCTGTTTTTCAGCCCAATAATATCTTATTTGAGCAATATATATAGCTAGGCAAAAAGAGTACTCATATGTGCAAAATTTGATTTCAAGCCCATTTATAATGGCAGTGATTGACCTTGATAAAACCTTAAGTTGGGCTTTGGATTGACAGCCCATTAAGATTATCTACTAACCATACCATTTCTCTTCAGCGTGTCTTCATATGAGAAGAAAAAAGATTAATTCAGTTACCATTTTTACACATACAAACCAGTTTCATGTTCTCTTGTTTAGTCGACTCGAGAAAATTTAGCGAAAATTTGCAGCGTTTCATCGTTCATTCAATCTCGGGCATTCCCAACAACGAAAAACTGGTGTCGTCTGATCCAAGAAACGGTACATACTCCGATCCCCTTACATGCACACTAAAGCAAGCTGCAACGATAAATAGAAAACTTGCTATAAATTTAAAACGATTTAATTTAAAACCTGTTAACTCTTTTTTTAATGCATAATAATATTTTTCAGTAGTCTCGGGATCGTTGTGGGCATATCTAATTGGTCAAGACAAATATATCGAGTAAATATACCAAAACCTCTATAAAGAACCGAGATCATACCGTTTTCTATTTTCTTCACACTTTGGAGCATTACATCCATCTTTGATTTCATGTCTGAGGAGTCATCCATTTTTGGAGCAATAAGAGTCAGCTCTCTATAGATTTCACGAACGAAACTGCAGATTTTCTGAGCAAACTCGAGCTCTCCATCTGATATCCGGCCCATTGCCAACCTCATCAACTCTCCTGTCAAGTCTGCCAGCTGAACAAGAATCAACAACATGCGTAATACATACGGTTTAGAAAGCATTGCAACATTATGTGTGGTGCATGTTTGAAGGGCACAATAACATTTAGAAAAAACATAATAATTATGTGCTACAAAATTAATTTAATGTGAAGTCGAAAAATCCATCAGATTGCTCATTATAGGCCCTCACAATCACAAATGAATGCAAAATGTGAGGGAAGTTTCTTCAAATTAAATACTATGTCTTGGCACATAAGTTTTTTCCTCAATTTTGATTAAAAAGCTATAAATGCGACGAAACATTGCACCATATTATGTGATTCTCACAAATAGCTTTAGCAAAATGAGATAATTGTTTCCGCACATTGGGACTTTCCTCGATCAATAAAATAAAGTTTTTAAAAAAAAGGAGATTGTGAGGAATTTCCCACGTGACGAGTCTCATCATTCTTGTGTGTTTCTCTCGTCTATGTCTGTTTATGCCTATATACATTTTAGTGTATTACCCCCAAGAGATAGTCGAGAACGTTAATCTGCATAGGCTCAACAGATGGGTCACTTAGTGGTAGCAAAGAAGCATTGATCTCATCTAGATTCAAAAGAGCACCCGTCTTGCAAAAGTTACATAATGTAGCGGCTTCAATATATTCTTGAACCTATAAATGCAAGCAAAACAGGGATGAGTTTCACAAAACCTTATGCAGCCTCAGAGGTTTAAATATAGATATATATATATATATATATGAGTACCCCAGGAGTATAGGCTCGTCTCAGCTTCCAGAAATCTGTTCCTTGCAGCTCTTTTACTACACGAGACATATGCTGTTCCATCACTGCAGCTAAATCCTTTTCTGCTTTTTCCAAGACCTCATCTTTGTTGTGTTTACTGATTCTGTTATTACAGAGGGAAAACAATTAGTAATTTTTTTCAGCATATATCTCATTTGTACATATTCACATAAATCCGCCGACTAATAACAAAGATTTTACCTATGGACTTGAAATATGACCTTTTTGCTATTCATAGTTACATCCCGACTTGCTTTCACCAACCGTTCTCTCTTGTCATTCTGCAGTTGCATACAGGTTGATAACAATTAAACACATCAGACAATTAAGTGCAAAACTATCTCTACATGTACATTTGTGTGTCCCCATGCACATGAAAAAGTGAGAAAATATCAAATTCATGTGTAACTTGTATAACGACAACCAAAAAAATACCACTTAAAAATTTAACTGCCACCTAAAAATTTTCGACAATTACTTTTAGCAAATCACTTTCAAAATGTATCTTATTTTCATGATGTTGTAACATCGATGAAATGATACACCCTTCATTATATCTTCATAGTGAACACAATACAGTTAAAAAGGAACGTTAAAATAGTAAATACCTTGCAAATTGTACCTACAAAGTACCAATTAACTTACTTATATTACGATACACTAAAATTCAAATAAAAACATCATGATGTAAACCAGTCAAACTTAATCAATTTGAAGCCATTAAGTAATACCTACAAAGTACCAATTAACTTACTTATATTACGATACACTAAAATTCAAATAAAAACATCATGATGTAAACCAGTTAAACTTAATCAATTTGAAGCCATTAAGTACTTGCACAAGTATAAACGCTTAAGTAAAACTCCAACACCATTCATCCAAAATCACGAGTCTTGCAAAGCCTGAGTACTAAATTTTCATCAGCCAAACAACCCATAACACAATCTCATGTGTTGTCCCCTACTCCCCTAAAATTTTAACAACAACGAATTCTGTTGTGAAATGCCTTAGAGTCCCCAAATTTAGCATAATGCCATGATTAAAAGGTCTGCTCTGCAGAGGGCGAAAGCCCTCGAGAACATTGATATATTTATGGGGAAAAATTCAGGGCTAGGTTTTAGTTCATACTTTTGACATTCATTGTATTCGATACCTCTCTTACGTTTATAGTGAAATTATCTTCTCCTCTCCCGTGGACGTAGTCAATTGCCGAGCCACGTATATTGTTGTGTCGTTTAATTCTTTATGCTTTTAATAGTGTTTGCTCAAACAAACTCAAATGAAAGGACGTCAAATTTAAACACAATGCCACAAACATGGGCAATTTGCCGAGCCACGTATATTGTTGTGTCGTTTAATTCTTTATGCTTTTATTATCGTGTTTGCCCTAACAAACTCCAATAAAAGGATGTCAAATTTAAACACAATGCCACAAACACGGGCAATTGCGGAGCCAAGTATACTGTTTGTGTCGTTTAAATTCTTTATGCTTTTATTATCGTGTTTGCTCTAACAAACTCAAATGAAGGGATGTCAAATTTAAACACAATGCCACAAACACCGGCAATTGCCGAGCCACGAATATTGTTTGTGTCGTATAATCATTTATGCTTTTATTATCGTGTTTGCTCTAGCAAATTCAAATCAAAGGATATCAAAATTCTCAACACAATGCCACAAACATGTTTGATAAAATGCCTCAAAGAAAATCGGAGAGGTGCACAACAACAACAAAAGGCACAAGAAGTTGAATTACCAGGTCATTGAGGTAGGCAGCGTATTTGGAGAAGGCGTCCTTCATGGGATTCGGGTCTGAAGCAGCCGAATTGGTGGTTAAAGTTCTGGGCTTCTTGACGGCGGCGCCCTGCAGAGTGTTCCCCGCCACTGTTCGATGAAATGTGTCAATGGGCACGCGGATTTTGGGAAATTATGTGTGTGTGTGTGTGTGTGTGATTGGGCGTAGGGGACTTACAATGGCGGAAGCGTTGAGGTTTAGACGCCATGTGAGAGAGCTTGTTGAGTGCCGAGGAGGAATTGAACATCTGTCGCTCGCTTCACAATTCCCAAAGCTCACTTCAGCGGCTTAAACTGAATATATATATATATATATATATTATTCAGACAAGGTCTGATACAAGTGACGAAGCTCATAATCGATATATTAGAGATTTTGATTTCTATTCTCATCGCGTCAATTTTTCTTTATTTTATTAGTAGTGATTATAATCAATTATCTCAATAAAATCGAATACATTTTTTGTCTGTTGATCTCCAATAAGCTGGTAACAGGTCATTTGCAATTGAGTCGATTTGTTCTTTTTTTTTTAATAAAATAGTTACATCATTACATCAAATATTCAATTCAACAATCGTAATCAACAATTTTCTATTACAAATTAATAATAAAAAATTACTATATAAGAAGAGAAATAACCACAAATTTGAAGAGATCGAACCACCCATGACTTTTAAGTTATGGGGCCTCAATCCTACCACTAAACTAAGACATCATGGGCAACTCAATTTGTTTTATAATAATAATAAAATATATATGAGCTATGATTTATTTTTAATTTTTTTGATTTGAAGAGAATTGTACTATCCTATCAAACTATATATTTATTTGAACTTTACACTTGATTCAATAAATATTTGTTCCAAGTCAATTGAATAACAATAAAACCAAATTCAATTAAAAAATTTACCTCGTAAAGTTTTTTTTTAAAAAAATTCCACTTGTTGCTACTATCCTATTGGCGAATAAATTTATTTGAGCGTGACTGTTACTCGATTCAATAAATATTTGTTCAAAGTCAATTTGAATAAACAATCAAATTAAAATCAATTAAAGACTTTCAATCTCCGTAAATATTCAAAAAAGTTTCAACTTGTTTGATTTGAGCCGTTTACATATCTATTAGTTTGATAAAAAAAATTGAGTTCAACTAGTACTTGATAAAATTAATATTTGTTCCAAGTCAGTTTAATAACAATTAAACCAAATTCAATAAAAAATTTAAGCTCCGTGAAAATACAAAAAAGTTTCAGACTTGTTCAACTAGGTTTGTTTACATATCTGTAAACTATAGAACATTTTTATTAATTAAGGAGAATGGGACATCAAGTTGCTGTGGTGTAGTGGTTATCACGTCAGTCTTACACACTGAAGGTCTCCAGTTCGATCCTGGGCAGCAACATTTGTTCAACTTTTTCATTCATTTTTTTTTTTGGGTAACGAATGAAGGGGGCTACCCTAGTTTATAGGTCCGACAAACTCGAACCCATAGTTATAATCTTCGGCCACTTCATACCACTGGTGTCTTGATCATATTGAAGTTGAATTTTTACCAGTGGATTATCCAGACCTTTCCAATGACAGTTTATTCCTTCCTTAATAAGAACGTTGGCTTAGCTACTCTATAATCTATTAGCTTTTCTCGGAATATGATTTAATTGCACGTCCCATTTTTCTTTTTAATTCCAAAAGAAAATTTAGAAAAATCAGCGAGCCAAATCTACGGCGGCCCATCAAAGAATCAGCAATTTCAACATCCCATTTCCACAAACCAATATAAAACCCAACAATACCACTTTACAGTAACCCTCCTTATTTTCGTGTGTTTTGGGTTCAATTTCAATTTGTCGTGACTTTCTTCGATTCAATTTCAAATTATTTTTTGTCTTTTTATTTAGAGTCTTATTGTGACGATGCTGTCCGAAATCGTGGGAGTATTATTGTAACGATTCATGATTAAAAACTATTTGCCCGTTTATTACAGGGGGTAAAGTTTCCACTTTTTCATCTAAAATTTAGTCCAAAAAACAACAAACAAAAACAAAAACCATCTTACAGTAGAACTAATCAGCATTCTTAGCCTACCCTCTAATCGAATCAAGTAAACAAGCAAATAAAAATGGTAACTTTAGTGGTGGCAACCACCGCCGATCCGGCGTCGATCAACCCGGCCCGAGCCCTTCTAGCCCTGCCCGGTTGGCAGCCGGGTCCCACACTCGATGGTACCATCAGAAGCTTCAAAAATGGCGACTCTTTGCGAGTATTGGAACACGATAACTCCATAATCGAAGAAGATGATCTGGACCGGAGATGGGAATCGGCCACCGGAGAGACGGTGGTGGAGCTCATATTTCTCTCCAAACACGTCGCCGCCTCCAACCGCCCCGCCCTCACTGTCCACCCTATAGGTAGGTACATCGGGAATTATAATATTGGCCCCATATGGGCTATTGCAATTTTAGTCTTGATATTTACAAACTTGCAAAATTAATTTAGGGTAAATTTATGTCAGAGTTCAATGGTTCGAATGTGAATTATGTCTCTCTTGCATGAGTGTGTAGGGAACGCGCACAATCAACGATCCGAACGTGAATTATGTGTCTGTCACTCTCACATAAATTTGTAGGGACAATACACCTTACCGAGACACTAGAACTATTGGATTCGGTCGGGCATAGATTTTTCCCAAGATGGTATTTTTTTACTTTTTTTTGCATTCATTAGAAAATGGATAGAATTTCATGTGTGGAGTTAGGGTTGAAAGATGAACCAAGCTAATCGACGCTCGACTCTAGTTGTTTGTTAGATAAAAGCTTGTTTGAGATCGATTTTGTTAACATATCAAACCAAGCTTGAACGACCTTTTATGTGTCGATAAGTTTGAAGCTTGCTCAATTAGTACAAAATGACACAATATATGGGGAAAAAATCAAGTTACTCGAGTTCGCCTCGATTAAAGCTCGACTGAGCTTGACTCGATTAACAATCAAACCAAACTCAATTCTGAAGCTTGATAATAATTCAAATAAGCTTGAACAACTACGTGTTTGAATCAACTCGACTCGTTTACAAACAACCCTACATGGTGGAGTATATGCGTTGTTAAATTAAGTACTTATGTATAAGTCATGTGACCAAACTAATGGTTTCTGTGTGGTTTTCAACGGTTGTGACTAAAAATACAAGAATAATCATCTTGTAAAATTGGTACTAAAATTGCGAGACTTATCTTAAAGGATTAATCCTGCAATTTTCCTTGAAACATATATATAGGAGTATCATGTATATATATCAGGTATGCTTTGCTTATACTTGTAATGTAGCTATGTGCATTAATGTGGGATGTATGTATAGCCTATTTGTTCTAGTTTCTGATCTATTTATGTTTTGAAATTCTTCTGAATAAATTCTTGCAGAAGAATGATCTATGATAGGAAAGTAAAATGTGCAATATAAGTAGAAGACATGTTTGTACATTGTTTTATTGCTATTTGGTTTTTACTGCAAATTTATCAGGATGCTAGAAATATTAAGTTGAGTTAATATTTGAATAGTTAATTGGTTATAGGAGTACCACATTTGAAGGATGGAGATGTTCTACCACAAGGTGGCAAACCGGGGTGGGCAGCGCCACCTTGTCCACGTATTGGTCCGTGGCTATTGCTCTTGAAGAAAATTGCTGAATCCCACAATTTAGTTCCTGAATTTGAGGTTATCTAGTGTTGTACTATTAATTTGTTGTAAAGTTATTGATTTTGTGTTCCCTTTTCCATTTCTAGTTCAAAGCAGAGAAGCACAATCAGGATTATTAAGTTTGAGTTGTTTGTGATAGTTTGTACAGAATGTTTAGATTTGGGTAATTGATATCATATTTTTTTGTTGGATGTAGATAACTTTGGAGGCTACACATCATGGACCTATAACAACTAAGCCAACAATGTTTATCGAGATTGGTAAATTATATATCCATTATATGTACCAATTTCAGTCGTAATTTTTGCTTGCTGGGAAAACAAGTTTCAGTTTTGTATTTCTCAATTTGGCAGATGTGTTTGTCAAGTTTCTAACCTACATTTTTTTTTGAAGTGTTAGTTCTTTTACGACATTTTATTTGATGCAGGTAGCACAGAAGAGTACTGGGGGAGAGAGGACGCAGCTCGTGTTATTGCTCTGGTTGAGTAAATTTTACGAGTCTTATATTAATATAAACAAAATATTATAGCTACATTTTATTAACATATAAATAGGAGCAAGATGAATATTTTGGGAAGCACATGCTATGCAACTCCCCTGCGAAAGTGTAGATGTAGTTTACATGTGTATATATGTTTATTTTTTAACCCAACTTTATTTGTGGTCGGGCTGTTTCACTTTTCACTTCTCTTTAATATGGGATTTATATACATAAGCAGAAATTGGAGTGTTATAACATATTTATGCTAAAGGGAAATAGACGAGCGAATAGAAAACACATTTCTTATATATATGTATTGATGCATGTTAGGTATATACATTATACGGTTTATTATAGGACAAAGATGTCTAATATATGAGTTCATTATGTAATATTATAATGTGCATCACTTCCATGCTACATTTTACGCAACAGCTTAAATATAACAATGGTAATTCTTGTTCTTGAAGTTAATTTGGGAAGGACTTGGTCTTGGAGAAAATGCTGCTGTTGGAATATGGAGCAGGTATGCTTTGAATTCGTGCAATATTATTAACGCCTCGACATTTTGTATTCTCTTATATATTGCCTTATTGAATTTACTATGACTAGAAATTAAATATTTATCATGGACCTAATACATTAATCCTATAGATCATCTTCTTGACCTGGTTCATCCTTGCCCGAAAGTCGATACACAATTAGTTTCTGTCATTCGAAATAAATTAGTATTCCTTTCTACCATAATGTTCTCATTAACAACTTGATTTTTATAATCCCAGTAGTACTGAGAAAAAGAAAGTGCTCCTTGGTATCGGAGGAGGACATTATGTACCTCGACATATGGATGTGATTCTGTAAGTCAGTCTATTCAAAGCTGGTTTCTTAAATTATACGCTTTGTTACATATTCTATTAGTGTCATTTTTGTGCAAAAATAAATGTAAACTGATTCGAGCAACTCTTAACTGGTATATACCCATAGGAAAGATGGAATATGGGTGGGGCACCTCCTCTCTGGATATTCGTTGCCAATGGAAGATCCCGGGCAGTCAAAAGTAAAAGCAACTATTGACAGCATTGGCGGGACATGGAAAGAAGCCATTCAAGTTGCTTTTGATGCAACGAAAACGGCTTTCCCTGGCGGGGAAATTCTGGCACATCTTGATCACAAGTAAGTGGTCTGGAAATAATAATTGTTTTGGTACAAATGAATGTGTTGCTCGATTTTGGGAAATAATTGTGACGATATTTTACCTAATTAAATCAATATTTGATTTGGTAATTTTTTACTAGAATTTGGAGTCGATTCGATTGTTTAAGAGAGACGTTGTTGTAATTTGTGTGATTGGGTGCAGGAGTTTCAAGAGCTGGCAAAAGAATGCTATTATAGAGTTTCTGGGTAAGGAGAGCATAAAAATTGGCAAGCCAGCTGACTTCTGCTGATCATTTGAAGATATATATATATTTTTTAGATTAGAGTTATTTCATAATATGTCACAAAGTGCACTTATATTAATCCAATTAGGATTATTTCATGATATGTCACAAAGTGCACTGATATTAATCCAACGACTCAAAACTCGAATACTCAATTGCGTAGCATCTCATGTTCCCGAGATCAGATGTTCGATTATTGTCTTGGCATTTGGAAATCCTTCATTAATAAACTATATACTAGGGTTGGGCGTATTGGGGCCCCGAGTTCATCGATGTGGTGGACCATTATAGATTTAGAACTTGTAATTTCGTGACTCCATAGGAATCAGTTGCACAACATAACTAATCAGTTGCACAACATAACTATTTTGATTTATTTTTTTTCTGTGTAAACTAGGTCAGACATTGCCTATGTCAGATCGAGTTCAATAGTTCGAGTGTGTATTCTGTATCTATCTTTTTTATATAAGTATGTGTGGACTGCGCATGATATAAAAAAATTGATATTAGGACTATTAGACTTGGTCTTGTATAGATTTTTCCAGGCAATATAAATGATCTTTAGACTTTAGTGGTCAGAAAGGGTAATACTTGGTGAATTCAGGAGTTCAATTCCTGGAAAAATATCCCTCACAAAAATTGTTAAAATATGTTTGGGAGGGGGGGGGTGTCCATCAAAATATATATATATATATATATATATATATATATACTATATTTTAACACTTTATGTGGCAAATATTATCGAGAGTTACTCTCGGATCCACCAAGTATTTCGGTAGAAAAGCAACCAAACATTGCGGCAAATGTCTAAATAATAATAAATTTGTCTAATAAACTATATTTTCTCATTCATGACGTGACATTTAAGAATTGTCTTTTATGTATTGAGTTTTGTGCGTACCATTTATGGCTTGCCGACCACTCTCATCCTCATGCATGTAACTAACTTCTATTAGTTAATTTGGTCAAAATTTATTGTCAGCCATTGAAATATAATATACATATGGACACATCACACATGTAATGAGACCTTCACCTGAGGGTTGTCAAATTTTTGTGACATTCTATATTGGCCAAAATCAATTTTGGCCACTGGATCAATAATAGGGGATAATTTACTAAATAATTCCCTTTATTGGGGATCCAATGGTTAAAACTAGATCGAGCATAGAATGACCCTCAAATTTTTATTATGTAACCACTCAATGAAATAATTAATAATAAATTAAAGAGAGAACGAATTTTTTCCTTCTAAGAGAAAATAAAAGAGACCTAACGTTTTTTAGCGTTATCAATTTTTACTTTCATAATGAAACTCTTGTATTTAAAAAAGAATATAATATCTCAAACTGTAAGTTATGATTTTTCTCTTCAAATTTGAAGTCGTATAGCGTCTGCATGGCTAATGAATAAAAAAATATCGGCCTAAATTTATCGGATCAGGATAATCCCTCGTTTAGAATTTTTTTTTCTTTTTTAAAAGGACATGGACAATTACCAATTTAGTAATTCTATTTGCAACATGAGTATACACGTCTTACAATGCTATTGCTCGTAAGACTAATTTTAGCTCATTAAGATGTCAGTCAGATTGAAATCTTGTCACAATACAGACGTTTCATCAACGTATTACTATCGGAAATTGGTTCGAGCTTAGTGTGAAACTATGGAAGTTGTGTAAGTGACATTAGTGTGAATTGGAAACATTTTTGTTTTGATAGAAAGTGTGAATTGGAAACATTAGTCGACCATGTCATTGTCATGGAGATTGGAGTATATGATACTTGGTAATTCCATTTGTCCAAAATGGTTGAATTTGTGTAGCACGAAAAACAAAAAGAGGGGACACAATTTAGTACAGGCAAAGTGTACATTTTTTTGTCTACTTTAAACATTTAGCCAAAAAATTGTTGTCAAATTGTAATAACTCTGGTTGATGTTCTCATCTATACAAAACAAAAGCTGCACATTCTGTTGGAGGAAATTCCAGTTGTACATTTCTCCAGTGTCGCACATGTTTTTCCAGCAGTTTTGACTATTGTTATTTTGTTGGCTCATTATTAGGGGCATAAGTCATTCAAATCTAGTCGAATAATATACTGTTCAAAGTTGTTTAAATTTCAAACGAGCTTCAAATATTACAAGTTGGATTTAATGACTAATTAACAAGCTTTACTCGTAGGGGCACAAGTCGAGCTCGAGTAACTTGATACTTTGATCGAAATGAGTTCCAAAGCTTATGAAATAGAAAATGCATTAGAACTTATTCGTTATGTCAATCGAGCTCTCAAAGATCGACCTCGAGTATGCATTGAATTGGTTAATTTGTTTTTCAATTTACTCATTTCTTCTTCATTTTCTTATAGGGCATATATATATATATATATATGTTATATATTAAAGTAGGGGTGTAAGGTGAGTCGAGTCGGCTTATGAGCATGGTGAGCCGGCTCGACTGGAGCTCAGCTCGAGTTCTAGTCGAGCTTTTCGAACTTGAACTTTTTCGTGAGTCGAGCTCGAGCTCACTTACAGTTGTTCATATGCTCATGAACCAGCTCGTGAGCTTTTATTATTATTTTTTATTGATTTTTAATATATGTCATAAAAATAATACTTACAATTTTATATACAACATGGTTTAATGATACTTAAGTTTATTTTTTTTATGTTTTGTTTAAATCTTGCAAAACAACAACAACAATTATAATATTATATATTTTAATTAGTTGATATGATATACTATTCCATAAAATAATTTAATGAAATTATTTTTTCACAACACCCTCCTCTATTTTCTAAATACTTATTGAATATAAGATATTTACTTATTATTTATCTTAATAATACTTATTGTTTATCTGAATAATATATGCTATACATTACTAATGTATTGTTATAAGCAAAAAATAGAATTTATTTTATTTTATTTTTTAGAAAAAATAAAAAATGGATTTTTACTTCAAACTCAAGCTCGAGCTTAGTTTATCTACTTCGAGCTTGAACTCGAGCCCTAAAAAATGAGGTTCGTCGAGTTTGAGCTCGAGCTCGAGTCTGAAAATTTTCTCAGCTCGGCTCGTTTATAGCCCTATATCAAAGTAGAAGATGATATATTGCATAGACGCACTGGTTAGTGCTTAGCTAAGTAGGGTTAAATTAGATACGTGCGTCGAAATAGTCTCGTTTAGGGCGAGTTTGGGTTAGCTAGAGGGGTTTTGGGCGGGGTATGAATTTTACAAATTTTGTCCCACCCGGGATTACGGCAGGTTGCAAGTTTTCATTAAATCCACCCGACAATAGTGTTTAATTTTAAGTTTTTAGCCTAATTTACTAATTTAGGGTAAGTGGGAATATGAAACGTATTTCATTATTCACTTTCGGTAGTAGAGGATTCAAGTTCCTCTTCTCCTCTTCTTCTCAATATACACATGACCAGGCTGCTTTTGTCAGTCTCTTATTTGAGTGTTGTAAGTAGGAAAATTCTTGTACACACTCGATATGGGATCCAGTTGCATGTACCAAAACACAACAAAAAATAATAAAAAATATTTGACTTGTTTTTGCTGTATACACATTTTTTTAAAATTATTTTTGTTGTGTCTTGATGCATGCAAGTGGGTCCCACACCGTCTGTATACAAGAATTTTTCGTTGTTAGTGTGAAATATTATGTTGTTTGAAGCTGATTATTACATTATATGGATCTTAATCTAGTTGTTATTTTCAGTTTGAGTGGATTTCAGAGGTCAATCGGGTTCATCTGGTTAACTAGGCTTCATCAGGTTTGCATCGTGTTTGGATCGATTTATCAAGGGTCGGACGGGTCATCAGGTGAATTTCCATGTTCAACATGTTTGAACTCAATTTCGTCCGATTTGCGACGAAGCGAATTGCGGGTTTTGTCAAACCCGCCTCGTTGCCATCTCTAACTGCTTAAATAAGGTTTGCATCACGAACGATGTCCAAATCGAGACAAGTGTAGTGGTATGCCCACCTCCCGAAATGTCTATTTTAGACTAAGTTCAATAGTCTCCACCCCGGTGCATCTATAGCATGACGATCATTCAATTCACACGTGGGGACCATCAAAGCCAGCCATAGAGATCATGTGTAGATAATCAAAGGAATGGTGGGCCCACAGAAGCTCCTCCTGCGCTCCCCTGCAGGTTATGATTCTCTCGACAGAGTGTACTCACAATCATATAAATAATTAAATAAAACCCCACAGGGTGGAGACGTGCATATGATTATTTATTTATTTAAATAAATAAATAAAGAAGTTAAACATTATTTATTTCTTACATTTAAAAATACAAAATTATTAGTTCAGGTAGAATCAGGGAACTAGTACATAAATTGGAAATTAGAAAGAAAAGGGGAAAAAACCACTTATTTAATTTTTTTAAAAATTTTTGGAACAAATATTTATTTATTTTGATACATTGTATATTTTAGCTTCACCCTTTTTTTTTTTTATGAAGATGGAACTCATGTAACGTTTTACCTTATATGACATTAAAACATTCTTGATTTAGTAAATGGACTTAAATTTGAAATGATTTACTTCTCCACAAGACTTCTATTGTGAGAATTGATGATTATAGTATAGAAAATGACATTGATTTTGGTAGGGCCGGTAACTAAGAGGTTGATAGGGAAGGTTCATCTATTTTTTTATTTTTTTATTACGAGAGAAATTTATGATAATTTTTTGAAATTATAATATATTTTTCTTAATTAGGATTTCCCATCAAAGGTGGATGCGTTTGGTAACACTTTTCAAATGGACTTTTGGAGGTGGAAGTCCATTTGTGAAAATTTTACTTGTTTGGTAATTAAATTTAAATGGACTTTTGAAATAAGTCATTTATCCAAAAGTCCATTTGGAAGAAGTGCATATTAGTGACTTTTAAAATTTTATTATCTCCAACACTTTTATAAGAAGTTATTTTAAGTGTAGTTTTGTCAAACGCTTTACATTTTTAAAAACACTTATTTGAAATGCTCATTTTAAAAAGTCAATTCTACAAATGAGTTTATTAATTAAAAAGTGGATCCAAACATATATGTAGTTTACCCGTATTGAAATACTAATAATAATATGTCAAAAAAAGAAAAGAAATACTAATAATAAGATGGCATCCCATTTAAGAAAATGGTTTGGGTGTATCTATAGCATTTGTCGTTTGGTCACGTGAGATGATCATCGTGTGTTTTCTAACAACACATTTTTGTAATCGCGATTTACAGTCCATTCTTTAAGTTGAATGTTAACTGGTCAGATCCAACACAATACATGGAAAATACAGAGAATCTCATAGTGTGTATTCTAATCTTGTGGTCATAATTCCATATGTGTGTGTATGTATATATACAGAGAGTTGTTAAAGACACTCCAACTTTTGTTATTGGCACTCTAACGTTCATTTTATTTTTTGAAAAAGACAAAAAAACCCTTCATTGTATAAGAAGAAGTTTTTGAAGACAATTTGTTTCACTTGTTAAATATGTTTAGTGGAAATACGTTAAAGTCAATTCAACCTACAATATATAGAAACACGATTAGAGATAATATGAAAATGTTATTGAAATTTTCATTGTGACCTTACGAATAAAAGATAATTTTATCCTACTATACCCAGAAAAAATTGATTGAAATAATAAAATCTATTTTTCATATTTACTTTATTACCTAACAAATTTTAAATAATTTTATCCATTATCATCCATCTTAATTCGAAAACTCTACAAATCACGTATGAACACACAAACATAATATTACAAGTGGTTAAAAATATGTATAAATCAATTCATATTTTGACAAAAACTAATATCTTAAACTATTTTAGAAATAAATAATTCATGAAGCAAAATATGAACAAAAGCTCTAACTTTTGTTTCCAAGAGTAAACAATGTTTAAAGTGCAACTAAAAGGACTGAAGAACTATGTAAAAAATTAAATTACTAATTGTATTATTAATAAATTGATTAGTACTGATAATATTCTAAGATTTTCGCGAAACTTTTAGTATTTACAAGTTCTAATATTTCACAAACTCCTCCCAAACATTTTTATTGCTTCTATTGTCCATTGCTAAAATTTTAATTCACTTTTTTCAAGTACAATTTTAATTAATTTAATTTCAAAAGTAACAAAGAACCAATATATATGCAGCAATTAGTGGATGAATATTTTACCTTAGAAAGTTGGGAAAAAGAAGAACTATTTCTTTACGAAAAGTTTGAACGGCTTTGTGTTTTTCCCTACGTATTTCGTTTGGACAAAAATTTTCAAGGTTCAACAGTTTTTATTTTGAATTCCATGTGTATTTGTAATAGTATAAGATGCACTAGTATCTTGCACTAACTTTTTTGGTATTAAGGATAAAATTGTCCTTTTGAAAAAATGAAATAGAATGTGGAGTGCCAATAATAAAAGTTGGAGTGCCTTTAACAACTTCCTATATATATATATATATATATATATATATATATTTTGTGTGTGTATAGATATATACACACACATACATATCAAAATGCAAGTCCATCAACCGCTATATTTTCATTTACCAAAAAAACCTTCTATTTCTTCTGGAAAGAAAAAAAAATGGAAGGAAACTTCTATATTTACAAGCAATGAGATTCATCTAATTAAAATAATAATCCTTCAATATTTTCAAATGAGATAAAAAGAAACGTTGTTATCAGTCTACAATAATATGGAGGACTGACTTCCCAATTAGTCATGTGATTTCTGCAAATAAAATGACCGAAAGAATAGAAAAACGACACAAAGGGAAGGATTTCATTTTCATGGTACTTACTGAATTGTCATAGTGAGCCCTCCACTCATATAATGGCCATTAATTAGTTGAAACTGAATTATTTTTTTTAATAATATGTTTTAAAGTTCGTCAAAATTAATTTAATTGCGAAATAAATTGATGGTTACAATTTTGATGTGGAAAACGAGTGGAGGTTGACTTTTTAGAGAATTTGGGCTCCTCCATGATGTGGGAAATGACCTGAAAAGCAAATACGTTATCGGGCCGATCACGACGTTGGACCTCGAATGCTTAAGATAGTGATTTCGATAAGAGATCAGTATGAACTTAAACATAAGCCACACTTAATATTAATGACATACTCGGTCAGAATCATTATTTGATGTATTTATTATAAATGGTGACCATTATGTGATGTATTTATAGATGGTTGAAACCCTAATCGGTAAGGATCAATGGAGCTCCGAAACGAGTCTAGGTCATCATAATCAACGATTACTGTTCTAGATCTAAACACGGATATTGAATCAGGGCATATTGTCTAGCTTGTAAAATACGCGAATATTCGTTCTATTTGAGCATTTTAAGCCTTCCCACATGCCTTCTATTCATTCTTAGGCTTCCTATTATTTACCATGTCACCTTTATAGACTTTGACCTAGGAAAATTGACACATTGTTATGAAAATCAATTATCAACAACCAATCACTAATAATGAGCAAATTATTAACCAAACTCCTAAAGGATCGAGGAATTGAGAGATTACTATATGGGATGGTCACATGTTAAAACTATACCTACTTTTCCTAGTGTAATAATAAATAATTTAGCCAATATTGTTAAAAACTAGTTGAATAGTTAGAGATGGATAACAAATATTAGAATTCAAAGTTATGATGCCATCAAAATTATCAAAAAATCAACATAATATATAGGTCACTCAAAAGGTTAAAGAATTGGACCTTATAACGTTGTAAATGACACCACTATTTTGAGACATAGAAAGTTGAACCAATTTCGGTAACATTGACTTAGTTATCTTCTCAGATCGATCATAGTTTTTTTTAGGACAAATTCAAATGACATTTTAACCTTGGTGAGTACAATACCAAATTGACTCATTCACCAACAAAAGAAGTCTTTTTTTTTAATGAATCGACTACACAATACAAGTTAAAAATATAAAATTGCGACAAATTACGATCAACTAACGACTATTACAATCATCTAACAAGTAGCAACTACTATGAAAATAGAGAAAAACACACACATTTTTTGGTGGGAGTCAAACCCAAGACCTCTAATAATTTGGAGTCTTAGTTTTGCGAGTAGAGCTAAGGTTCATCGACACCAACAAAAGAAATATTTGAGGTGAGTGTTTTCTTACATAAGATTTCAAATTGTTACGACATTCATGACTTAATCCACATAATAGTTCAATACTTAAATCAACATGACCAGGACATGTTAGGTACTTTGAATATTAGTGGTCCCAAGACTCAAAATTCATCATTATTAAAGGAAAATAGAAAAAATAATTTGAGAAAGCAAAGTACAAATTATCCTCTTTCACTTTCCATCCAATAAAATAAAAATCCAAGAAATAACTAACAAACTAGAGTTTTTAATTTCACCTTTGACTTCCATTTGTCCACCCAAATGAAAAAAGGAAAAGGAAATTCCATTTGCTTTATTCTATTCTATATTTTCTAATACCCATACCTATTCCCATTGTCAGACCTTTATAAATACCATGAACAGTTTATTATATTGTTATGGGGATCTATGGGTGATAGTTGGCGTAGTGGCTCGACTCCCCTAGTAACAAATCCTCTCAGACCAATGACAGGTTTAGTATCACGAAACGGGATTAGTCTCATTCCCAATGTGGTGTGGGAAAACCGTGGAAAACCAAAAAAAATAAAAAAAAAATCTATGGGTGATATAAGTTATCATTGATTACTAATCACAATCCACTACAATAATAAGGTAAGAAATGTTCCATTTGGTGGAAAGGTAAAATATATTCCATTTCAACTTTTACCCTTTGATTGATAATTGTGCCTTTTAAACACCATAGGATCAATTCAGATTTGCTTGTCACACGATCGCATAATAATTATCAATTGATATTACTGATGTTGATGTATACACTTGTATAACATTTAAAAGTGTAATATAGAAGTGGTACACGATTATGTAAAAAAAAGTCTAGGCGATTCAGGTGCTAGCTCAAGCTAATGTTATTTTTACACATGGTTAGGTAAAAATTGCGCTTAAATAAGAACTCGATTATAGAAGTAGACGTGATCGTGTTTAGTGAACAAAATAAATACTTAAATCGATGAATGCTCTGTTTGGATATGGATGATGCATTTGATAACAACAAATTAGCTGAATTTGGACGTTCCTAAACGTGGCAAGCTGCTATGATCATGCCGAGAAGGATTGTCATATTAAAAGCCTAAAACGATTTTGGCTTATCATAAATGCAATTTACAAAGTGAACGAATCATACTTATGATGTCGTATAAATGAATAACTATTGAAATTGACAGAACTGAATCTCACTATAATTTTCCACCCCAACCCCCAATATACGAATCATATTTATAATATGATTAATTATCGTATAAATCAATTACTCTGAGAATGATTGCCATACTAAAAGCCTAAAACGATTTTGGTTTATCATAATTGCAATTTACAAAGTGAACGAATCAAATTTATGATATGATTAATTATCGTATAAATGAATTACTCTTGAGATTGATTAGAATTTTCCACCTCAACACCCAATATACTGGGCGTTTCTATGCTGGGCCAAGACCATTGGTCTCGGCCCAGCTCAGCCGTTGGATCCCCTCAACAGGGGGTGTCAAAATCCCATTTAACCCCCCATGTGGGGGGATCCAACGGCCTTGACTGATCTCGGCCCATCATAGAATTTTCCCAATATACTTCATAAAATTTGTATGTATTTGTAGAGAGAGAAAGAGAGAGAGAGAGAGAGTTGACAAAGCTTAAGTAGTAAGGGATTGATTGGTGGCACATTGCATTTCTCACACTTTTATGGTTTGGAACACCAAAGATGTACAACAGATAACTCCAATATTACACTCTCTCTCTCTCTAAAAATCGGTCAGAAGGTGTCTGTATCTATAATTCTAATATACATACATATATGTATGTATGTATATGTAAATCAAGTCAAATCGGCTCGATGTTGTGTCGTTTAGCCAGCTGAGATTTCGCTACCAAATTTTCTCCTTTTATAGCAATTCTCAACAGAGTTGAACCACAACTAAGGTTTCTCCCTCTCTCTCACACACACGCATATATATACAAAGTATATACATCTGTATGTAAGTGTATGTATAGACGTGTTTGAATTTTGTACGATTAATCCGTAAACCTAGTTTTTCATATCTGTATAGATCTTATTTTGATGCGTATATACTTTAGATTTGAACTGTTATGATTTCGGTTTTTTTTTTTGTGCAGTGAAAAGGCGATTTTGCAGGCTTTCGTGAATCGATTAAAGGCGAGTCGTCTTTATCAGTTATCGATCGAACAGGTATAAAATGTTTTTGAATTTTTCTTTCGTAATTTTATCATTTATTTCCATGGATCATATGGTTTGTGTTTGTGATTTTTGATTCACAAATATTTTAAATTTCACATGAAATCAAATCTGTCATTTTTTTAGGTATTTTTTTTTTTTTTTTGCATAATTTTACCAAATGATCTTTGTAAAGAAGATTATGGAGATGTTAGGAGATTAGAATAGTTGTAGAATATGAGTTATTTTTAGATCTGTGAGGGACTGTTTGATAGAGAGGAGACAACAAATCAGGTATGAAATGAGTTTTTTTGACTTTGAAATAGAAAATATATATAATAATATATATATATATATAAAGGTGAGTATATTTTAGCTGCTAAAGTTTTGTTTGGATGATTGAAAAGTGGTGACTTTTTTCTTGTCCTCTTGTTTACCTTTTGGACAAAGTGAAGATTCTTGAGCTCAAACCAACTGTTTATACCCCCAACCAAATAAAAAAGTTAATTTTATTTCCCCTGAAAAGTTTCTAATTGATAGAATAATCTTCTGATTGCTTTCTGGATTTGTGTGAAAAATTTGATTACACCTAATTTCCTTTATTACTATAGATATATTAGCATGTGTGAATATTATTCAAATTGTTTCGAGGATTTCACATTTTAATCTTCAATTTTTACGCCACGAAATCCGGAATCTAAATGAAGAATAATGGTGTTAGCTGGAAGAGAGTCAAGACCAAGCAATCATATATGATTTATTTTGATTTGGTAATTAATCATTTTATACGATGGAATCATTTGAGGTGGCATTCTAGCTTTCCAGTGTTGTTTTTAGAATAACTGGATCTAGCTACGCAATGCATAATTTGACAGAATAATAACTGTGACAGGAAAAAAGGCCAATAATTTTTTTTATGAGAATAAAGTTGGTTCATTCCTATTTGAGTATTTGGTATATATGTTTCTTTTCTTTTTACATAATTTGAGACTGGCTCTGGTTTAATCGTTTTTTCTCGCATTTGTTTGGTATCGGTATCGATAGTGTATTCTTTTTCCTTTATATTGGGTAGCTATAACTTTAAAATGAACACGATTAGTGTGGTTAATTAGTTTGTGGACGTAGACTTGTTTCTTTCTATCTACTTCATTACAAGCTCATTTATTCCGATTCGAGGATTGTTGCTAGTTGTAACTCTTGTTTAATTCTGATAGGCCAAATTGGTCTCGTTTTATCCCTCTTTAGTGGATGTTTGCTTCCCGCCTACTGAATATTCTCCAAACTGTCCCAAGTGACGTGGAGTATGAAACCTGGTAATATTTCCGTTTTTTAAAGTTGTTTTAAATGCTATTAGTGTCTCGCCAACTGCAGTTGTTTCTATCTGTCAAATTGAAAAAATGGCACTCTACAAAATGACTATGTAGTAAATGAAATGATAAGCTCTTATTATCTTTTCATTATTGCAAATAAGTAGACCTTTGGATAACTTCTAAATTGAGAAGTTAAATTCCCCTGCACATTAGGATTGTTTTTATTGTCATTTGACACTTGTCTCTAAGCATGATTTGTAATCGTTTGGATGCAAGGACAGTGTCTTTGACCTCACTGAAGAAGATTTGACCATGAAGGAAAATGAGAATGCAACACTTGGAAGTAAAGACACTAGTCCTCGACCGCCTGAAGTAAAAGGTAAAGATGAGAGTTGGAACGCGAAATTTGCTGATGACTTGGATAATGAAAATCGAGCTAGAGATTCTCCAAGAAAGGAAGATACAAATCCGTTTACAACAGATACAAATCCGTTTACAACAGATACAAATCCATTTACAACAGATACAAATCCGTTTACTGATAAAAATGTATTGGAATGTGAACTGCCAGAGTTGGTTGTTTGCTATAAAGAGAGTGATTATCACGTTGTAAAGGACATATGTGTCGACGAGGGGATGCCCGTGAAGGACAAAATTTTGATTGACAGTTGTGACAATGGTGCTAATCAGTGTGAGAGCAAAAACGATAATGATGGCGAGATACTTGTTCAAGAAAAGGCTAAATCGCCCTTGGACAGCTCGTTAAACAAGGATAGTGGTAAGAATTGTGATCCGGAGGACTCTGTGCAAACAGATGAAACAAATTCTTTAGATGAGGGCTCTCTAGTGGACAAAAAACTCCCGATTCAAGAGTTTGGTACGCGAAGTTTCCTCAGATCTTTTATTGGTTCCTTAGATGATGAGGGGAGCAAAGCTATGCAACTTCCTGATCAGGTTTTGATCACTAACTTTGATTCACATGAATGGGAAGTTCTAGCCCAAATCGGCTTTGGCCGAATGCAAACCATTCACAAGGCAAGTGTAGTGACACTTGTCATGTGATTATTGGGTTCGACTAAATGCTTCCGGGCAAGAATTTTTCTTGTTCATTTCTTGAAATTAATATGTAGGGAAATTACATAAACATCTCCTATTTGGGGACTCTAATGACGAAAAACATCCCAAGTTTTGAAAAATTACCATAACTATCCCTGGCAGTAAAAATTTATTACAATTTCACCCCTTGTTTTGTGAGTGGTCAAATCTGATAGGCGTGTTTTAATTTGCAAAACCTCAAGAGGCTCGTGGTAATTACTACCCAATAAGTGAGGGATGTGCATGTAATTATCCCTTTCATGAAGTTGATATAGATTGACAATTCTCTACTCCACAGATTCCTTACGGAAAATCGCTTTCCAACCGTCCCAATGCAACGTCAACGGGAGCAGTGCCTAAGGAAGATGTCCAAGCTAGAAGCTTATTGTACAACAGTGAAATAGAAAGCGGAAGCATTACTTTCAATTTTAATGCCCCCGAAAAGGTGAAGGAACAGTCTGTTGACTCTGGTGTTGTGCATGATGACCAAAAGGATTCGAATGCTGACAAGGGAAGTGTTCATGAACAACCTTCCATAATTGACGATGGAAAATCCGATGATTCTTCTGCCGATGGCCAAGTTCAGTCTGGTGACAGCAAAAGCAGGAGCGAGGAAAATGTTCATGAACAACAATCATTAAGTTCATCCACAAATAACGATGAACAAGCTTTTGAGGGAGAGTCGAGTTTTGCAGTGGGTCGTGTTACTTATTCCGGGCCAATATCATTTTCCGGGAGCGTCTCTCTTCGATCTGAAGGCAGTGCAACAAGTGGCAGATCTTTTGCTTTCCCAGTGTAAACCTTTTCTTTTCCCTTTTTTCCATGTTTAGCAATTAATTGATTATATATATACACTAATATTATATATATATACTTATATTTAAAAAATTTATCGTTGCAGATTACAAAATGAATGGAATAGTAGTCCAGTGAGAATGGCAAAAGCAGAAAGGAGACGTTTTCGGAAACACAAAGGTTGGAGATCAGGACTTCTTTGCTGTAGATTCTGAAGGCTTCTATTATACTAGGTTATATATTAGTGCAGATATACGACGTTCAAAAAGTTTAGTAATCTAAAAGATTGACTATTGTAATTATACCTGTCTATATTTTCCTATGTTCGGTTTGCTTGGTTCGAGCTTCTTCTCCGAATCATGCTGAGAGCTCCTATATGAGTTATGTCTGGATTTTTTTATTCTTTTATTTCATATATATTCACTAATATCATATATGGTCCGATTTTCCCTATTGGGTATCGTAGTTCGATTATTATTCATAATATAGCTAACGATCAATTTTTTTATTTTTTTTGATAATTATATAGCTAACGATCATTTAGCATTTGCAAGTGGTGCTTTTTATATTTTATTATAAATAATGGGATTTTAATACAAGGATTATTCTCCATTCCAAAAATGCTTTTGTACAAACAAATGTACAATTTAAAAATAAATTGAAGTTAGTGATTGATGTTAAGAATAGCGGGCATGATGGAATCTTTCTTTTTTTTATACGAGAGAAGGGACACCCTAATGACTCCATCCGACAAACTCTGACCGATAGTCATACTTCTTGGCCATCTCTGGCCGCCATATCCTGGTGGAATACTTTTACTGAGATATGTTTGATCATTTTTTCAAAGAAAATTCTATGAAAAATACATTTGTATTTGTATGGCATTCTATCAAGATTTTTTCATAAAAAAAAAATCTCAAAGTTTCTATTTTTGTCTTGTAATATTTGGACACTTTATATGGAATTACATTTTCTGTTTTTAGTCATTTGGGCTTTAGAGAAAGCAAACTGGCCCAATCTATAAAACCCGTAAGGGCCATCTCTTGAAGGAATGTCAAGTGGGCTGCTTCTCTTGTATTACTACCCAATCCATCTAATAACCTTCTTTTTTTTTTTTTTTTTTAGTTAATCCATCTAATAACCCACAAAGTCTCAAAGTCTACCTAAAACTTGTTGGTTTAATGGTATTCAATTCTTATACCTCATACTTTGAGTGTGTTTTGGCTAAACTTATAAGCTCCTCTCAACATCTTATAAGATGTTTTAGAGCTTAGAGGCTCTATAAATTTCTTTGGTAATTTTTTTTTTTAAAAATAGCTTATATGACCAAAAAATAAGATGTTTATAATTAGTTTGGTATAATATAATATAAGTTTTAAATGATTATTGTAGTTAATGTAATTAGTAGACTTATAGCTGACAATATAAACGTGTTTTAAAAAAGTAAAACAAAACCAAACACAACCAAGATGTTTGGGGACTTATAAACAACTCCACCTTTTTTTAAAAATCTTATAAGATGTTATAAGTTACATCTTATAAAATGTAGGAGTTTATAAGATGTTTTGGATAAGCTTAGCCAAACACCCTCTTTATGTATGAGGTTCTGGATTCGAATCTAGACTGTCACAAGTTGTGGCTCTCTCCTCTCCGTTATGGAGCTAGATAGAATCTTTATGACTCATGATTACAATTATAAATTTGGATTTGTTAGGCTAGATATGTAGGGTATCCCCTTGCTTTTGAATTAAAAAAAAAATAACTCACAAAGTCTTCAATTGCAAAGATATGCAGCACAACTAGTACCATACGGATTTGGAAATCATAACTTGCTAAGGGCTTATTTTCGTCTTTCCAAACATCCCATGAATTTTTTTAAAAAAATTATTTCCATCGAGCACAAAAAATATTATAAGAACTCTACCACAAAAACTCAATTTGAATCCTGTGTTCCAAAATAGTATGTTATCTCGTATATACTCTACTTTAAATTTCAAAAAATATAATTCGACATGAATTATACACTTAGCATGCATGGATAAATTAGAACACAAGATCATGCACAATTTGAAATAAAAAATCTAAACTGATAAAAATGGTCCTACGTTACTACTTGATCATATATATGCTAGACTATAAAAATTTATATATATATATACAATATATAATGTGGTATGCACTTGCTTTCTTGCACATTGCACGCCCTTACGCGAGGTATTGCCCTATAGGTGAAGCTGCATGAGTTTGTCCTTAAAATGCGCCTCTCTAGGTAAAGGGGAGCTTGGAACTTATAAGCCTCTCAAAACTCTCGTCTCCATCCGATGTGAGGTAGTAGTTACATACAAATCATAAGCACCCTAAGACGAGGGGCTTGGGTAGGTCACATGGTCATATTCCCACAGATGGCATCAAGATGATGTGGCATGCACTCGGTTTCTCGCACACTGCACGCCCTTGCGCGAGGTATTGTCCGTAGTCGCACAATTTTGTCCTTAAAAGGCGTCTCACTAGGGAGAGGGGAGCTTGGGGCTCATAAGCCTCTCAAGACCCTTATCTTCGTCCGATGTTGGATATTAGTTACATATCAATATCCATGATATCCTAGGCTACAACATAGGCTTTACAAGGCAAAAGAAACACAATTTTATCTATTACAAATAGTAATGAATAGAGAATGATTAATAATATTCCTGTCACACCACCTGAAATCTCAACCACCTGAAATCTCAACTGGAGTAGGGGATCAATTGCATGAAAAAAGAAGCATACATAAATTAGTCTTTTGTCAAAACTACAACTAACTAAGCATTTTGAGTTGCTTTGACATATGAAAAAGGTGTAATTGTCCAAAAATCAAGAAGCCAAATGGTCCTACCATAGTTGGTGACAAAAACAAAATAAATCAACCCAAATGGTGTGAAGGTTCCTAAAAAGTGAAATAACTATATATAAATAAGGGTTTTAAGTGTACTTGTTTTTGAAACTCTGAATTTTGTGCTTTGTGTTTGTTCTTCCCTCTTACCCCACCCCCACCCCCCCCCACCCCCACCCCCACCCTCTCTCTCACTTGTGACATTTTACTCCACTTCTATAAATCCCAAGTTTCAGAAAGCACAAACAAATTAAAGTGGTCAAAATCAAAAGGCTAAGCTTTGTTGTTTAAATCCCATCTCAAGAACTCATATATATATATATAGCTATATAATATATAAATATAAATATATAGCAGTCTTTGTATGGATTTGTTAACTCTTGTAGCTGCATTTTTTGTGGCTTTCTCATTTATGTTGTCAACCTCTGCTGCTCTTGATCAAGTTAATGTCCAAAAATCTCTTGCACAAGGTAATAATCTTTTATAATTCCTATTATGTGTATGTGTATTTATAGTATTTCCTAATAATTAGCATATATAATTTAATGATCTTTTTATGTGTAAACCATGCAGTTCATAGCACTGTACCTTCACTCCCAAGGAAACTCAAACTGATCAATGAAGAGGTAAATGTGTAATTTAATTCTTCTTACAAGTTACAACCTATATTACTAATTAACTTCATTTTTCATTGTGTGTGTGTGTGTTTGCTAATTATCTTTCCTTGTGATCAAACAGGTGAAGGGTTTTGCTGATAAAGATTTTATGCTGCATAAGAAGTTGATGGAAGCTTCATCAGGTACAGAATTTTTTAAATTTTGTTGACTACGTCATTTTATAATGTAAAAGAGAAAATGTTATAGGATTTATATATATAGTCTCTATATTCAAATTGTTACATGAGCCCTTTGAAACCATATACTATTTTTCATTCCAAAATAGGAAGCCAAATATATTAAACCATCTTAAAGAATAATGATAAAAATAGGAAAATTCTTGTTCAGATCCGGTCTGGACGAACCTGAGTGTAATTCACCAGGAGAGTGAATTACACTTGCCAAATTATTGGTTACAGATTAAGTAAATTACACTTGGGTTCAACCAAACCAGGTTCGGGCTAGAATTTAGCAATGATCTGATACACAATATGTAATATCTTAATTATATATATGAAAAAATTCTATCTAGCTCCCAGTTTGGCCACACTCAAATGTATTTCGCAAGGAGAGTTTATTATACTTATTATAGAAAAATTTTAGCCCAGATCCGGCTTGGCCGCACCCAAGTGTATTTCACAAGGAGAGTATATTACACTTGTCATATAATTAGTAAGTTATTTTAAAAAATACACATGGGTTTGGCCGAGTCGGGAGCGAATTAGAATTTCCCCTTATTATATGATTGGTTACTTATTTTGTCAAATATATTTAGATGTGGCCAACTTAAAGTGGGCTAGAATTTCCTATATATATGCGTTATACATTAATTGTGCGGCATGTGTACAATTCGATGGTTGTAATATCAAATGTGCTTCTTTTTCTTGTAGCTTTAAGCCGTAAAATTAACGTGATAGTTTTCTCTTTAGTAAAATCATATGTATTCAATCTCAATTTAAATTATGTCTAACTAAAATAATCATATGGAGAATCTAGAAGCTACAAGTACATAAGTACAAATAGCAAACAAAATATTACCTTAATTTAATTATTTATATTATGATGATATTGCTAATTAATTATCTGGTTTTCCATAATACTATATTTTTATGTGACATTGTCCAGGAAACAAAGTACACGAAAAAGAAGAAAAAGTGATGAGTGTAGCAGCAAAAGGGACATGGAGAGAATGGGTTGAAGGCCCCAACAAATCAGAGTACTTCACTATGGATTATGGTTGGGTTAAACGACGACGTCCCATACATAACAAGCAAATCCCATTGGTTCCATAAAACATGGGTTTTGCTATTATATATATATATTTAGTAGTTTGTAACACAATTTTGAAGGAAAAAAATATGTGGGTTTAATTTTAATTTAATAATTAATTATGTATTGATGAATTAGGGAAGGAAATGAGGAATGTGTCTACCTTGTAGTGGCCGACATTTATCCAGCAAAAAACCCTAACTTTTGTAACAATTAAGGTGTAACTATGATCAAGGAATTTTTCACTTTGTTCCATGACTAAATTTTGTTGTTATTCTTTTGTTTTTCAATGCAGTCAATGGGCTCTGCAGTTTTCAATTCAAAACCCAAATCTTTATTACTTCAATATTTAATAACTTCTTGGGGTCGACCTGATTCCAGGATCGATTCCCAACGTTGTCAATATAATGTTTGGTCAGCGGCAGCTACGCACCGCGAACGAGGATTAGTCGAGTTGTGCGAAAGCTGGCCCGGACACCCCGTGGGGAAACCCAAAAAAAATAAATATATATATATATATATTTAATAACTTCTCCATTGAAAAAAATGTGCATTGAGGTTGAGTGAAGGACTACATACTTGATTTAAATCGATTTTGGAAGTAGTTAATATCAAATCAATTAGGATCAATGAGGTCGACAACAAAGAATTGTCTATGATTAAATTATCAAATATTTTGAAAAATTGTGTATTAAAATGTTAAGATTAGAATATCCACATCTTTTTGAAATAGCCGGGAAGTATTATAGTCTTTGATCACGTTGAGGATATCAAATGTGGAGTGCAACTGTATCACTACATATCGGAGGTTCTTGTGTAAGGTAATGTCCACTTTCATTAGAGTTACACAATTCAATATGAAAAAAGACATCGCCAAGGAGAGGGGAATTTGGGACTTGTATGATGACTGTGAAGTCTCTCGTTTTCATCTGATGTGAGAATATAGTAGCATACTCATTACACTTGCCATATGTTATGATTGTATATGTCATCGTGGTCTTTATTTATTGATCCACTTTTGCATCTAAATCGAACCCCAATCAGATCCAGTACGATACCATGGGAACATGCAGACACTATTAAGTGTCTAGGTCATGTATATTCTCACTTGATGGGTATTTCAATCTTTTTTGAGTGATTTCATGATTATATAGATCTGGTGCGGATATCTTCTGCATCTAAAAATTGTCATTGCCCCTTGCTTTTGAACTACCTAAAATGGAACAGAACGTTGGGGTTTTGCTTAGTTTACCATCTCTAATGCTTAAGTCAGCCACCATGTTTTCATACGAAAGATACACTTTGATGCTTAAATCAACCACCATTTTTGGCAGTGTTTTAAAAGGCGAAGACGCGAGGTGGAGCGTTTTATGTCCCACAAGGCGGGGCGTAAGGCACGAGCCATATGCCCCGCGAATTTTGTTTTTTTAGTATTAAAAAATTATAATATAATATTAAAAATTAATATAAATTAGCGAAAAATTATAAAATTGAAGGATAAAATTAAGTAAAAAAAAAAGATAGAGAAAGTTAAAAATAATAATATATTTAACCATGCAAACTAAAAGTCCAAACTCAACTCTTGCAAAAAACAATCAATATAGACAAATAATTTTTTCAAATTCTAGCGTTACGCAAAATAAGAATTTAAAATAATAGTTAACGAGCACTAATTTACTCAATCACTATCAAAAGTCTCATCATTAAGATCATTATCTTCATCTTTGGCTCTCAATACTCGAGCATTAAGTTGTGTTGCATGCTCTTGCAACTTATTTTTTTTTAATGTTTGATTCAATTGAATAAGTGAGTCATGGGTTTTTACTAAAAGAATAGAACATGTAAAAAGTTTAAGTGGGTTTTAGATTGGAAACTGAAAAAAAAATCAATTTAGGCCTAAAATCATACCGTATGGACATGAAATATATTGGACGTACGCCCAAGGACTGGGCGCGTTTTCTCCCGGGGCGTACGCCCATGAGGGGTTGCGCCCCCCTCATGTTGCCCCGGGCTTTTCAGCAACGCCCCGCTCCGGCCGTACTCCCCGGGCGCACCCCGAGACTGCCTTTTAAAACACTAATTTTTGGGATGAGGTATTCATTTTGGCCAGAGATGCACGAACACACAATTTTATTTTTAGAGAATGTCTCGCTAGGGAAAGGGGAGTTTGAACCATATAAAGCTCTCAAATCCCTCGTTTTTATCTGATATGGACACTAGTAACATTCATATCAATATCAATAATCGGATGATGTGTCAATCCATCAAATAGGTGATAGACATCTCCATGCACACTTTGTAATTAGTAATTACCAAGACAATGATCACGAATTAAAAGAAACACTTGTTAACTAATCCTTAAACGTTGCGTACACGGTTTAGTTTAGTTTCTACCACAAGAGTAATTAATTATATTAATTAATTATTAAATGAACTAGGAAGCGGGGTTCCATTAACCCCAATATTAACTTTATAGTAATTCTAACATGCCGTACATTTGGTGCAAGAATGTATCACTTTGTGCCTCTTCGAAGTCCGTGATACCAAATTTTAAATGAAATATTTGTAATTAATGTATATGCATGCGTACCAAAGAGATTTACCTAATTGATTTTAACAAATTAACAATACATTGTACCACCTAATTTTGGGGGATGTTTAAAATATATATATATTGGTGTAGGTAAAATATGTTAGAGCAATGCTATATACCATCATTTATATGCCACCAATTTTTCACCTCCTCTAATTTTGATAAAAAATTACTTGCAATTAATTGATTTTAATGGATTTAATATATCCATACTTTCTAAATCAAGGGACGGTGAAAAATCGGTGGTATAAAAATGATAATATATAGCATTTTTCAATATGTTAATGGGGTCACTTGGTGCATTTTAAGGGGTTGAAGTAATATGATATTGAGTGGTATATGCTATGGCCTAGATCCAATAGACTGAAAAATTCTTATATATACTCGGTGTGGGATCTAATTACCTATACCAAGACACAAAAAAAATAATAAAAAAATGTATACTCATATGTAAATTACTATTCTTTCGAGAATTTGAAAGGAGGAGACATTCTTTTTATATTGAATATGTCCTTTCCTATATATCGTTTTTCACTTCAGCGTCGGAGGGCGAACGCCGATGAAATCCTTGTCGTGCCTTCTAACATCTATTCTTTTGCAGGTCTAGGAAATTCATCTAAAAAATTACGGAGTATACTTTCAAGACTTATAGCAAAACTTATCCGCAACATGTGTGTATATTTATGTATACACACGTACGTACATATGTATTAGTTGAACTCTTAATTATTAATTGAATCTGTATAATAATCTTTCTCTTCCCTAAAAATGAAATATTTTCCAGATAGTATGGAATCAATTTCTTAGAAAAAGAAATTGATCATGATTAGAGAAGAGAAATCTTACTAATTGTATTATGAGAAATTGAATTACACAACTTACAGGAGGTCTCTGTTTATAGGAAAGGAAAACAATACTGAAAAAGGAAAAATAGCCTACAACGGCTATATCAGAAATAACTAACCACCCTAGACTTATTTTGACTTTGGTTGACTTTTAATATCTTGACACTCCCCCTCAAGCTTGGCATTGGAGAACAAGTTAAAAACACCAAGCTTGCCAAGTAACAACCAAAACTGAGATTTCCACAAAGGTTTGGTAAGGACATCAGCTAGTTGCTGATCAGACTTCACAAAACCTGTCTTGATGCTGCCATCTTGAATCTTTCCTCTGATGAAATGACAATCTAAGTCAATATGCTTGGTTCTTTCATGAAAAACAGGATTTGAAGAGATGTATATAGCAGCTTTGTTGTCACAGTTGAGAACAGTAGGCTTCAAGCAGTGAACTCCAAGGTCTTCAAAAAGTCTTTGAAGCCAAATTATCTCACATGAAGTAGTTGCCATTGATCTGTACTCAGCTTCTGCACTACTTCTTGAGATGGTGTTTTGTTTTTTTGTTTTCCAGGATAATAAGGAATTACCAAGTTTAATGCAGTAGCCAGTAATAGATTTTCTACTCATAGGACAGCTTGCCCAATCTGAGTCACTCCAAGCTTCCAGCTTTAAGGCACTATCTGACGATAACAAAATACCATGACCTGCTGTTCCTTTAATATATTTTAGAACCTTCTTTACTGCTTCCATATGTGATACTTTAGGGCAATGCATAAATTGACTCAAATTCTGCACAACATAGCAAATGTCAGGTAAGTTTACCAACCAACTTTTGATAAGAAGTCTTATCCTCAAGAATAGGATCTGAATTGGTCTGAAAGTTTTGACTTTGATCAAATTCCACATTAGTCAGTTTTGTATTAGGCTCTATAGGTACACTAACAGGTTTACATCCTGTCATACCTACTTCTTGGAGGAGATCAAGAGCATATTTTCTTTGATTTAGAACAATCCCTTTGGAGGATCTCGCAACTTCTATTCCAAGGAAGTATCTCAACTTCCCCAAATCTTTCATATAAAACTTATTTTGAAGAAAAGTTTTCAATTCCTTAATCATTTGTATACTGCTACCCGTGACAAGAATGTCATCAACATAAACTAGAACAATCACAATATCATCATGCTTTTTCTTTGTAAATAAAGAATAATCATTAAGAGACTGTGTATAACCAGCTTTAAGCATAGCTTCAGAAAATTTAAAGTTCCACTGCCTTGGAGCTTGTTTAAGCCCATATAGACTTTTAAGCAATCTACACACCTTATTCTCCCCCTGATTGCTAAAACCTGGTGGAAGAATCATGTAGACTTCCTCATTAAGGTCACCTTGTAAAAACGCATTTGTAACATCCATATGATCAATGATCCAATTTTTAATAGAAGCAAGGGCAATAACAGATCTTACAGTCACCATTTTTGCCACAGGTGAAAAAGTTTCAGAGTAATCTAAACCTTCTTGTTGAGTGTAGCCTTTGGCTACTAGTCTTGCCTTATACTTATTGACACTTCCATCAGGATTGTATTTGATTTTATATATCCATCTACAACCTATTGGTTGTTTTCCAGGGGGTAAATCAACTATCTTCCAGGTTTGGTTAAGATCCAAAGCCTGCATTTCTTGAGTCATGGCATGTTGCCATTTTTTGTGAGTAACAGCCTCTTGAAAAGACTGTGGTTCATGCTCATTTGATAAAGCACTCAGAAAAGAAACAAAATTATGTGAAACATGAGAATAATCAACAAAATTGCTAATAGGATGAGCAGTAGATGAACTCTTATGAGAAATAGTAGGACATAGATAATCTACTGTCCATTTTGGTGGTTGAGTATCTCTAGAAGATCTTCTAGTAGGAAGATCTTCCATTTGTGAATTAGGTGTTGGATGATGAGTATCAGTAACATTCTCATCAGAAGTGTCTTCATTATCAGAATAAGTGGGAGAAACATGATCATACTGTAAACTTTCATTATGATTAAGAGAATCACTCTCTTCATAATCAGGAACTTCAGAAACAAATATACTAGGCCTAGGATTAGACACAGAGAAGGGAAATATATTTTCATGAAAAATGACATCCCTTGAATAAAGAAAAATACTTGTGTCTAAATCAAGCAGTTTATATGCCTTTTGAGTCCCTGAGTAACCCATAAAAACACACATTTTTGACCTAGGCTGAAATTTGTCAGTTTGAGGGATAATTTTAGCATAACACAAGCAACCAAAAACTCTTAAGTGTAACAAAGAAGGATCTTTTTTATGTAAAACAGAAAAAGGAGTTTTACCTCGAATAGTAGGTGAAGGAGTCCTGTTTATAAGATAGGTTGCGGTAAGAATGCACTCACCCCAAAATTTGAGAGGCACATAAGATTGAAACATGAGAGCTCTTGCAACATCCAGTAGATGTCTGTGTTTTCTTTCAACGGTACCATTCTGTTGTGGTGTATAAGCCACTGAAGTTTGATGGACAATTCCAAGTTGTTTATAGAGATTCACAGCTTCAAGGCTAAAAAATTCTTGGCCTCTATCTGTTCTTATTGTTTTAACATAAGTTCTAAACTGAGTAGTAACATATTGAAAGAAACTTTGCAAATGAGAAAAGACTTCTGATTTAAACTGAAGCAGAAAAGTCCACGTGGCTCTAGAGAAATCATCCACAATTGTAAGAAAAAATCTCTCACTTTTGTAAGTAGGAGTTCTATAAGGTCCCCAGATATCAGCATGAACAAGTTCAAAGATGTGTGATGTAAAACTACTTCTTTGTGAAGGAAAAACAGATCTAGCATGCTTTGCTAATGGACATACAGAACAATAAAGGATTTTATTATTCAGAGTACTCCCAACATAAGGTAATGAAGACAATTTTGTAAAAGATAAGTGTCCCAACCTTTGATGCCACAACAAGGAATCAGATATATCTTTATTATTGCTAGCAGATTTGTTCACAGATGCAGTATTAGAAACAAAACTAGAAGAATTACAATTCTCAGATGTATTATTGTACTCTATATTATTGATAGGAGCTAAGTAGTAGAGACCATTTTCTGCTTTACCAGTCCCCTTGATCTTCCCAGTCAGAAGGTCCTGAAACAGGCAGAAGTTAGGAAAAAAACTGATAAAACAATGGTTGTCAGTGGTAAACTTAGATATTGATAGAAGGTTGAACTTCATTTCAGGGATGTATAAAACCTTGTTTAAGCATAATTCTGAATTGATAGTTACATTCCCTACTTGAGTAACAGAGGTGATATTACCGTTTGGTAACCTTACAGATGCATCAAGATTTGAGTAAGAAGAAAACAATTTTGAATTGCATGTCATATGCTCATTTGCCCCACTATCTAAAATCCAAGTGCTAGATGTTGTGGAAGCAAGGAAACAAGAAGGATTCATGATATTACCTGTAACAGAGGTAGTTAAATTTGCTGATGCACCAGATTGAGAAGATTGACTATTTCCAGCAAGAAGCTGCATAATTTGCTGATACTGTGATGGTGTGAAAACAGGTGTGTGTGGTATGTTGTTTTCTGAATTTGTAGTCTGTGAGCTTCCAGCATGTACAGAATCGTGTTCACAGAAACTTTGAGTTTGATCACAAGAAGCATTATTAGCATTAAAGCCACCCCTATTTCCACTAAAACCACCTCTACTATTGGTGTTTCCTCTCCTTCCCCTTGATCCACCTCTGAATGTATAATTTGAGGGAAATCCTATCAACTTATAACACTGATCAATAGTGTGATTTGTGAGTCCACAATGATCACACTTGATAACAGAATTCCTCTTTCCAACTTGAGGGTTAAAATCACCTTTGTTACTGATAGTTTGATTTCTGGAATTTTGCCCTTGAGTATAGAAGGCCACAGAGGGTTCATTACTGGTGATTGTGGCATGTATACCTCTTTGTTTTTCCTCATTCTGCAGCATAGAGTAGGCTTGAGTGTGTGTTGGCAATGGCAACATCATCAGAATTTGAGATCTTACTGCTCCATAGGACTCATTTAGTCCCATAAGAAATTGCATCATCTTGAGCTGTTGTGTGTAATCTTTATATTCTTTAGAGAAGACAGTGGATGTGTATGGAATCAGAGATTCATACTCATCCCACAATTTTTTCAATCTAGAGTAATAACTGGTAATAGAATTAGTTCCTTGAGATATTGTACTAATCTGTCTTAGTAACCCAAACATCTCTGCACCACTAGTTTCATCAAACCTATCTTTTAAATCTTTCCAAACAGAGGATGCAGAGTCGCAATATATCACACCACTCAACAATTCACCACTAATGACATTATGAATCCAAGATAAGACTAATGCATTACATCTTTTCCACTGAGAGAAAAGTGGATCATCAGATTCTGGTTGGGGATAAGAACCTGTGACAAAAACTAACTTGTTTTTTGCCTCTAATGAAATTATCATCTGTCTACTCCATACCTTGTAATTCTCTGCTCCTTTTAAAGGTTCTGAAACAAGAGTGATATGAGGGGAATCTGAAGGATGTAGATACAACGGACTTTGAATGCTTATCACAGGTTCTGTAGATTCTGAAGTTGTTTGAGTTTTCTCCATAATGAATCTTGATCAAGATTTAGGGTAAACTACGATCAATCGATGCGGAAGGTTGAGAAAGTGAGCCCGAATTTTTGAAGAAAAACAGAAAATTGATAAAGAACTCAGATGAAGATTTGGATATCTGAGAAAAAAGGATGATCGCACAAAAGAATTTTGAGATCGGAGGATAAGGATTTCAGATCTTGGATGAAGATCTGGAAAAAAACTTGAAGATTAACTGGAATTTATGTTTCTAGATTTTGAAGATGACTAAGAATTCTGGAATTGATATTTCTAGATTTGAAGATGAAAAAAAATTTACCAGAAATTCGAAGATGGCTCTGGTACCATCTTAGAAAAAGAAATTGATCATGATTAGAGAAGAGAAATCTTACTAATTGTATTATGAGAAATTGAATTACACAACTTACAGGAGGTCTCTGTTTATAGGAAAGGAAAACAATACTGAAAAAGGAAAAATAGCCTACAACGGCTATATCAGAAATAACTAACCACCCTAGACTTATTTTGACTTTGGTTGACTTTTAATATCTTGACACAATTAATTATATGGCTTAATTTGTTGCAGTTGGTCAATGAGTGGTTCTTAAGATTTATTACACATAAACTACGTCGATTGATTCAATTTGTAGTTGCGTGAATACTTGTGATTGTATAGATACAGTTTAAGACTTCCTCGCGACTGTCTTAGAATCACTTATAAGCTTTTATACCTTACGTCGTACTTTAGATTTACCTTTTTTATTTTTTTAGAGTAGCTAATAGATCTTCACTCACTAACTTCAAAATTATGAGAAAAGAATAAAGAGGAGAAATGCAATAAAAACACCATCTCAATTCTCAATCATCATGACATTATATGGGCAACGGGCCCAAGATTCAGCAGAAAGTAACAAATCAATAGGGGGCCTAAGTATTGAATCTGAAAGTCCAAGAACAGATTATAAAAAATTTAACGAACCCAATAATCTTGCAAAATGGGCTTTTAAAGTTCTCCGGACTTATGACTAAAATTGAAATATAAACCAAAGTACTCAATAGTCAATACAGGGCTCAAAATCGATTGCAACAGCTCATTTGAACTACCGACGCTTGTTAACCTAATGATATCAGCCTTCACTTATATATCCTCGTTCAATTTTAGGATATCAAAAAGTTATGGTTTTGTTTGGATGGATTTTCATTTTATTTTTAACCGTCATTTTCTAAAATATATGGGAGAACATGTCTTTTTATTTTCGTGTGAGAAAAATGAAAAAAGTAGGCGTGTTTGGTTGTGTTTTTGAAAATGGTTGAAATTTGTGAGTGTGATGCGTGAAATGATTGAAAAGTAATGATTAGATGAATAACATTGAATTTGATGTTGAATATTGATAAAGAGAGGATGATGATGAGTAGATGAGAAAGGAGAGAGAGGATAGTGATGGGTGGATGAGAAAAAAAATGTGAGATAACTGATGTGAAATGCAATTTTAAATAAATGATTGAAATTTATCGGGAACGTAAACATAAGAATGAAAATGAAAATATTTTCAGTTAAAAACAGTGTAAAGTGTGAACTTTCATTTTCAGATGAAAATGGAAATGGAAAAAGTATAATAAAAACACAAACAAACAAAGACTATGATTTTTCTGTTCTTATTTGGAGTTTTAGGGTTTATGTGGTCCATGATAAAAAACTATGACAATGTTTGCTTATGTTTCCATATCATGTTTGGTCCAAAATTCTCACCAAACCATGTTTGGTTCACAAAATATTTGGTAAAAAATATACTACTTTTTTTGTCCAAAAAAAATATAATAATTATTTTTCATTTTTCTATACCTACTTTGTCCCTACACTCCTCTCGGTCTCTCTGTGTGCTCTCTCTCTCCTCTCTAACAGACAAAAATTTCATGATTTGACTGTTACAGTAACTTTTGTTCCTTCTGAAAACAAAACCAAACATTATCTAACAAAAAAAAAAAACTCATCCAAAAATCAACTCCCAAAATAAAGCTAAATACAATCTCATCAAACACGTTCATGTTTCGATAAATTTCTTACCAATAATTTTCACCAAAATATAATTCCAAAACATAACCAAACATAATCTATAGTTCCGAATTTAATGCACTACTCCCTTCATCTAATATTTTTTTTCTTCAAATAAAACTCATTTGAATTAGGTTCATTAACATGTCATACCAAATTTGAATAAGTTTTTGTATATTCGATAAATTTAAAATTGAACTTGTGTTCAACCCTTTTGAGCTGACTCCATTAACAATCAAACCAATAAACACAACTATTAAACCTCAATAATAATTTACACTTAACAGACTTCACTATTAAATCTCTGTAATAATTCAAATAAATTTGGACAAAGATGGATAGACTCATTTACCACCCTACTTTTGACCCCTGTAGCTCCGTAAATTACATTTACGCCACTGCATCCCTCTGAAGTCACAGTCATAGACTCAAAACAGTCCTGAAAATCGCCACCATTTTCACCACCGCACCGCCACCGCCTCCATGGCGGCGCGCGTCCTTCACCGGAGGCTCGCAACCGAAAAGACGCTTCTACCCCTCGCTTCCTACTTATTCCCCAAACGGTCCTCCCCTGCGCTTTTCTCCACCATCTGCCAAAAAAGCAAACATTTCAACTTTTCACCGCCGCCGGAGGCGAAGAAGGTGCCTTTCACCGCCGCCGCGCACGGCGTGACGTGGAACGATCCGTACCGTTGGATGTCCGACATCAACGATCCCGATTTCACCAGCTACCTCGACCTAGAAAACTCCTACGCCGCGGCGTTCATGGCGGACACCGAAAATTTGCAGAGGATTCTTTATTCTGAGATGGCTTCGAGAATGCCTACAATGATTTCTACGCCTCCTGAACGTTGGGGATGCTGGTACGTCATTTTTATTCATGTTTGTGTGTTTTGTTTGCTGTGCGAATTGCGTTTTTTGATATGTCAAATTGACTTTCAAAATGTGTCATTTTCGTTGTTGTGTGTGAATTGCGCTTTTTGTTAGGTATATTCAGGGCTGAAAGACAAATCAGTCTACTCAATATTCGAATCGAGATCGTTCGGTGAAAACTACTTTGAGCTTGGTTCGTTATCATTTCAAACCAAGATTAAGCAACCTTTTGTGCGCTTGATAAGTTTGAAGCTCGGCTCGACTATAGCTTGTTTGAGCTCGACTCGATTAATGATCAAACAAATCTTTAAAAGTGCCAACTTTTATGTAATGCTGGATTCAATTGAGACGAACCAAGCTACTCGATATTCGACTCGAGATTGTTCTGCAGAAACTCGTTTGAGCTTGGTTCGTTTGTCATACCAAACCAAGCTTGAACAACATTTTGTGTGTTTGATAAGTTTGGAGCTCGGCTCGGTTAATGAAGAATGATAAAATATGCGCAAAAAAAATCAAACTATTCAAGTTCGATTCGTGTTCGGCTCGACTACAACTCGTTTGATCTTGACTTGATTAACGATCAAACCAAGGTCAAACACAAATCCTGAAGCTCGATAATAATTTAAACAAGCTTGAACAACAACCACTTGTTCGACTCGATTGAATTCGTTTAGAGCCCATGTATATTTTGACTTTAAAAGTGCCACTTTTATGCTAACTTTTTGCAATGCTAGTGAGTTTTCGAGTGTTTCAAGTCTGTAAATTGGCCTGTAGTTTCACTCAAGTTTGTGTGTTTCCTTTGCTGTGCAAATGCGTTTTTGTTATGCAAATTGACTTTAATGTAAGTATGCACATTGTGCTGCAGCCTTATGCAATGTGTGAATTTGTTTTATGGTGTTTTGAGTCCGTGATTTATGTGTTCGGGTTTTACTGGATTATTTTGGTATAAATAAATGTCTTTTCATGTCTAAAAATATGAGCATTTGTGTATCACTTTGTATCCCCTATTGCATTTTTGTGATTCATCTTCTATTCCATTGCAGAGTAATATTTTATTCATGTGTGTTTCATATATGATGAGGAATTAACACTAAATTGGAAATAAAGATCCGAAAATGATATGTTTTTTTTCCATATACTGTTCTATATATTTCATTGTTTGACATGGGAGTGAAAAGGTTGTACTACCAATGCGTTCCGGAGGGCAAGGAGTATCCAGTTTTATGTCGGAAATCTGCTGATGAAGGGAAAAGTTGGGTAAACACCGTAATCAACTCCTTCAAAGGAGGATTTGAGAGAGAAGAAGTTTTGCTCGATTGGAATGAGATTGCGGAAAAACATGGCAAGCTCTTTAGCTAATAATTTCGTACTTATCAGATTTTTTTCTATTCTATCCTATGTCATTTTCTCTGGAAGACTAATTTTGGCTGAAATTGGCACTTAGTTTTGGGCTGAAGTTTATTATTTTAGAAATAATTTATATCGAATTTGTTTTTATAGGATATGTTCATGTGGGAACATGCAGAGTATCACCGGACCACACTTTTCTTGCATATACACTTGATACTTCAGGGGACGAACGATTTCAGCTTCAAATTAAGGACCTTCGAAATAACTCTATTCTCCCACAATCAGGAATTGAGGGTGTTGTGAGTTTGGCATGGGCCCAGGATGGCTCTACTTTGTTCTACACATTATGTGACCAAAATCAACGGCCTTACAGGCAAATTCTACAATTACTTGCATATTTGTTTCGTTTTTTGATATCCATAATCTATTCTTACAAGTATATATTTATATCAGGGTAATGTGCACAAAACTGGAATCAGATTATGCAGATGATGCCATAATATTTACCGAAAATGATTCTCGGTTTTGTGTAGATATTACAAGTACGAAAGATGGCAAGTTTGTAACAGTTAATTCTAATTCGAGGACTTCATCTGAGGAAGGAACTTACCCATTTTAATTCTCGTCTTTCTTTGTGTTACTATGGGTTGGGAGTAATTCTTAGGCTCTGTTTGGTTCCTGGATTTCGATCAGGAAAAAGAAAAGAAAGAAAATAATCAAAAAAATAAAGCACAGAGTACTATTATTTGAAGCACACATAATATTTTCCTTTACTTTTTCCTCAGTAAAATCCAAGAACCAAACATAGCCTTGGGGATATTCAAGAGTCACTTAAACATCACAATTGTCCATGTTGTGGGATCCATGGTCCAATTTTACACGGGTGATAGTGATTGTAACTTGACTTAGAGTGTGAATTATGAAGGTATTTTCTACTGTCGTTGTTTATTCATTCCCTTGCTATTGTGCAGGTTTACGTCATAAATTCAGCCAATCCAAAATCTGGGCTACAAAGGTTCTGTAAACGTGTCTCGGGAGTGCAATACTTTTTGGAACATCATTGTGGCATTTTTTATGGCCTTACTAATGCCCCTACAAGTAAAGATAAGAATTTTTCAGGTAATGGTTATTATTTAGCAAGATGCCGAGATGAGGAGTTGCATTCAACTAATTTACAGGTAATTTCTTGTGTGGTCTAGATTAAAAAAAAAAAAAAAAAAACATTCATATGTTTCATAAATCATAATATATTGCTTGGAAGAACTAATTAATGATTAACTATATTTGCTGGCCTTAAGCTGTGTGTATAAGCATACATAATGCTGCATACAACTTAGCCATATTAAGATTCGCATTTCTTGTGATTATTTATTAGGTATCTTTCTATGAATATGAGATACTTCTCGGATTATTTACTATTGCCGCTTCTTTTAGGACGTGATAATGCCTGGTGAAGATATTTGCATAGAAGATATGGATATTTTCAACGGACACTTAGTCCTTTTTATTAACAAAAAAGGTTCCCCTTCAATATGTTCCATCGACATGCCTATTGATTTTGATTGTGAGGTATAGTGTTTTTCCTTCATAAGTATTACTATTCTGACGTTTTACTCTGTATGAGTAAATACTCTTAATATTAAATTCGATAATTTATCAATATGATCACAATTATGATCAATATCAGACTATTATTATCATCATGATCAATTTAGGGGTGTAATCGAGCCGAGCCTGGCCATTTTGCCAGGCTCGAGCTCGAGCTCGAGCTCTACTATTCGGGCTCGAGCTCGTTGAGCCGTGATTTCGAGAGCTTGAGCTCGAGCTCGTAGGTGGCAGAAATGGCTCGACTCGAGCTTGTGAGCTCGAGTCGAGCCGGGCTCGTGAGCTGAGCCCAAAGCAAAAAAATTGAAGTCAAGCTTTTTTTTTTTTATTAGAGATTGAAGCTTCTACAGTCGCAACTCGCAAGATATGAAACTCAAAAAAACTAGATCTCCAATAGTTTGAAATGAAAATCAGAAAAAGATAGATTACAAGTTACAAGTGATAAGTCGGCGGTTGTGCCTATGCGCGGCGATGATGCGAGTGCCGGTGGAATTGTGGGGATTCAGGCGGCACAAGTCTGGGTGGCCGTGGGTGACGCAGGAACAGGTGGAAAATCGTTTTCAGGCGGTGGTGGGTCGTCTGCCGCCGGCGATTTGGTATGAGGTGAAGAGGATGGGTGGTGCTGTGGCTTCAAGTCTTCAAGCCCTTAATTTCCTTTTGCCCTGTTAAACACGCTCCAGTGAAGAGGAAGAGTGAAAGTGGTGAACACTAAGTCAAAAGGGGATATTTTAATATCTATTTTAATTAGTTTATTATTAATTAATAATATAAAAATAGAATAATATTAAAAATTGAAAAGCTCGCGAGCCTGAAACATATGGAATTGGGCTCGAGCTCGGCTCGACGAGAAGCTCGAGCTCGAGAAAGCTCGGCTCGACGAGAAGCTCGAGGTCGAGTCGAGCCGGCTCGCCAAGCTCGCGAGCAGCTCGGCTCAACTTACACCCCTAGATCAATTGAAGTAATTCTAACTCTATGCTCATTAATCTTGATTTGTGTTGCAGAAACAAATAGAGATCAAAGATCTTAGTCCTTGGTTTTTTCCACTGCCCTCAAACATGTGTACAATCACTCCAGGTTCAAATCATGACTTCATGAACGACGTATACCGTGTGGTCCTCTCATCACCAGTGGTACGATTTCATATCATCTTACAGCTAAATTTTACCCTTATTGATAACACATTGTCTAGTCACTGCTGCTTATTATTTGATAGAATATAATTAAATATAGGGTAAATTACATAGACACCCCATGTGAGAGACTTTAATTACAAAAAATACCTCGAGATTTGTGAAATTACCATGATTTTCCCTATCAGTAAAAATAGATTGCACTTTCACCCTTATTTAGGAAAAGCAGATTGCATTTTATCCCTGTTTAGTAAAAGCATATTACAATGTCATCCCTGTTTTTCGAGTTGTTAGGATTGGGGTGTCTTGGTAACTTGCAATACCTCATGGGGCTTGTGGTAATTACCCAATAAGTGATGGTGGGTGTATATAATTATCCCTTAAATATATAGACACAGGGCATGTGAATAGTAAATCACTTGAAGTGGGCTCGTTTTTAAGGTTTCAGCTGGGTAATAGCGAAATCAAGCCGATACCATCTAATTCTTTCCCTTTATTTGATATGCAGATGCCTGATCTCCTTGTTGACTATGACATGTCGAAGAAAATCTTTTCCATTGTTCAGCAGGAAGATGTAAGAAATATCCAACCGGGCGGTACTGAGTATTACTCATACAAGAAGGAAACCAGTGTTCAGGATAATGGAAGTCATGGATGGAAAGAATTTTCTGAGAAATACATTTGTGAAGAGAAAGAAGTGGTTTCCATTGACGGTGTCAAAGTCCCGCTAACCATTTTGTTCTGTCGAAGTGCATATCGAAAAGGTCAATCTTCTGGACTTCTACATGGATATGGTGCCTATGGTGAAGTTCTTGATAAAAGCTGGTGTCCAGACCGTTTAAGCTTACTTGATCGAGGTTGGGTGTTTGCATTTGCAGATGTGAGGTATATTCCGATCCATCATCTTCTAGTTCTTGACTTCTCTTGAAATATTCAAAAAATAATTTACGGGTACTTTGTGTTGGACCGTGCACTGATTTTAATATTGTTTTATCTCCTTGGTTTGTCAAAATTGAAAATTCATTAAACTTACATCTCGTGGATCTCCTTTTGAATTGTCGCTAGATTTTCTTCTTAAATGGCATTTGGTAAGGTCGAACATGTAATTACTGAAATTAGGGAAAATTGCAATATTGGTCCTATAGGATAGGTACCTTTGAATTTTAGTCTCATTATTAACAAACTTGAACAATTAGTCTCATATGACGTATATTTTAGCTTTTTTAGACGGCAACCATTAGTTTGGTCATGTGCATGCCACGTGACATTACTAAACCCTTAACAGCGCGTGCAGGAACAAACTTGGAATCAATATTGCTATTTTCCCTCGAAATTATATGCGACAAAGGATACTATTAATGATATAGCTCTTACACTTTTCTTTAATCAATGTCTTGTTGAGGGAAAACTTCATATTATATTCGTAACTTTTCGCATGTTTGGCGGACCTAGGGGTGGTGCTGGTGCTGATCCTTCTTGGCATATTTCTGGTCGCGGGTTGAACAAGCTAAATTCCATCCACGATTTCGTCTCATGTGGTAAATATCTGATAAATGAGGGCCTTATTCATAAAAATCAGCTGAGTGCCGTGGGTATCAGTGCTGGATGTCTTCTTGTAGGAGCAGCCATCAATATGCATCCAGAATTGTTTCGTGCTGCCATTTTGAAGGTAATGCAAAAGAATACTGTGATTTTTACCTTGTTCTATCTGGCTGCAGTTTGAACCAATTTATGTAAACAAAAGGGTAAATTACATGGACACTCCGTGCAAGAGACCCTAATTACGAGAAACGATTAAAATTTGAGAAATTACCATAACTTCCTTTGTCAGAATTTCACCCATGTCAGTAAAATTATGTTACTATTTCACCCATGTCAGTAAAAATAGATATTACAATTTTGCCCCCAGTTTTTTGAATTGTCAGATGGTATACGTTGGTAATGTGAAAAATCTCAAGGGGCTTGTAGTAATTACCTAATAAGTGAGGGGTATGTGTGTAATTATCCCTAAATAAAATTTCAATTGCTTTTTGCTTTTTTTTTTTTTTTTTTCTTTTCAAAACTGTAAATTAACTGAGAATTTTTCTCTATGATAGGTTCCTTTCCTCGACGTGCTTAACACACTATTGGATCCCGATTTACCTCTTACCACTTTGGATTATGAAGAATTCGGGAATCCTGAGACTAAATTGTACTTCGAATATATTCGGAAGTATTCTCCTTATGATAATATCCCTCGAGGAGTTTGCTGCCCATCAATGCTTGTATCAGCCTCATTTAATGATTCCCGGTAATAACCATCTGTTTTCTTACATATATGAGCAATTCTTAGGAAGTCTGAGAACTTCATGTCCGAACAATGATAACCATCCGTGTGGGTCCCACCACACGACGGTTCTGATTGTCCTAACGTTTGAGTTCTAGAACTTTCTGAGAATAATCATACATACATTGAGAAAGCCGGTGTTTGATTTTAACCGAGTGTGAATTTACTTTTCTATCCTTAGAGTTGGTGTTTGGGAAGCTGCGAAATGGGTGGCCAAGATACGAGACACTACATGCTCGAGCTGTTCTTCTGCAGTCATCTTGCAGACGAATATAGACGGAGGGCATTTCCGGGAAGGTGGCCGTTTCGCACGGTGTTGGGAAACAGCTTATGATTATGCTTTTCTAACGAAAGTTACGGGGGCAAGTGAGAATAGTATCTGAGAAAAGAACTGGCCATAACCAAGAACCAGCATGCAGAGGAGGCTCATTGAAATGTGTATTTATTACATGATTTTTAAGTTAGTATTTGTTAAGGCGAGGTTGGAAGTTATAATTTTGTAAAAGCTAAAATTTGCGGCCTTTGGCAACTTTAGTTTGATAAAATTGTGTTTTTTTAAAAAAAATTAATTTTTGTAGTAATTGATTATACTAAAATTGATTATTGTAGAATTGCTTTTCTGCAAAATAAGCTGAACTTATAAGCCATGCTTAGGGATTTCATGATTCTTAGGGAGTTCTGGAATGATACCTAATGATATACAAACATCTAAATAAATATATGATTTTAAATATAATACTTTAAAATATTTCTTTTAGGTAAAACATTAAAATAAGGGGAAATTATACACAGACCCCCTCACTTATTGTGTAATTACAAAAAAATTCTCTCACTTATTGGAAATTACTAACACACCCCTTCAGGGTTCTATTTGTAAGATTTATAGGGGTAAAATTGTATGAATTGTTACACAAAGGGTGCAGTTGTAAGAATCTTTTAACATGAGAGAGTGTGTTGATATTTTTTAATAAGTAAGGAGGAGTTTTTGTAATTACACAATAAATCAGAGGGTTATGTGTGTAAGTTTTCCTTAAAATAAAGTTAGTATTGATATACTATACATAGTTAAGGCATATACATTGAAACAAAATTGAAGAACTTTATTAGCCTAAATTGTTGGCTAATCATATTTTCATCGTCGGTATGCCGTTCAAACTTTGATCTTCTAAATACTACACATGATAGATATACACTCAGCGAATTTATATATAATAAATGTAATTAGGACACTTATTATACACTTAGTCATGTAATGTCCGTTCACCAGGTGTAGTATAAAATACATTTTGCAAACCCTTTGGTTAAAAAAATTTCTACTTGGTATAATCATCACACCGTAACAACAATTTTCCCTCCAATTGCCAAATATCCTCAATTTTTTTAATATCAAGAAATATTATCTTGAGCTCAGTTTTTTTTTTTTTTAAGAGAGAGGTTTAGTAATTTTCTCTGGATTTATATACATATGAATGCCGGTGTTTTTCACCTCTTAGTCTTGACAAAAAATTATTATAATTAATTGATTTTGATGGATTTAAATCCATCAATACTTTATTTATTAAGAAAAGTTGAAAATATACTGTCGTTTTCACCTCCACTAGTTTTGACAAACAATTATTTTAATTAATTGACTTTGATGGATTTAAATACATCAATTATATATATATATATATATGTGTGTGTGTAGTTATTTCTCATACATTCAGAAAAAACGGAATTTGTCGATAACGCCCAACTCTATTAGCAAAACAGAAGCCCCGAGATATTAAAAGTATTGGGTTCGACTCTCACCGACGACATATAAGTCTTTCTCTACTACTACAGTACTACTTAAGAACTATTAAAAAAATCTACAATAGCATTTAAGAACTACTAAAAAAAAGAAAAAATGGAATTTCGTGTCTAAAGAGAGTTATTCCACAAGTCAAGTACGTATTTATCCATTTAGATAAGTAGATACCAAAAATACCAATCTATGACTTCATTAATTAATAAGATAATGAGTTATAACAAACCACAAATGCTAACACTAGTAGTACTATAATATGTGTATACTTGAGTTAGAAGTTTAATGTTTGTAGTACTCTATATACATATATATATATATATATATGTCTTCGTACGAGGTGGAATATATCTTAGCAAAGAAATTGATAGCTCCACAAACATGGAGTTGAAATATTTAGAGAAGATTAAATATGAGAAGATGAGGCTATCAATGGCTACTCGAGGCCGAAAGATTCGTCACTGTGAGTGGGCAGCACGCGCCGCCATATTGGTGGCGTTTGTTTGGACTTGTGTGGTACAGTTGATGCACTTGTGGCCGGCTCTGCCTTTGGATGTGGCGGCGCCGCCTCCTCCCTTGAGTGAGTATTAATTCATGGATTATAAACGAGTCAAGTCGAGGCGAATAAATCATTGTTTAAACTTGTTTAAATTATTATTGAGTTTCAAAATTTGGGTTGAGTTTGATTTGATGTTAATCAAGTTGAGCCGAATACGAGTCGAAATCGAGTAACTTAATTTTTCTGCACATACTTTACGATTCTTTTACTAATCTAGTTGAGTTTCAAAATTTATCGAATACAAACAGTTTTTCAAGTTTGGTTTGCTATATGAAGAACCGAGCTCAAACGAGCTTTTATCAATCGATCTTGAGTCAAGATTCGAGTAGCCTGATTCGCTTTTCAACTTTCATAATTATATTCAAATCTATAATTGGTAATAAATATAATTTCTTTTATATTAGTGTTTATAAACATATATAAGCTTGTTCATAGATAGGACCCACGGGAAGTTAATTCTAAAAAAAATTTAAAAAAAGGATTATATTCACTTTTTGTACAAAATAAATATGAATTACTATATCAATGTAACGGACTACACAATATTTCTTCAACATTTTTTTCTAAATTTTCAACAAACAATTGTTTCCAGGAGAATATCAGAGCAATGGATATCTAATGGTTTCATCCAACGGTGGATTAAATCAAATGCGATCTGGAGTAAGATAATTAATTATTTTTGTCTCTCTGTTTTTTTATTTTATTTTGTAGTATCTAAATTTCTTGCTTCTATAATTCTTTTATTTGCATCTAAATTATCAAGTTTTTCACAGATATGTGACATGGTGGCTATTGCAAGATCCATGAATGCCACTCTAGTAGTTCCTCAACTAGATAATACATCTTTTTGGCATGATCAAAGGTAAATAATAAAATAGGAAATTATCCATGAATAATTATTAGAAAATTATTTGCACATGGTGGACCAATCCTACCCCACGTAGATCTCATCATATGAATGATTGTGATTGTGTAGAGACTCAAAATCATGCTAAGCTCCTAAGTATGACTCTTTGTATGCAGGGACGGAGTCAGGGAACTAGTGGTGGCACCCACCCACCCCTCGACTTGGCCAAAAAAACAAATTTACCATATAATTTCAAGAAATTACACACAGACCCCTTCACTTTTTGAAAATTATCTGCACGCCTCTCAAGAGGTCCATTTGTAAGGTTTTCAGTAGATAAATTTGTAAGAATTTTTAAATAAACAGGGGATATATAATAAGAAATGTCTTAACATGAGGGGGAAGAAGTGGAGTTTTTTTTTGTAATTACACAAAAGGGTCCGTGTGTTATTTTCCCTATAACTTCTTTATATTCAAAATCACTCCCCACCCCCAAAAAAAATATATTAAACTTTGCCCTCTATTTTTTTTCGTATTCACCCCCGGACCAAAAATTCTGGCCCCATCTCTGTTTATATGTTCATGAATTAATTCGATATTCATTTTCTGCAGCCATTTTAAAGATATATTTGATGTTGATTATTTCATCAACTCCTTGAGAAATGAGGTCAAAATAGTAAAAGAGCTTCCTCCACACATGCAGAGAAAGGTGAAGATGAGAAAACATATCTCCATGCCACCTTCTAGCTGGTCTAGCATTTCATATTACACTGATAAGGTTAATAATTATTTTCAAAATTTATTTATTTAATAATTGTGAAAAAAAAAATCCCTAAATAATGATTTTTATTTTATTTATTTATTTTTTGGTACTTTCTGGTGTGTTCTTATATAGATTCTTCCTGGAGTTCTCAAGAAGCATAAAATCCTACATTTTCAGAAAACAGACTCTAGGCTTGCAAATAACGTCCCGTTCGAGGTTCAAAAGCTTCGTTGTAAAGTAAATTACCAGGCCCTTAAATTTACTGCCCCGATAGAGAAAACAGGTAAAAAAATCGTAGAAATCCTACGAGAGAAAGGTAAATTTCTAGTACTTCACCTTAGATATGAAAAGGATATGTTAGCCTTTTCTGGTTGCAATGAAGGTTGCAGTGATAAAGAAGCTAAGGAGTTACAAAGACTTAGGTAATTTTTTCTTTATTCCCTATGTCGATATGATAATTTCTACTTTAACATAATTGTCGGATGCTTATACTTTTAACATATGATCAGAAATTCGATTCCATGGTGGAAAAACAAGAAAATAAATTCGACATCAACAAGATTAGCTGGTTTGTGTCCATTGACACCTGAGGAAACAGCTTTGACACTGAAGGTGCTCGGAGTCGACCCCAAAACGCAGATTTATGTTGCTGCTGGTGAGATATATGGAGGAGAAAGGAGATTAGCAACACTAAGAGCAACTTATCCTAATTTGGTTAGTAAAGATTTATGTTTCAGAAACATGGTCATTTCTTGAATTTGAGAACTTCCCATGTAGGAGAGGTTAAGGTCTCGATAAAGAAATTTCATCGAGATCCCGAGTGATCTAAGAGAGATTAGAGGACTTTAACGTAAGGGATTATGCTAATAGTGGCATAGAGAAGAGAATTCTTATATACAGCCTGCTTTTCCACATCAAAGTGTGAGAATCGTGTCATATCGACAATGGGAAACATATTGTGCTGATATGACATGATCTCAACCCTTTGATATGAAACATCAGATGTAGGCAAGTATTTTTCGTGTCGGGATCCTAATTTGTATATATTTTTCATCGATTATAAGTAATTTCATCAAGAGCCCACGTGATAGGAGGATGTCTACTTAAGGAGTTACGCTCATAGTAGCATTAGAAGAGAGTTATCACCTACAACAAGTGCTTTCAGATCAAAAGGTGACGATTGTGTCACATCAGTAATGGAAATGACATTGTGTAGACGTAACATGATGCTAACTATTTGATGTAAACACCAGATATAGGCAAGTATTATTCGTAAAGATATGAAACATTAGATGTAGGCAAGTATTTTCGTGTTGGATCCTAATTTGTATATATTTTTCATCGATTATAAGTAATCTCATCAAGAGCCCAAGAGCCCACGTAATAGGAGGATGTCTACTTACGGAATTACATTAATAGTAGCATTAGAGGAGAATTATTACCTACAACCAGTGTTTTCACATCAAAAGGTGACGATCGTGTAATATCAGCAATAGCAATCACATTGTGCTGACGTGGCATGATCTGATCATTTAAAGCGAAACATCATATGTATGCTAGTATTATTCGTGTTGGGTTACTCTTTTACTCTCTTTTTGCTATTGATTCCAACAGGTCAAGAAGGAAACTTTATTGCCACCCTCTGAACTTTTACCCTTCAAGAATTATTCATCTCAAATGGCTGCATTGGATTACATAGTCTCACTTGAAAGTAATACATTCTTCCCTACTTATGGAGGAAATATGGCTAGAGTAGTAGAAGGGCACAGAAGGTAATCCCAAATCTTTGTCTTAAATGTTTCAAGAACTTAACAATTACTTGCAATTCATCACCTAATATCAGTTGACTTAGAACACCAGTAGGGTATGATGATATTATTAGATCCCCGGCACTCTGATGCGACAATCAAAATTGTCAATGTGGCGGGACCCACGTGGAGTTATGGTTGTGATTGTGTTGAAACCTGGAGTCCATGTCCATCACTCTCTAAGAATGATTTACAATAGGTTGCACCAAGATTTTAGGGAAAATTACATGCATACCCCCTCACTTATCGTGTAATTACCAGCAACCCCCTAGGTTTTGCAAATTACCAGCACGTAGTATTGGGGGTGGGAGGGGGGGGGGGATTGTAATGAAATCGTGAGGTGAGGGGGTGAAACTATAATCTATTTTTATTGACAGGGGAGGTTATGATGATTCGTAACAAGGTCCCACAGAGGGGTATATATGTAACTTACCCAAGTTTTATAATTTCGGATTGAGTTCAGGTACTTGGGATTCAAGAAAACAATACAGCCAGACCAAAAGGTGTTGGTGAATCTCATTGATAAATACAGGAAAAATCAAAACTGGGAAGAGTTTGAGCTTGGAGTGAAGAAAACTCATGCAAATCGGGTCGGAAATCCAGCCAAGAGGCGGGTCATTCCTGGAAAACCGAAAGAAGAGGACTACTTCTGGTCTAACCCACATGAGTGTTTACCCCCGGTCGAAGAAGATTTCAACAGCATATTATGATGGTGACGACACATTTTTACAAATATACGAAGAAAAAAGTCATTCTTTTTATATATAGCAAAAAGAACTTAGGATTCACTTGCACATATATTGCCATTGTAAATATTTGGATCATGAACTTGAAATTTTTACTTCAAATTCTCAGCTAACAGAAACATCAATGCTAGATTTCACAATTCCACCACACAAATGTCAAATGAAGTCGTTTCGTATGAACATGAATAGCCTGGACTATACTGAAAACGAAAAACTTACGAAATAGCACATATACAATGAAACTACTCACTTAACCAGCAGATGATGCAAAACTTCATTGAAAATGGATGCTATGAAGCCGCAAAGTATTATTCAAAATTTTCGCCTTTTTCGAGCTTGATCCAAGTCTTCACTAGTACTGGCATCTTCAAAGGGTCCGACTGGTTGGTTTCCAGAAGGTATATGAATACCGTGATCCTAGTGTAAAGCAAAAAAAAATTGTGAGAGAAATAGAAGCAGAGGTATTTACGGTTTTAGGCATAGGACTCTTCTGATAGTGATAAAAAAAATAACCGATATTTGAAGAACAAGCTACGCACCTTAGCAGCAATTGATATCCCTGGCATGGATCCTATACTTGCTCGTTTTCCAAGATTAATTTGGACAGAAATGTTCGCTTGAGATAGATCCACACCTGTGCTCTGAAGTGCTTGTGATAATGAATTCAATAACCTGATCATAAATCGAAATCCCCGAATACCTCATTAGCGAAGAACTTAATATCATTAAAGTGTTACATGGACATTTTCCGAACAATCTTCATTGAAATAATTTTAATAGTAATTCTTATACAAAGAAAAAAAGAATGAGATATTTACTGCACAAGCACAGTCAAAAAGCATTTAAGTGTGTAAAATGCATGATAGAAATAAAAAAAAATTTAAAAAATGCTTGAACTATGAGATGGAGAAAGCCTTTTATTCAATGTGGTTATGGGGTTACTCTTAGGAGCTCCGGGGAAGTGGATCCTGAGGCAATCGCAACCATCCATGTGGATGGTTGTGATTGTACCGTGACTTGGAGTCAACTTACCCTTGGGAGTAAACACTTGAGATGTTGATTGTTCCCCCCTCAATCGTCAGCTCGTCTTGACCGTTCAACGTATCAGAAGCGCTAGGGCATTCTCTTGACTGTGAACTTGAAGCCGGTTCTATTGGTCTACAAAAGTCATCCCTAATTTGATCAGATTCAATAGGATTATGATGATCCGGTTGCACTGATGTGGGGACCGGAACACTATTTTCGTCAAACCTGACAGGAAATGTTGAACCGGGACCAGAATCATTCTTCATGGTTTGTGGCTGACCAGCAAGGCTTTGAATGCGCCAATGACTGTTTCTCTATTCGATGATAAGAGAGATCTAATAAGATTGAGAACTGCAAAATGCTTGAAGATGCAAAGGTAAGCAAATTTTTTGTAATTATTACATATTTTACAATGAGATGAATCCTCGTATTAGATAAATAACCCCGTTTGGGCTTATTCATTTCCCACTAATTGGAAGGGATTATAAATCTTGATTTAAGTCTATATTAATGAAATCAACAAATGTCCACTAAGATCGATTACCCTTCCGTTTGAAGGAAACACCAAGGAAATGGCCCAAATTTGACTTTGGCCATCAATGTCATCTACAATTTTATAGCAAAATAGACAAAATAAATTCATCAAGATACAAAATGTTATACTTATAGTCAAGGGCCGAAATTTTACCCATGGCATCAGCTTTGTGGGCTCTGAACTCCAAGTTTGATACGATTCCTCATACTTTTGTACCTTTTCATGTAAAAATTGTACATATTGAATCACCTGCATTGAAAAATCGATCGTTAGGAAAACAAAATGCTCTAAGGCAGAAACTATGAGCAAATTCCAAACCCTATATCGTCTATTTCATATCAAATGGTATATTATACCTCTAACAAAAATGATGCAGTATCTCTCTTCTGATCGCTGTGGGGTATCAATCCTCTCAGCATTTGAAACCTGAGGTATACAACAAAACGTGGAGACGTTACCGTATCTATATCAGTACGTAAATTACAAACACGAATTGATTAAACAATGAGGATATGCATTTATAAATTGTGCAGGATCATGGGGGAAAAACAGTACTTTTAACACACATTAACATCTCTTTGTGCAACACTCAAATGTTAATTACTGGGGGAAAAAGAAAAAATCTACTCAATAGCAATATTTTACCTTTCATTAATCTTGCTCCTTCGACGCTGCTCGGTCACCGAGTGCTTTGACCTTGTAGCATTAGCCTTGTCACTGTTCTTCCCATCTAATTCACAAACAAATTAATAAAACAAAAATCACAATGTTTGTGATTATAACATCCCATTCCTATTTATACATATAAATATATATAACACACCAAATAAATAGATACATAACAAATTAAATGAATTAAGGGTCATGGAGATTCAGAAAAAATAAACATCCAATTATTCTGATTATAACATCCCATTCCCATTATACACACACACAAATATATGTATATACTTGTCAATGTTCTTCCCATCCTGCTTCCACCAAATTCACAGACAAACACTAACAAAAATTACAAAATTTCTGATTATAACATCCCATTCCCATTACACAATATATATATATATATATATATATATATATTTACTTGTCAATAATCTTCCCATCCTGCTTTCACCAAATTCACAGGCAAACACTAACAAAAATTACAAAATTTCTGATTATAACATCCCATTCACACGCGCGCGCGCGCGCGCGCACACACACACACACACATATATATATATATATATGCTTGTCAATGTTCTTCCCATCTGCTTCCAACAAATTCACTTAATAACAACAATTACAATATTTTTTATTACATCACATTCCCATATACATATACATATATAACACACCAAATATATAGATACATAACAAATTAAATGAATTAAGGGTTCAAACAATAAACATACAAAAATATATAAAAAAAATCAGACCTTTGGTGTTATTAGTGGATGGTGTAGCATTTTTGTTGGTACCAAATTCTTCATCCTCCTCATATTCCTCTTCCTGAAGCCCCTTACCAGATTTCATTTTTTTTTGGTTATTTTTTTTTAAATTTAAATTGAAAAAATAAAATAACAAAGCTTGAAAAGGCAACACCAACAAGCAAAGATCTATCTAAAACTGAAAAGGGTAGAAAGAACAGGGGGGGAAATCATGAAAGATTAAAGCTTTTTTGTGTGAAAATTTGGGGTAATATTGTAACAAATAGTAGTGAGCTCTTGCTTTTTTCCATCTTCATTTATTGTTTTATTTGTTATTTATCAAAAAAAGAATTACATTTATTATATGAGTCAGAGTGTATGTGTGTTTTTATTGGTATTTTTTATAGAAAAAATTACACACACGCCCCTCGCTAATTGTGTAATTAACAAAGCACCCCTCATTTATTGGATATTACAAACATATCCCTCGTGTTAAAACTTTCTTACTATTATACTCCTTATCTGTTTACAATTCTTATAACTTTAACCCTATAAACTTTACAATTAAATTATTTGAAGGGGGTGTGAAGGTTTTGGTAATTAGACGATAAGTGAGGGGTATGTGTGTAATTTTGCCCTTTTTTTTCTAACTTTACCTAATATATATTACTCTTGTGAATCATGTGATGTGTTTTGTTTATATTTTATAATTTTTTGAAAGGTCATGTGACATTATTATTCATGTACATATAAGTCATGTTAAAGTACTTAGCAAAAAGAAAATATAATTCATGTAAAAGTGATTGGAGAAAAAGAGAGTGTCACGAGATGTACTTCCCTTGCAAGCTCTGTCCATTATTTTATATATTCATTTTGTTTTAGGTTTCTTTTGTTTTGTTTTAGTGAATCGATTGCGTGATACATATTGTAAATATAAAATTATAACAATTTGTAATTAGTTAATAATAAATACAATCAATTAATACTATTACTAAATTAGAGACAAAGATTTGCACATGAACACCACCTAAGACCTCCAATATTTTGGAGTTTCGATTTCACCGATAAATATTGTAAATATAAAATTGTAACAATTTATAATTAGTTAACAATAAATACAATCAACTAATGCTATTACTAAATTAGAGAGAAAGATTTGTACATGAACACCACCTAAAACCTCCAATATTTTAGAGTTTCGATTTCACCGATAAAATTAGACTTTACAGGCCTTTAAATTAGTTTTTATCTACTCCCTTTTTGGTTTCCTTTTGTATTGTTTCCCTTTTGTTTATTGAATTTCATTTATCAACTATTTGACATGTGAAAAAAGGAGGATTCAATACTTGGAAATTGGCTGGATCCAGCTTAATATCTATCATGAACCTCACCAAAATAATGTAGAAATAGGTTATATTTACTTCCGAGTGTTTCATTTTGTATTCATATTTTCCTCGTACGTGCGTCTATAAATTCTCATATTTTCCATTCATATATTTTTGAACCTACGTCTTCATATAACTTTTGATAAGAATTTATAACATAGTTATACATACTTGATGTGCACCGGAATTTCTTAGGGGACAATTGTAATTAATATATGATTGGGTTGAAATAGCTCAAATAGACTAATCAGATCAAATGTGGTCCAATTTATCTGGTTGGCCTACATATTTAATGACATATTTCGAGATAAGCTCAACTTAGTAAATGAGCTATGATATCCATTCAAAGGTAATAAGGCTAATGAATATTTTATATATTTAATTAGGGTCCAATGGGCTAATTACAAGATTTTGGGCCATGGACCATGTACAGTTCTAAAATACCACAGATGGATTATAAAAAATCATTGTATGCTCTTAAGAGAAAAAGACTGCTAGAGAAAAAGTGATGGAGTCTTTTGAGAGCTATTACACTATAGAATTACAAAAAAACTTGATCTTGTCAAAAAACACTGCTAAAGAGAGAGTGATGGAGTCTTTTGAAAGCTATTACACTATAAAACTACAAAGAGACTTGATCTGTCAAAGTAGGTACGTAGGCAGCTTATTGTGAGCGAGTGCAGTCCATATTCAAACAACATATTTTTTAGTCAGTCGTGCCTCAGATAGAATTCCTCCTCCACGTGTTCTTCCTTTGATACATATTTTGATCTTGCATCAATATTGAACTTTTTCCATCTCATTTTCAACTAATTGGGAGGATGTATCTTCCAATGAAGATTAGTTTTAGCATAGTTGAGGCTCCAAAATATTAGAGATTTTGGGTTCTACACCCACCGACACCGTGCGATTTTTATCTATTTTTATAGTAGTTCTTAGCTGATTGTAATAGTTATTAATTGGTTGTAAATTATTTATATTTGATATTCATGACTTGTATTATATAACCGATTCACTGAAAAAATAATGTATCCTTACTTGAGCTTATCCAGCTTCTTTACCAATTTCATTCTTATTTGGCCATTGGTTTAGTTGGGGATAGAAAGCCTATTTTGTTCTGGTGATTCTCTCTTGAGGTGCTTAACATGGAAGCTCAAAACCAACATTGTACAATATGGGCCTTGTGGACAAATGGCTTATATTTTGGGCCTCGCAATATATACAACCATTTATTACTATTAGCCTTTCTATTTCTAACTTTTATGTATTTATTTTTTTGATCGATCAATCCTTAATTTCCACTAATCATAAAAAAGAGTACAAATACAACCAAAATTACATCCAAACCAAATCCTAACAAACTAGGAGCTACTAAGGCGGTAGATTGAAACATCAAAAGATAAGATTGATACGAGACAAAAACGGTAATATATGTGACACAAGGTGAAATCTCAGATTGTCGACAAACGACAAGAACTTCGACTTCGGGGTAGTGTCATGAAGCCGAAAAGAATTTCATAGTATGAAAATATTTGAAGACGTCCAACTAGAAAGAAAGATAGTGAATTCACATAAGATGACGCTATTTTTCTTCATTTATTTAGAATTTAGAAATTTTTGTTGATTCTTTTATAACCCTAAGCTTTGAGAATATATGGAAAAAAAAAAAACATGTTAGCATATAACGTACGCCATCAGCTATATCGTGTCATAATTTTTTTTCCATATTATTCTCGTCAGGTCACATTACACGTCGTATATGTGTCATTGTTCATATTCTACGCGTATTACACAAGAAATGGCAATTTTCATAAGAGAGAAAATAAAATGAAAAAGCCAGAAAATGGATGTGTGTCATTCGCGATCCGTCTCATCATATTGTAGAAACTAAAGTTAAAACAACAATGCTCAAACCTAGTCTGTTAGCTATAGTAGCGGCAACATTAACGATTGACTCAACTACTCGTAGAGGTGTCAAGGGTTATATCCTTGACTTTGGGAATGAATCAGATTTTCTTGGTCAGCTGTTTCACCCTTAGAGGTGCCGGCAAATCAGTGAGGGGATTAGTCACTGCGATCGGCGGTGATCACCCTTGTTAATAACCAAAAAAAAAAAATTATAGTGGCAGCAACATTAATGATTGACTCAACTACTCTTATACGCGGTTATTGACGAAGAAAAGAAAACCACGATAAAATCCTTAAAATAGATGCGGTTACATTAAAATCCAAATACATTGAAATGTTGAATGTAATGATTTTCCATTGCATGCCCTAAAAAAATATCAACATCATTTGTCATCAATAATTCTCAGCCTAGAGAAAACAAAGAAACAGGGAAAAACCCTTGTATACACCTGGTACGAGTCTCAGTTGCATACACCAAAACACAATAAAAAATAATAAAAAATATTGGATTTGTTTTTATATTGAATATACATTGTTTTATTGTTTTTAGGGATAATGGCAGACACCCCACTCAATTATGAGGTGATGTGCACTTTGCCCCCTAACTTATTGAAATGTGCACTTTGCCTCCTCACTTATCATAAAATGTGCACTTCACCCCTCGGGCAGGGGCAAAGTGCTGCAAAACACATAAGTGAAGGGGCAATATGCTACAAAAACACATAAGTCAGGGGGCAACGTGCTACAAAAACACATAAGTCAGGGGGCAAAAGTCCAATTTTTATGATAAGTGTGGTGCCCGAATCTGCCCGAACTGCCCGAGGGGGTGAAGTGCACATTTTATGATAAGTGAGAGGACAAAGTGCACATTTCAATAAGTTAGGGAGCAAAGTGCACATTACTCTATAATTGAGGAAATTATCTGCTATTATCCCTTATTTTTATTGTGTCTTGGTATATATAATTAAATTTCACGTCGAATGTATACAAGAATTTTTCGAGAAAAAAAAGAGAACCACACAGAATTTGTGTCGATTAACTTGAGAATATGAGCAAACCGACGTGCTTCACCGACGCCCATCGTAATGCGGGTGTAGAGTGGGGCTGTACTCTGCAGTTACTTACACATGGAGCAACAATCAGATAGCCCTGCCACGTGGTGAGAACCCATTCGACCACCTTAATTTTCTGGTTCAATTGATGTCTGTCATAACTACATATATACACTGCACTCGACCAACTGTAACTCAATACTCGTATTATATATATTCAGCCAACACCCTCTCAGACAACTTGTACATTTTTATTGGGTTGCAATAAAGTTTATTGAATCAATCAGTGGTCCACGAGATATTCGTCGTGAAAACTAACCTGAATTCAAAATTGAAGAGAAAGGGATAGGGGTTTTACTCCTACATCCTCCCATGGGAGCTCTGCGCTTATTGAGCTCGTTGTCTATGGGTAACTTAGGACGGATTATCCCCATACATGGTTTGCGAGTTATTGTGTATGGGCAGAATTGCTCTGTTGGGTGACTGACGAAGATTTACCCTAAAATTTTCAAAAAATAAAGTTTATTGAATCAAATTGTTATGAAGACCGCAAATTTCATTTATCAATAAGCCTGCCAAATTTGATTTTTATCCATGTCAATTAGTCGATCATGAAGAAAAACTTTTTATCATGGTTAAAATCGATTGACACGACTTTGTCTCGCCTTCAATTGTGGGATCTGCAAGAATGGCATGAACATTGCATATGACCATTGTCAATGTTTTGTTCACTACAAAGATGATGACTTTTTAGCAATTTTAAAAAGTGTTAGATTAATATTTCTTCCACCACCCCTAAATAAAGCTTAAGACAATCGGTATTATTCTCCACTACGGTGAACATAGCAATATGAAATTTAGATTGCTATAAACTACTACTTCAAACCATCATGTATATTTTTCAATACGAATATTTAATTTTCTTATAATGCTTTCAATATTTTAGCTTGTTTTACAACTCAATTCTCAATAAAAATGCTACAAACTTTATAGTTTGATGCGGGTAGAATTTTGCATTATAGGCTTTTAGGATTTCTTCAGTGATTTCATCCGTGTACCTAGAACTGCAAAAAAAAAGAGAGTATTAGAAGGCACGTCCAAGGGTTTCCTCGGCGTTGATCCTCCGAAGTTCAAGTCAGAAATCCACCAAAGAAGTTCATATAATGTTAAAGATCTCTTCTCCTTCTTCTTTTAGAATAAGTCCTATTTATAGTTCTTAATCGTAGGATACATGAAACCCTAATTGCAATAAGTGTGTTGGGTTTGGGCCCTAGAGTAATCCATATATTCAAGTCAGCACAATGAATACATTTCACATACATCATAGTTGTATACGTGTTAAGTAGAAGTGATATTTGCATTAAAAGATATGAATGATTAATAAATCATTAGTATTCAAATGTTTCATAGTTATGAATATCACTCGAAGTTATAATCTACTTGACTCTTAAACCATACATTCATTTAATCTTATTGGATATTTTAAGTGCCTAATGATCAGTGCATACAGTAGTGTGTACAGAATACAAGTATGACAATTGACAAGAACTTTAAGTCCATTTGTTTTTACGTAGCACTCAAAATCATTTTGACTTTTAATTAAATTCCTAATCACATCACAATTTGGAAAAATCTATATCAGATCGAATCTAATAGTTCTAGTGTCTATATTTTTCACAAAGTGAAGTGTATTGAGTGTTGTCCCACACACACTTATGTGAGAGAGATAGACACAAAATTCACATTAGAATCATTGGACTCGATCTGGCATAGAATTACCCACACAGATGATTGATATAAACAAGATCTCCTCTTAATATATTACTACAATTTTCTCTACAAAATAAATTGGTATTCATTTTTAATAAGGCCAACAAAGTATATACAGCTCTTTTTTAAACCTCTTTGTTCCTAAGGTTCACATGTTTAAACATTAAATCTATATTATAACTTTTTTTTTTTGAACAAAAACCACCAAATTGTAACATTGTATGTAAAAGGGGTGGAAGAGAAAAACAAATGTTATTATAATTACAATTCTCTATGTATATGGTGAACCTCGTATTGATTCTGCTAAATTGGTAGTCTGTGAATGGTTTGAAATTTCCTATAATCTTCTAAGAATGACACGGAATTGGGGGATCAAGGGGGATCAAGGGGGTTTGACTAGGAAATTCTTGTATTTACAATATACTCGGTGTTGAATATCAAAGGATTTGGATTATGCCACGTCAGCAGTCTCATACGTTATGCAATGATGTGTCATAAACTGAACCCTTTGATGTTTTCAGCATCGGATGTGTATAAGAATTTTACGATTTGCATAGTGGCCATCACACGTACAGAACTGGCATGTAGTTTACTGCATATGATTCTACGTGAAATTCTATGCTTGGTCTCGGCCCAATTTTAACTCTTGGATCAACCAAGAGAGGGGGTGAAATTAGTAAATGTCACCCCCCCCCCCCCGGGGGATCCAAGGGTTAAAACTGGGCCGAAACCATTGATCTCGGCCGCCCAACATAGAATTGCCCTGATTCTACTGCAATGCATTTATATATATATACATATATTCCAGTTGGCGGTTGCTATAAATATTACAGCTGAAGCCCTTTCGCACGGATATTGCCATAAGCCCATAACCATTGTGGGGGACGTATCCTTATCTGCTTAATTTGAGTTTCCAACAATATTAATTAATCACCATATAACGATAAGTATAGTTTAATTAGGACAAGACATATCAACAATATTGGACATTATTCTCTTCATCTTATCACCACATCTTGATTATTCATTCACCATTATTGTACTAAAACCTTGTGGAGAACTCTATTTACATTATCTATATATAATAAAACACAACTTTTGAGGCTATCCAAGTAAGCGCATATGTGAATACCCTAATTGAACTCAATTGTGCCACATAAGTAATTATTTTATATTTTTTTCAATTGGATATGGATAAATATAGAGATCAATCTAAATATAAAAATTCAAAATAAATTAGTTACCAAAATAATTTGAATTCAAAATAAGATAATTATCACTATAATTCAAATAGAAAATAAATTCTCTATATCCATTTGGCTTATAGTGATAGTTATTAGTCTTTTTTTAATAATTATTCAATTAATTTACCTTTTGTGTATTATTAAAATTTTCAAAATAAATAATAAGATCTAATAATCATATAAAGAATTTTTCCAATGATAATTAACAAATTTGAGTCAATTTTTTCACTAATGATAGTTATTTCTCATTTTATTTTTAATATTTATTTTATTAAACTTTTTATTAATATATTATTTCTTTAAACAAAATAAGTATGATTTAACACTCATATAAAGAATTTTTTCAATGATAATTATTAAAATTCAATCATCTATTTTCTTTAAACTTGGTAATTTATAAATAAATAAATGATGTAATTTTAGATATAAATTTTAGAATAATCTCTTTACATATACAGTCTCCCGTGCCGTGGCACGGGGTTACATCTAATTAGTATAATAATGTAAATGTACCCCATGGTCATATATGAGGATAAATGAGATTATCCTGTGACAATTTTACAATAAAATATGTTATATTGGATAAGTTATGTTTTCCTACAATATTTTTTGAATGCACTTGAATGTGGTATAATAGTGCAATTTCATTGTAGTTGGGAGTTGGGCTCGAGTTTGGGGTTTACCCTTTTAATTTTCTCTTCGGTAGTTGTTAGAGTTTATTTTGGTTAGTTTATAGTAGTTGTAGTCATAAAGTTCAACAATAAATAGATCGACACGACTCTTATGTATAATTTGTAACTTGAATACAGAGTAAAAGCATTTAACAATATCATCAATTTAGACAACTTGTAATCTAATATCGTGGCGTTTGATTCATTCTCAACAAATACAAGCATTTTTGATAAAATTTACGTAGGTTCGCCATATAGATGTTGCCAGTAGATATCTCGATCAAACATGAAGGTGAATAATAGTAAGAGATTAAGAGGAGGAACTAGCCGCATCAACCTCCCCTGAATTATGGTCATTTGTCATACATCCTCCTTCGTGTTTAGTATATCGGCATGAATCTCCTTTTCTCAACTTTTTCACTAAATTTACTAATAAATGACTAAAAATTCCTTTTAATTTGGACTAAAAAATAGGTTAAATTAATTAATTAACTGGAGCATGAAAATGTACCACTAAACTACATAGTAATAAAAAAAATCACAGAGCATCTTAAATTAAAAAAAATCTAGAAATATATAGCTCTCAAATTCCTAAAATTTAAACTAATAAAAATAAATTCAGTCGTGTTCTTTATATATCCCAAAAGATATTACTTAAAAATATAAATATTAACTCTCTCCTAATTCAACAAATGTTAAATTTCATGAAAATATGTTATTATTTTGATTATGCTAATTTACTTTGTGACGCCATTTTCCTTATTTTGATATATGGCAATCTTTAATAGAAAAATTGTACTTCCTTTTGTTTTTTCATATTGTATTTAGTATAAATTCACATTAATGTTTGAGAATTTATGTGTAAAATGGGTGTTCTTTATTTTGCAATTAAGACAAGCTTCAAGAAAGAAAGAACAAATATTATGTTGTGCTGCTTTTAAGCTTTGAACTTTTATTAAATTATACTATTGTTTTATGAAATAGTCATGACTTATTTTTTATTTTTATTTATTTGCAATATTACTATATACATTTAAGAACAAAAACATAGTGAGAGCGGTATATAAAGGGTGCCTTTACTTTTGTTCTTTGTAATATTATTTTTTTCCAATCGAATATAGTACTAATTTTCAATAGAATTTAGTACTTGTAAATTAGCACTTTTTCAAAAGAAGTTGTTGGGATTTATCATGAAGAAGCATATTTGAACCAATAAAAATTTAAGTATATAAATATTTGTCAATTTTTACTTCTGTACTTATGTTTTTTGTAAAATAAGAAAATTAGAATTATTTGGGTTATGATAAATGTTTGGATTATATTAACATACTTATGCAATAAATTTTTTAAACCACTAGAAAAATTCACGACTTATTAAGAGGATTTTTTTAGGAGTTCAGAATTATATTTTTAAAATTTTAAATTGTGGATGCCACATATATTATGTCATTTGAAGATATTTTGATAATTTTTCATTCTCCACCACATTATAAGTGAAAGTAAACTTTTTTAAAATTTAAAAGTGAAAGGTATTTTAGTCTTTAACTAGAAAATATAATGAAAAAGGTAAAGAAGAGGAGGTCCATTCCAATTTTTCAAAGATGAGGGGTATGGATGTCAAATGCTCATAATTCAGGGGAGGTCGATGCAATTATCCCCTCCAAAATAATGCCATGACTTGGTCGAGAAACTTCCAGTGGCTTCATTCCTTTATCAATGGTAGATGCACTAAAAGCCGAGTATTCTTTCGTTAATTAATTTATATTATTTCCAACTACCAGCGGACATCTCGATCAAACATGAGGGTGAATAATAATAAGAGAAGGAATTAGCCGCAAATTTAGTCCCATATCTAATCAATTAGGAAGAAATGGACATATTAGACGAGTCTTACGGAACATATCTCATTTTATTATACGATGGACCAAGAGAAATTTAATCTTTTTTTCTAAGAAAAATCAAACTATTTAGAAAGTAAAATTGTGTCCGGAAAAACTAACTTCAAATCATATCTCAAATGTTATTTGAATATTGGCATATATATGATTGTTGATTAATTGGGTCACATCATATCAAATCACAATATATATTTCTATAGAAATCGATCATTTAATTTCAAAATTAATTTACAATACATAAAACACTAGATGTAACCACGTGCCAAAGTACGGGATACCGAATTTGTAAAAGAATATTAAAATATATATTTATAATCACATAATTTATTTGTTTGCGAATAAGGACATCACTTTTTCAAAATTGAAATTGCGGCTATCTATTTTTGTTTAATATAAATTGCGGCTATTGATGACAAAAGAAATAAGTTAGATGCACATAACTTTGTTGAATGTCAGCTGTATATTACGTCAATAATTTGGGTATTGGAATTTGAAATTCAAATTTGGAATAAGAACACATGGTTAAATATTATTAGGGTAATGAAATTAAAAAAAAATTATTTTGGGTCAATCAAAAGAAAAGGCAAATGAATAGATGAAATCATTGAAACAATTGTTGGAAATATCCACATAGGAAAAGTAAACATATTCAATCGAAAGTTTACAACGATTGGAACAATACAATTCATATTGACTAAAACAATATAGTAAGAACATCTGAAACACCAACTATCAAGTTTTTTGAAGATAAATTTTTTTAAGAACTCACAAACGAACATAAGAAAATTCTTGTGCAAGTCCTATTCAAAGAGAGACGAAACTCTTATTCGAGAGGGAAAACAAACTCTCATACAAGAGAGAAAATAAAATATTAAACCAAAAATTTTAAACGATATATAAAAACTTATGTATCACTCATCTTCATCTCGTCAGATCTGTTTCTGTCTCGTTAGATCCATATCCATCTCGTCTGATTTGAAGATGTGATATACAACTTGAAGAAGGGTGCTCCAACCCAACTGATAGGAGTCATTTTTACGTGGTTTTAAGCCCCTTTGCGTTTATGTTTTAGGTTCATTTATCGCTTGATTTTGTCACTTGTGCGTTTAATTCGTGCATTAAGTGATTTCAGGCCTTAAGTGGATACAATCGAAGAAAGGGTGGAAAAAGGACGTATAAAACAAGTTTAGGCCAAGATGTTTCACACCTCTACGACCAAACAAGCAAGAAATAAGCTGGAGTTAGCCAAAATCATATTTTAGTACCATTTCCGCACACCTGGGCGCCAAATCAGAAACAATCTCCACGTTGGAACGCCATTTGGATAAATTTAGAGACCGAATTTGATGACGTGTCCTTCTACAAAGTTTTCGATCTATGTCTTATCTTTACATGGGGACTTGAATCATCCAATTCGGAGGTCTGTGGAGAATTTTATGAATAAAACACTATCCCTGCGCTGGAAAATACGAAAGTGGCAGCTCCCATTATTAGTAGGTGGAAAACAAGAGAATGGTAGTTCACATTCTTGGTAGAAGGAAAGTAAGAGAATGGTAGGTGGAAAACAAGAGAATGGTACTTCACATTCTTGGTAGGAGGAAAGTAAGAGAATGGTAGGTGGAAAACAAGAGAATGGTAGTTCACATTCTTGGTAGATGGAAAGCAAGAGAATGGTAGTTCACATTCTTGGTAGGAGGAAAGTAAGAGAATGGTAGGTGGAAAACAAGAGAATGGTAGTTCACATTCTTGGTAGGAGGAAAGTAAGAGAATGGTAGGTGGAAAACAAGAGAATGGTAGTTCACATTCTTGGTAGATGGAAAGCAAGAGAATGGTAGGTGGAAATAAAAGAGAATGGAAGCACATGTTCTTGGTTGGTGAATTCTTTTGGCTATAAAAGGAGGATTGGAGGCCATCCTACAAACACACTTGAAAACACATTCCCCATTGGGGGAGCCTAAACACATCCTATCATCATCTTCATCATCCTTAGATTAGTTATGAAGATTATCAACAACCTCTGAAGGTGAAGAAATCAAGAAGCATGGAAGAGATGAAGATCGAAGTTCAACCATCAAAAATACGAGGGAGTTTCTTAGATTTAGATTTATTTTTGTCTATGAATATGAATCTTAATTTAAGTTCCTATCTTTTATCTTTTATGATGAAATAGATTCTTCGAACTAAGGCCATGTTGAGGCTAAATTATGATAATTGAGTTATAAATTGTGTTTTTCATATTAATTCTATTGTTGCTTTGTGTCTTGATCTTGTTTGAATGCATCATATGCTTAGCTACCATATGCATGATTTATTGCTTAAATTATTCGTTCGAGAGAAGTTAATTTAAGGTGCAAAGAGGATCATCACATAATCCGTAAAAAATAGGGAATTGCCCCTAGAGATAGGTAGAGATTCCCGGGTGCAGTTAGCCGGATTAATCCGGGGAAATTCTAGAACTTGAATGCATGATTGTTGGTTAGATTCTCGGATAGACATATCTAGAGAACCATCAATTAATCATAGGATTATTACAGCCGAGAAATCGGGTAGTAATTATTTAAGGTTTTTTCCACCAAAGCAACATTAGTCTAATAATATGAGAACATGTTTATAATGAAAATTGATTAATTTATGCCAACACATGTGTCTTAGTTGCTCTTTTCCATAGCTATCTTGATTTCGACATCTTGTTTCTTATATCTTACTTACATAATATTTTAGTTAATTCTTGTTTTAGTTTAAGTTCTTCAATTGCTTTAAAATCATAAACTAAAATACAAGTCCTTGAGGTTCGACAACCCGGACTTTATTGTCCACTTTATTACTACACACGACCAGTCCACTTGCTGTTTAATACACGTAAGGATTTTTCGTGTCAAGTTTTTGGCGCCGTTGCCGGGGACTTGGTTAATTTTAGTTTTGATTTTATTGCAAGTTTTAAGTATTTATTTTATTTTTATTAAATTGTTTTTATTATTATTATTTTTTCTTACACTCTTAGTTCGCAATGGCTAGCAATTTTCCTGATATGACACTACCGGAGAATCAATTATGGCTGCAAAGCGTCATTCAATTCGCAAAGGATAGCAATTTTCCTGATATGACACTACCGGAGAATCAATTATGGCTGCAAAGCGTCATTGAAGCGTGTTATGCACAAGGGTTCTTTCCACAACATTACCAAGAAAGAATTCCTACTCCGGAGGAACAACTTGATAACACCATTGGAGAGCTCCACTTTATGATGAAAGACGCACGGCGGGAAATGAAGGAGATGAATCATCAACTCAAGCAACTAACGAGCGACATATCTGAGAAAGTACCATGGGTATTGCTTGGTACCACTGAGATAGATCAAAAGGAGGAATTCAACACCAACCCACCAACGATGGTGATAACAGTGGTGAAGTGGACGACTGCTTCACCAAGCCATCGTCGGTGGAAGAAAAAAGAATAAAAAAGAAAACTAGGGTTTAGAAAGAGATGAAGAGAGAGAAAATTAGATCTGCCGCAATTTTGTTGTTAAAATTAGAAATTCCCTTTTTTCTATAGCATGTTGTACAAATGTTATTTACTTTATAAGTAGATATTCAATAGTAAATTCAAATAAAAGTTTGGAGTGAAAATTTGAGGAAGACCAAAATATAGATATATTATATATATTTATATATCAAAGACTTGGCACGTGCACGTTCGGATTAATTTTTGAAACTAAATTTTCGAAATAAATTTTAATTTAATTCCGAAAAGTTATGACTTTTGGCTGTGAAAAACTCTCTATTTTATATCTGAACGCTTGCTATGTCTTGCAGAAACTTTTGATCAAACCATTGAAATGATTCAAATGATTGCCAATAGTCTATAAATACAATCAAAATCAAGGATTTAAATATTCGAATTTCTCTTACTTTCTACATAATAATATTATTTCTCTTTTTAGTTCGTGAGAAAAGTGTTCGACATTGATATTCGCAGATTTCGGTAGTTTGCTGTATTCTATAAGTGAATTGCCATTTAAACATGGTAACAAATTTATAGTGGGGGCAGTTATCACTTTAAGGAAGGTGGGATCACGCCTCAAGTCTGCATAAATTACATATTCTGTTTACTATAAAATAACAACAATTGCTCCACTTTTTTGTTGCAAATCTAAATTAGAGAAGATAGTCCTCCCGTTTCCAAGCTCAAAATAGAGAAGAAATGTTGAAAGTAAACTTTATAAAGATATATATAGAAGTGAGAATATTAACACTAATTATCTAGAATAATAAATTTAACCAAGATTAATGTCATGACTCATCATCGACAAACAATCGCACTTGAATATGTTGAAAGATTTGCTGTGAAATTAGCTTTACATCCTACAACTGGAAAATGATAGGTTAACATTCGGGTTGAGGGTGATTGTGCAATAATCATTCAAAAATTAATGTCACATAATAATGATCTCATACCTATTTTTTCACGAAAAAGCATTTTAGAATGGTTCAGAGGGCATTCATACTAATCCAAACCCCATGAGTAGTAACAATCATAAATGGATGTTTTCATTATAGATCTAATATGATAATGTAATTGATTCCTAAAATGAAAAATAATATGCATTATATATTAACAACTGAGTAGAAAGCATAAAAATCGTGCAAAAAATTCTGGAGGTCATCATACCTGTAAAAATTATTGGGTGGTGAAGGTTTGATAGTTTATAGGTCCTTTTATAGAAGTAAATAAATTAAAATTGATAAGTTTTAATTTGAAAAATAGGCTTCCATTTAGCCATGAGAAATAACAGATAGGTCATTTGAATTAAGATTTGAAATTCTTAACAAAAAAATAAAAAAATTAAGATTTGAAAAGGATCTGATCACTGACTAATCTATGGTTATGAATCCGGTAATTATTCGTCCATGATGTCTTAGTCTAGTGGTAAGACTGATGCATCATGACTTAGAGGTTATGAGTTCGATCTCACCAGATGTGTGAGTTATTTATCTACTTATATATAGTAGTTCTTTGTTTCTAGTATGTAGCTCGATGTTACTAGCTTGTAATAGGAAATTGCTGATTACGGTTGTTGATTCGATATCTGATGTAATGATGTAACTGTTTCATTAAAAAAAATCCGCTAATTATTCAAAATGCAAATAATTTTTTTTAGGAATCGACCAATCAATTTTTTTCTTCATAATAATTAAAAACTCAAAACTCTAGAAAATGAGTAATGAGTCAAATTACAATCAATTAAAGCAATAGAAGATTAGGGTAATAAAATTTGAAATTTAAATTTGAAAAAAGAACACATTATAAAAAAATGAAAATCTATTAGTTTAAATAAAGTTATGAGGTTGTTAATATATTTAGATAAATAATAATTATATTTATTTAAATTTTATGTAAATATATCAATTTCCCTTATGTGGCAAAATTGAGTTCAATTAGACCATCAACATATACGCTTATTTTTCTTCAAAAAAAAAAACATATACGCTTATTTGGATGGATGTGTTTTATTATATATAGATTACAACGAAAGTATCGTCTCGAACAAAATTAGTAACAAAAATTGAAATACAAGATAAACAACAATCTCAATGATCTAACTAAGAACCAAAGTGACAAAAAATTATAGAACTCTTTTGTGCGGGGATTAAACTCTTATACGAAAGAAACTGGCGCCCGAATGAGACAAATAACTATACAAAATTGAAAAATACATACTCATTGGCGTGAAAAACCATGATACCTAAAAAACCAATTAGAACCACTTGATTTTCATATTTATCCGAACAATCTAAAATCATTTTGGAATATGTTGCTTGCAGTTCATTTTGAAATTAAACTTTCTTTAAGAGAATCTGTTACAACTTACATGTATCAACTACATCATTTGAAATTAAATAAAAGTTCCCCAATCAAATTACGACTGGTCCCTACAATTGGATTAATTAGCCCTCTAGTAAAGAAAACACCATTAATTAGGGTGTTCATTGGTTCATGTTCCCCAAAGCACCCGAAGAATTATTGAACATCCACTTCTAACATAGGGGAAGAGTGACCTTTTGACTTCTTTTAGTTCATAAAGCACTAAGTGGCACTTTAATTATAACATATGGTGATGTGGATGAAGTCTTATAAACTACTTAATTGTTTATTATAGATAATTTAGAAGTGTACGCGGTCGGGTTTGGCGATTCTATGAAAAAACTTCAACACGACTCGACGTATGCGGATTGACAAAATATCAAATCGAAACTACATAATTATCTTTTCAAACCGAGCGGTTCGGGTCGATCGGGTTTAATGTATCTAGCAGGCCGGTTGGCGGATTATCGAATTATAATTATAGTTTTTACAACTTACTTTTAATTATAACTAGTAAGTAATAAACTAAATAATATACTTGTTATACATTTAACTAAAAAGAATTGAGTTGGAGAGAAGTACAAAAATAAGTGATGTTATTAAATAAAAATCATATTTATCATGAATTGTAAACTTTTAAATATTAATAAAGCTAAATTATTTCTAAATTATTTTATGAGTTTATCATCAAAATATACATCTACATATAAAACTTTCATTCAAATCAAGTATAAAAAATATTCAAATGAACCAATTTGTTTGCTCAAATTAAATATAAAGTGTGTTACATAAATATAAATAAATCCAACCTTATTAAAATTTATATATTTGTACTTACCAAAAAAGAGTTTATATATATGCATATATAGTTTCAAAAGTTTAAGGCTAATCTTTAACTATATATACATATACTTATAACATATACAATTAGCGGTCGGGTTGTGGGTTGGCGAGTTACCATTATTAAACCCACCACTCAACCCGAAAGTGGTGGGTTACAAATTTTTCAACCAGCCACAATTATTTAATTATTTCAAATCGGCGGTTTTCGAGCGGATACGATTGGTTTGAGCGGGTTTATGTAAATCCCTAAATTAGATATAAATTGTTGGCATAATTATCGGCAACTATCGTCTAACCAGGAGTGATTAATTGATACTTTACTATTCTAAATAGTGTTACAAATCATTGTGATCATCAACTTAAAGAGTCGTCAGTATGTTCAGCTCCACATCAACAATCCTAATTAAAAGAGTCGCTTATCAGAATAAAAATAATATAATGTCGCAGTTGTACATTTGAATTTAATATGAAAAAACAACAATAAAAATGTTAATGATAATGACATTTAGAGTTCGAGCAATGCTAAATATATGAGAAGATAGTACTTAGATTTTATTGGGAATTTTGATAATGTATTTTAAAGGCCATTTGATCCTTTAATTATTAATTAAATAATCGTGACAAGTAAACTTATCCCATATTCAAGTCTTGACCCGGAATTTACAGTCCAAAGTCCAAACCGCCTTGACCACTAGAAAGTAGAATCCCTATTTTACCCTTCTTTAGAAAAATGAAACACCCTGGTCCCACCTTATTACTTTTTCACGAAAACCCATCATATGGGACCCACTCTAACATCAGATCATACATTCTTCTCATGCACAAGCGACACACCAAATCAAGCCTCAAAGTTACCATTTTACTACACGTGAAAATGAATTTTATTTTATTTTTTGCTAAAAGTATTAGGGGATAAATGTGAAAAAACCCTATGTGATATAATTTTTTTTATTAAAAATTCTCTATGATCACGAAATAATTTAAAAACTCCCATATTATGAAAGAAATCTTCAAAAATTCACTTTTGTTAAAAAGAAAGAAAGAAATATGTGATTTTTGGGTGAAATAACACTATTTTATTTTTATATTGTTTGTAAAGTGTATAAATGACAAATAACTATGTCAATAAAAGTGAAAAACATAAAAAAAACATTCTCGTTTTTTTATAAAAAGTGGCTTTTTGCATATTTTTTTAAGAACACAAGGGGTGATTAGGTTATTTCGTGATCACATGGAATTTTTAGTAAAAAAGTCATAACTCAGGGTTTTTTTTTCATTTATCCCAAAGTATTAGGGCCCGATTGGATGAAATTTCATTTCCAATTTCTCATTTTTTATAGATAAAGTAAGCGAGATTATTTTTAAGGAAATAGAAATATGAAAGAGGAAGAGTGTTTGGATGAGATTTTTTTATAAAAAAAGTGTAATGATTAAGTGTGATGTGATAGTTTTTTTTGTAAGATTTTTTTTTTTGTGTCAAGTTGGTATGGATGAATTTCGTTTTTGTAAGAATATTTAACATATTTAAGCTAAAATCATCGATTAAGGTATCCAAATATATGCAAAGTGGATTTTATTTCGTAACTTACATCATTTCAAATAAAGATATGTGATTATTTTGATGATTATATCAAGATATTGGCGGATAAAGTACTTTTAATTATTTGGTGAATTATCTAATCATAAATAGTAAAATTCTGACTTTTTGAGAAAAATTTGAGAGAAATGTCAAGTAAATTCATTTTTGAAAGAAATTTGAGTGTTTTTTTTTTTTTTGAGAAATTGTGTGTAGTATTTCTTTGAGATATTTTTGAGAGATGTCAAACATATGTATTTTTGATAAAAAAAGTCTCTGAGAAATCGAGAAATGAAAAATACCATCCCATTCAATCGAAGCCTTAGGGTTTCTGCCTTGAAAATGTTACTCAACATAAGCTCAATGTTCTTTGAGTTGTCAAATTAAATTTATCTTGGGCTTATATTAATCAACATCCGTAGACTTTCGCGGATCACTTTATTGGGGTGGTTTGGGGAATAGTTACAATAAAAAAACACAGTAAAACTTCCATTGAATTCGTCTGCACATAAATATTTATCTTTATCTCATAATTATGAGTAATTCTATATGAATTGGATGTGGGTTTAAATACCACAATTTGGTAATGTCCCTCGCGGACCCCAAGACACGTCAGCAAGACCCGACCTCGGGAGTCGAGTTGAACCGCCCGACCCCGACCCGAAGGCCGGAGCAAATTTGAGCCTTCATGTGCGCGACTAAAACGGAGTACGTGACCCTCTAAGATGATGTCAAGTGTTCTAATCTCCTTGAACCCTACGACCTTTGCTATCAACCTATAAATACTGATTTAAGTAATTGTATTAAGGTTTATGCTGTTTGTGCTCCTTTTCCATTGGCAGCCAAGTTGAGAGATCTTGTAATTGTTTTATTGGGCATTTAGACTTGAATTGGATAATATAATATATCTTTTACTAGGTATTGCAATATTTAATACAAAAAATTTGTTTAAAAAATAGAATTTAATACATAAATACAATGGTTGTTATATTAACCATCATCAGAATCTAATTTGTCATTTCTAATCCATTATATCCATGGGATCGTGGATACACAATACTTTTTCCCACTAAATTTCCATGATTCAACAATAATCGATGAATCCGGATTCTCATACTCGATCCATCGAATTCATGTGAGTTCATATTCTTGAAGTTGCTAATAAATACATTAAGACTGAGCTTGATCCAATTGTTATGTAATTGATTATAAAATAATTGAATACGTTAGAGTTTAACAAAAAAATGATTTGTTTTCTGTCAAAATATGATTTTCTAACGCGAAAATCTCCGAACAGGATAATGTTTAATGAGGTCAAAGACTTGTACAAGTATTGTTTATATTTCACACGCAGATTTTGCCTTTTCAACCGCGTGTTGTACGCCCTCTAAGAATCAATCTATTCATGATTAAAAATAAAAAATAAAAAAAATTAACCAAGGGCATTTATGTCAATCCTTTACCTTAGTCAAATACAATCTATGTGGGGAAAATTCTATGTGCACGTACATTGGACAAAAGAAAAGGGCCCGGGATTTGCTGACCATGACACGTCACTAACCCAATCCTTTACCTCCACGTCACCAAATTCCATCGACGGTCAAGACCACTTCTCAAACTCCCATCAACGGCTTAAACTAGATGTTCCAGACTCTTCCACAAAACGGGCTTACACAACTCCGGTTAGCTTTAACTAACCGCAGTTAACTCGTAATTCTATTCACTGTATTAAAACAGAACGGCAGGCAAGGCCAAGAAATAAAAGGGAAAAGATAAACTAAAATCATCAATATATATTTATATATATATTCAATCACATATACACATATATATAGATATAGAGAGAATATATATAGAGAGAGAGAGAGAGAGAGGGAGAGCGAAGCACAGAGTAGCAAAGGAAGAGGGGAAGGTTTTCCGTACACCTTCTGATTGTCGCTGTTCTGACCGTTGGATTGATCGGAAATTTTCCGACGTTTGTATCAAATGAGGAGCTAGAACACTTCAGATCTGGCTTTCTGGTGAGTTGATTTTCACATTTTCTATTGTATTTTCAACGAATTTGATTGCGTGAAACTCATTTTTACCGTAATATATCAATGTTTTTATTTGATTGTGTTTGAGCGAGGTTTTTTGGCTTTATTTTGAGATGAGATCAAGTTTTCAATCATTGATATGTGTGTTGGATATGTCGGTGAATTGGTGATGTATATAGGTTATAGTGTATTGAATGTGTTGGTGATAGATTCAGTGAATTACGCGTTTATTGCGTGCATTAGCTGATTTAGGTTTTCATTAAGAAATTATCATTCTGACATTTAGTAAAGTTATTCTTGCTTCATTTGGTAACATTATCTGTGCTGATTTGTGGATTACTTTTCTTTTTTTAGAGGTAATTGAAGAATTTTATTAAATGAATTTTCTAGTTCTGTAGTTCCAGGTACTAACAGATTCTATTTTGTGAGAATTACGATACGATTAATTTTATGTAAGATCGAGTTCAATGGTCCGAGTGTGTATTCTGCATCTATCAAATGTTGTGTGTGAAAGAGAGAGACATTAGGACAATTAGATTTGCTCTAGCTTCTGCTTCTATCTCTTTCACACATACTACACCTTACTGTGTTGTGTGTGAAAGAGATAGACATTAGGATAATTAGATTTGCTCTAGCATAAATTTTTCCTTATGCTTACCTCCATTTTTAGCAAATCATCTTTTTATATGTTTTGGCATGTGGTGGAAATCATGACTAATTGATGATATTTTTTCTGAGTTTGGACTGTTACTTTTTCATCAATTTTTTAGGTGATGGAAATGTTGTACTATGTGAGTATTTGAACTTGCGTCTCTTTACACTTTCAGATTGTGATCTGAGTCTCAGTTGGAATTATCCGATGGCTCTCTCTATGTAGTGATCTCGTAAATTTCTCTCCGCTCTACTTGGATCTCCTGATATAGGGGTGCTGTGATTCATTGGGTTTCATTAGTCTTTGAGGGAAGGAGTTTTGGTTGTGGTCTGTTGATTGATGATTGTTATTGGTTCAGAATATTTTTCTGGTCTGTTCACAATCGGCTACTGAGTTTGGTGCGAAGGGTTGGGGGAAAGCTCTCTTATATCGCCATCTTGGTTTCTGGCTGTGAGAAGGTCCTTATTTGGTCGCTCTCTTCCTTTCATGTCTGGTAACTTCAATAGCCCAGTCCAAACACAGATGGCTGTCGCACTTTTCAGGAGTCCACTTGGAAGGGAGTACCATGGAACCAATAGGATGGAAGGGAAACCGACTGGCAGAAGACGCGTTTTTGTGCAGACTGAGACAGGTTGTGTGTTGGGGATGGAGTTGGACAGGAGTGATAATGCGCATACTGTGAAGAGGAGGTTGCAGCTTGCCCTTAATTTTCCCATTGAGGAGAGTTCTTTGACATTTGGGGATATGGTTCTGAACAACGATCTCAGTGCCATTCGCAATGATTCCCCTCTCCTTTTGACGAGGAATTTGATGCATAGAAGCTCGTCAACCCCCTGTTTGTCACCGTCTGGTAGGGACATCCAACAGAGAGATCAAAGTGGGCCCATCGAGATATTGGGCCATTCAGCTAGCTTTGCTAAGACAAAACAGCTTGTTAAGGAAATTGTCAAGGCTATGAAGAATGGCGTTGAACCACTTCCTGTCCATAGTGGGCTTGGAGGAGCATATTACTTCAGAAATGTCCGAGGTGAGAGTGTTGCCATTGTAAAGCCTACGGATGAAGAACCCTTTGCTCCAAACAATCCCAAGGGCTTTGTTGGTAAAGCTCTAGGTCAACCGGGCTTAAAACGGTCCGTGAGGGTTGGCGAAACAGGGTTTAGAGAAGTAGCTGCTTATCTGCTAGACTATGATCATTTTGCAAATGTCCCCCCTACTGCGCTAGTGAAGATCACTCACTCCATCTTCAACATTAATGATGGCGTAAATGGAAACAAGCCTCAAAATAAGAAGCTTGTCAGCAAGATTGCATCCTTCCAACAGTTCATCCAACATGATTTTGATGCTAGTGATCATGGAACATCAAGTTTCCCTGTTTCTGCTGTGCATCGCATTGGGATTTTAGACATTAGGATTCTTAACACAGATAGACATGCAGGTAATCTTTTAGTTAGGAAGCTTGACGGCGTAGGGAGGTTTGGACAAGTTGAACTAGTCCCAATCGATCACGGCCTTTGCTTGCCCGAAAGTTTGGAAGATCCATATTTCGAGTGGATTCATTGGCCTCAGGCTTCCATCCCATTCTCCGATGATGAACTCGAATATATAGCAAATCTTGACCCTCTTCGCGATGCGGAAATGCTACGAAGCGAGCTCCCCATGATTCGTGAAGCTTGTTTGCGCGTCTTATCCCTTTGTACAATTTTTCTCAAGGAAGCAGCTTCACATGGACTTTGTCTTTCTGAGATTGGGGAAATGATGAGTCGGGAGTTTCGTAGTGGCGAGGAGGAACCCAGTGAGCTTGAGGTTATATGTATCGAGGCAAGAAGGCTTATTGCAGAGGAGATGTTATCTCCCAAGTCTGTGCCAGATTTTGATGATTTCCAATTTGACATAGATTGCGAAGATGGATACGATTTACCCCCGAAATTGGGCGATGATGAATTTTTGGCAGGCCCGCACTTCCATTTTGGATTAGGAAGTGTTAATGGGCGGACCCCACTTACTAAACTTGAGGAAAGTATCGAGGAGGAAGAAGAGGTAAGCGAAGGAGAAGAACAAAAGGGATTAATTAGCGTTCCAAACCTAGCTAAGAGTCCAAATATTGTTTCCAAACTTTCCACATCGCTTAAAAACACTAGCTTAGGCGAGAAAACACACAACTTCCCAAAAATTTCAGGTACAAAACCGGAATATCTTGCCAGCTCATCGTCTGGCCATAGGAGCGCAAATGAGCAGCTTCCAGCTAGTGTGAGCTTTGTGAAGCTAGCAGATATGAAAGATGAAGAATGGGGATTGTTTTTGGAGAAGTTCCAAGAGCTGCTTTATTCTGCATTTGCAAACCGTAAATCGGTTACTCTTGGGCAGAGACAGAGACAGAGGCTTGGAACTTCTTGCCAGTTTTGAGAGATGAATATAGATGAAAGGAAATAAGACTGGTTTTAATGTTGAGTGAAGAGTAATAGGGTAGATTTGGTTTATGTATGCTTTCTCCCTGAAAGTCATATTATAGGTGGGAGTGGAGCAGTGAGAGACAGTTTGTGTGTAAATATTCTTTAGAGGCAGCTTAATGAAAATGGCTGCTTAGAATTTGGTTGTATTTTTTTTTCTTATTTAATTTCTTTTTTTTGTTGAATCTGCCTTGTTGGATAAATAATTTGTAGAATGAGATCTTGGAAATGAAAAATCTGTCTTGTATATATTGGATGGCTGGTTTACAGTGGTTTTTGCCTTCTGTGTTTCCTCTTTATGTACTCATCTCTTTCTGTGAATGTTTTCTCGACTTTCGCAGATATTAGAAAAAAGCGCTTTTGAGCTTTTTGTTGAATTTAAGCTTATTCCTTGTCGTTTCGTTGCATCGTTGTTTCTCTAGAAAATAATTGAAAATAAGTAAAAGGCAAAAGCATGTTCAGAGTTACTTCATTTGACGTTTTTTATTTCTTCTGTTTTTTAGCAAGTTTTGCAAATAATTTTAACTTTCACATTTTCTTGGTACTTTTATATTTGAAATTCAACACTGTTTTCAAAGCACGAGATTTGAAAATTGGTTTAGATACTCGAGAGTAAAGTCGAAATATTTTACTTTAGCTTTTGATCGAACAACTTGGGATGACAAGTCATGACCTTGATTGACATGAACAATTGAGAAGAATCATTGCTTTAAAACTTGAGAACACCATGCGGAGACCTCAAAAATCTTACTAGTAGTGGGAGATAGTTGTGAAAAGTTACAAAATTTGGATGTAAAGTTATCTTTATTTCTTGTGATTTAACATCAAACAAAGACACTACTCAACGTAGAAATCAAAGCTGAGCTAGAAAAGGGATAAGAATATAAAGTCTCCATCATAAGCAGTCAATTGTTTGGCAAACAAGACTTATCCTATTATCAAATTGAACTTGGTGAGAAAATTGATTGAAAATGGCAAAAAAAAAACCATGATTTAGGTATATATACTGTGTATATATATTTATTGTCAGCATTGTGATTGTACGTTTATTGACAGTTCGCGAGTACTGTGATTGTGTCCGGATGAAGCTCCCAACCAATGATGTTTATGTGGGCGTAACCACTTCACAATCGATCATTGCATAAAATGGTATTTTGCACTGCCAAGTGTATAGCCAAATAAAATTACGGTTTTGCTATCAGCTATAGCTTTTAATTCATTGATACGGTTGATCATAATGTGTGTGTATGTGTATATATGTAAAACAAAATAAAATAAGTCGTTGATGATATAGTTTGGATGAGTACAAACGTGGCAGGCTAATCAGACTACGGGAGAGTGGCCCTTTTTAGCTGTATTATTTGTACTTTATTGCAACTTGTTTTTGATGTGGGCGGTATATAATTTGATGTTGTATGTATTGTAATTTAGGCTGTAATGATTAAAACTCTAGAGGAACAAAGTGAAATATTTTATTTTGGTGGGGCTGGGAATTGGGATGGTTGTATATATATTGTATTGAATGGAAGATGTGACTTGGATTGGATTTGAGTCGAGGAAATTGACAAATTGTTTTATCTGATTTATTTCTTCACTTTCATCATCATAAAATTAAACATATATCTTCATTGCTCATCATGTCATATACAGTTGATGGGTTGTTTAAATTAATTTGGATTTTATTTTATTTATGATTTGTTTGCTAGGGAAGAAGGTTGAGCTAAAAGCTTCAAACTTTGTTCGATCTTAAATGGGCAATCGATAATCATGGCAAATATACGTTGATATATATATATATATATAGGATAAGATATGGATCAAATACATCCCAATTCATTAGGTAAGATATAAGACTCAATTTACACCCTTGATACCATTTGATCCCAAGGTCTAATTTTAACCAATTTTTTAAATTATATAATTTTTTTAATGTCTTGACCCTATATATATATATATATATTTGTAATAATTTTAAGAAGGCAATTTATATTGGTGTTCCGAATGTATTTTAACACTATAATATTCAATCCAAATTCCTTAGCACTATGGAATATGGGCTGAGGCATGAGACTTATTCATTTGGCCCAAAATTATTATCCAAGATTTGCACAGTCATTTGGATATCTGAATTAGTTGATTACTGGATTGTAATTCACATAATCCAACATAAAGCTACTGAATAGTCCATACTCCTTAGTGTCATAGGGTTATTCCACCAGGTAAGATTTTTCGACCACGTGCGGCTCGATTTTCCCACGAACCAGTCGGTCTTCCAAAATCAAAAAGAGTTGGCTGAGGTGGTAGATGCGTCGGTTCCCTTAATCAGAAGTCTTGGGTTTGAGCCCTGAGTATGGAAAAAATTCTTCCTGGGAGAGTTAACCCCACATTTCCTGTTGATGTTCCCAACTCGAGCAACATTAGTCTGGCCTAAAGGGTTAGGACAGTTGTGGGAAATTAAAAAAAAAAGTCAGTCTTCCCCAAACATGCTCAACCTTATGTTTTCGGTACTTTGAGTGTCTCACGCACAAACCATTCACGAAACGCATCCACATATACGTAATGTAAAGACGAACGCACAATTTAGGGGCTATACGGCCGGACCATATATTATTTCATTCAATCTTAATACATATAGATTTGCTACGATTACACACACTCTCAACACCCTCAAAATGGTGTGTAAGAGGCTGGTTTTATAGGCTCTAGCAACTGAAGTGGACATCCCCCACTCTTAGGATACTAGAGAACAAATGTAGCCCTGTTTTTCCCACAAAAATTGTCAATAACTACCACCAGACTCTAGCAACATTGTCCCGACATTGGCAGTTGTCTTGGATAAGAGTCGTAGCATCCTACTTTGTGTCCATCTCTATTATACGTGTATGCGAGACCAAACACAATACACATTATGTTACTATGTGAGAGGGAGACATTATCGTTATTCTTGTGATCTTCTATATACACACTATATTATTTATTAAATGTTGGAAATTGGAAGTTTCAAAACTTCAAAAATCAAATTTAATATTTTCATTATTTGCATTAACAATATTGACCATAACCTCCCACATTGTATTGATTTGTGCTTTTAATTTTTAGGTTTCAACATGCATCCTAACACTATAAATAGGTCCTAGGGGTCTTAGTTAGAAGACACAACAACACAAGCATACAACATTCATCATCTATATTTTCTCTATATTTTGGGCAACTAGGATAAGGTCTTGTTCACATAGTTTTCTTGTGAACGTGCTCACAAAGAAAACACCGGCGTGGCCTTCTTGGGTTTTATCTTGGGGTGGTGGTGAGCCGACAGTACCTGCACGAGGGGAGGACATCACGATCTTAGGACAGCGTCAAGTGGCGTGACTCTTACAGGCCAGCCGTTCTTACTTTTATATGTTTTAAATTATATTATTTTATGCAAATTGTTTCACATGATAATCTAAAGAATTTATATTTATGTTATTGCATGCAAATCTTGAAAATTTAACAACAATCTAAGATCGTGATATTGGTTGCTCTAATTCTGATTTTAATCTGTTATAGCCTACTGAATTTCATATCTGCTGCAATTAGTTCACTGCTTATACTTTGTTGTTATTGTTTTGCATATCTTTTTAAATTACTCACTGTAAGTCTATAAGTGATATATGATTACATATATTCTTTAGTATAACGAAAACGAAAACCACAAAAAAAAAAATAATAATTTTTTTTTTACTCTCAATATATAATACTCTATATTAACAATATTCTAAACAATTCTGCAATTATATGCTCTCTGCAAATTTGAAACAATTTGTTCACTGATTTACTAATAACAAATTATTAAATACATTAAGATTGTGCCAAGTGTTGATGATTGTGTGATGATTATGTTTATATAAAATTAACAGAAATTACTTTGGTTTTGGTTTGGATAGCTAGCTAATATCTGAAGAGTTTCTGTACATGTGTCTAATTTGCTAGATATAAACCTACAAGTCCATCAACTATTGCCACGTAAAAGTGAACTACATGCATATTAGCTGGAAAACGGTTTTGTTTTAAATTTTAATATTTTAATTTACTAGTAATCTGAACGGTAAAATTGCTATTTATTTCGTTTGATAGCATTAGTCTTTGAAACCGTTTATCAATTTAAAAATAGTGGAGTATTATTTGTTGACTCATATTTGTGACTTGAAAATAATCTTGTAATTATTAATTATTGATGTTATCTTATTGATTCCTACATACCGTTTAATTAATAAATCTTGTATGTGTGTCATTTAATAATTCAACGGTAAAATTTGTTATTTGTGTGTTGTGTGCTAATAATAGTAACAGAAACCGTTTACAAACTTATCAATTGTGGGAAAATTGCTTGATTTAATATTTATAAATTACTTTAAAAATTCTAATATTCGGTTGATCTTTACTACTGGTTGACCAAATTTGATTTTATTCTTATCACTCCATTGCATGCGAGTTAAGTGTTTTGATATATTGCTCACATATTCATTTCTAGTGTATGTTACAAATCTGTGGTATTTTAAATTTGTGAAGCGTTAGTGTTGCTGTTATTGATAGTATTTCTTTGACTCCTACAGTTAATTGCTTCATTTAAATTTATCATTTCTTTGCCCTTATTAATTCCTATTGTTACTAATTAAATTAAAACAAAAAATACAATGGCATCTCGTGAAGACGCTAGTAGTGTTAAACCTGAGAAATTTAACGGATTAAATTTTAAAAGATGGCAAAACCAATTGAAATATTGGTTGACCGTTCTTGGGTTTATGTCTGCCATAGATGAAAATATTGAATCAAGCTCTTGGCAAACCCCTGAAAATGTAGACTATCATTGTCGTAATCGTATTCTTAGTGCTTTGTCTGAAAGACTTTACGATGTTTATCATACTTTTACTAGTGCTAAAGAACTTTGGGATGCCTTAGAAGCCGATTATGGAATTGATGATGCGGGTATTGTTAGATTTAATGCCTCTACTTTTACAAGATATATAATGGTTGATGAAAAGTCTATTAATGAACAAATTCATGAATTTCAAGACTTACTAAAACCTTTAGAAGAAGGAGGGTCAAAATTTAGTGAAGATTATAAAGTTTCATGTCTAATTGATAAACTCCCACCTTCATGGTCTAATTTTGCTAGAGGTCTTAGACATCAACAAGGGTCGTTAACTTTAAGTCAAGTCTTTAAATCTTTGAGGGTAGAAGAACAACATAGGATTAATGTTAAACAAGAAGGGTTGAAAGCTAAGGCTAACCTAGTGGAACATAAAAGAAACCATAACCAAAATAGGTTCAAGCCTAGGGGAAATAGGTTTAAAATGAACCACAAGAATTGGAAGAAAGACTACCGTCATAATAATAATAATAATAATAATCGATTTAAGACACTAAACTATAAGGATAGTAAAGGCAAAGAAAAGATAGAGAAGCCCTGCTTCGTGTGTGGAAGAACTAATCATATGGCTAAAGACTGTTTCTACAAGAAGACCGAGAAGTTCAACTCTAGGTTCAACACTAAGCCTAATAATCAAGAAGTAACATGTTGGTCAATGGAGAACCATCTATCAGGTTAGAATCTATAACTCCCTTAATAAACTTTACATATAAAAATAATGAATGGTGGTTAGATTCAGGAGCTAATATTCCTGTTTGTTTTGAAAAATCAATGTTTAAAACATATCAGAACTCAAGTGGAGGAAGCGTGACACTAGGAAACAACACTGTCGCACAAATACATGGGATCGGGAGCGTTGAGTTAAAAATGACGTCGGGAAAGACATTAACCCTAGATGGAGTGCGACACGTACCTGAAGTGAGAAGAAATTTAGTTAGTGGGTCTTGTTTAGTTGAAAATGGTTATAAACTAGTTATGGAGTCTAATAAAGTTGTAATAACTAGAAAAAATGATTTTATTGGAAAAGGCTTTGTAAGTGATGGTTTGTTTAAATTAAATATTTTTAATGATGAAAATTCCTCCTTTATTTTTAATATTGAATCTAATATTTTATGGCATAAAAGATTAGGACATGTTAGTAATATAAAAGTTAAGAGACTTATGGATTTAGGTGTAACATCAAATAGTTGATTGTTGTGGCCCAAAAGATTTAAAAATTAGTTGGTCAAATTTAGTTAACTAAAACAATAAGATGTTTGATTTCCAGGCAATTTCACTTGAATAATCCCAGCTTATTCACCAAGTAATCTTTACTTATAAATAACACAGCATATATATATATTTTCCATAGCCCATCAAACAAGCAAAAATCCCAAGAAAAAGTACTTTAATTTTGAGATTTTTTCCAAAAATATTTCATATATATTATTAAGTACTCAGAAATGGAGAAGCATAATAAAGGAGTGAGTACTAATTGGTACACTTCAATTTTTAAATCAATAGGGTCTTGCTTTTATGGTTCTGCAGGTAAAGTTGATCCTAATCTGAAACCTTCAAAAACTAAAGCAGATCCTAATTATGCACCAGAAGCAGCCATGGTTGATGCAGCAAAGCATTTCTCTGGTAAAGTACGATTAATTTAATCTATACTCGTTTTCATGATTTATGAAGAAGGGTGGACTAGCAGTTGTGTTGGGTTAGTGGAGTCGGATCAAAAAGAGGGTCGATGCAAGTGAAAACGGGATGAAAAAAGGCGAAACAACAGTCACTAGTGCTTTAGACTTGCTCCCTAGTTTACTAGGATTGGTATATCCCTAGTTTCATAGGGTTTATTCTTGCAGGACTATTATAAATATGTGAACTTAAACTTGTAATTAGTTGAATCACTTTGAAAAATTGAATGAAAGATCTAGTTGAAGGTATTGGGTTTCCATCAGAAAAATTATGTCTTTCTTTCTTGCTTTAGATTTCTCTTGTTGTTCTTATTTTTCCCTGGAAAATCACTATTGAAAGACTTGATTCCTAACACATAGTTGAAGAATTGTTAACGTTTTATTATTTTTAATTTTGGTTTTTGGATTATGAGTTTTGCATTTAAGGATTAACAAGATAGATTTTTTATATATATAATTATAAAGATAGAAATTAAATAGTATAAAAAAATATTATTGTATGTGTTATTGTTGTTGATTCAATTTTTATGTAGATGCAAGTGTGATGGCAGGTTTGTTACACTGTACTAGAGAACTTAGATGGTGAATAACTAGTAAAATTATATGGTACATAATAAGCAAATCATATACATGTTGCGACAGATAATTCTTGGGTGGACTAAGACTTTTAGAGTCGGTCCATGCAACATCATTAATTGGAGGAGTATCATGGTGAAAACCACCAGGATCGATCGGTTACCTTATCTAATGTATATGATAGATAAGCTTCAATGGTATCAACTAGTTCACCATACAATGATGCAATATAAGCTATAGCTAGTGCCAAATTAGAAAATTTGATTAACTCACCAAACCATCAGATAATTATATATTGGCTGGATTCATGAGATCAATGAAATCAGTCCACCTTACACTATTGATTGCAGGAGTATAATGATAAAAGTTGTCTCAATTACCTTAATCCGATAACGTATGATGGATCAACTCCATTTATCTCAATCAGTCCACCATAGAATGACCACAGATAAGGTATAACGTAACTACTACAAGAACTAGAAAATTGGATTGATTGACCAAAACATGAGGGGTCAATATATAGCATAGTTTATTGAGCCCCCAAGACCAAAATTTCTTGCATATATATAGTTCTTACATTATACGATATATAGGATTTTCAGGATACAAAGACTTCCTCTGAAGTAATTAGGAAAATATGTGAAGTAAAATCATTAAAAGATTATAAAATAGGAACTCTTAATTATTTTCATTGTGCTCAATTGTTCTTGGGCGGATGATGCCTAGGTCCCTTGTAATCTGCATTGAAGGCAACAAATCTAGCTCCATAATTTTCTCTAGAGATGAGAACTCTCGATTTTTTTGGATCTTTTGCACGTATTTTTGCTTGTTTTGTCTTCTCTATCTTCAGAAAATCATCGTTAGAAGCCATTTTTCGCCCTCTAATTTTGTTTTCGGTTGTAGTTTGTGTACTCTTAACAATGGCCTGCAAATAAAAAATATGAACCAAAGTATATGCAAGTTAATTACAAGAAATATATGAATACCTCATAAAGGTCATTGTACTAGGAACTTACTTAGAGTCTTGACATAATCAAAACTATACATATATATTCTGGCTAAATCAATTTTGCAGTAAATTATACACGAATGATAGTGATTATACAGATCATTTTCTAAGAATTACTCCCTCATATAACGACAATGTATTAATCCTAGTTTTATAATTAAGTGAAAATAACATAATCATGATATAAACCCTAGAAATAATACGTTCATATATATATATATATATTTATGTGTGTGTATATATGTTTCTTGTTTTTATGGGATACATGCAAACATTAAGTATTAACTTTATATGATTGTGCATTACCTCTCTTTCTGAAGCAACAATATAGGATTTTCCAGCTGCATTATCTCCACCTATCAATTTTCGGGACGAAAAGCATGCATAAATAATTAGCCTATCTCTAGACATTTAATTATCGTAATTAATCAAATGAATAAAACTTAAAAGAAAATACCTTGAACTAAGTATGCATTTGAGAGCTTTCCAGTAACCAAAACAAAGAGCAGTATAATAAATCCTGCTATTCTTGCAGTAACCACCATTTTTTCTAGTACCTATTTTTAGTATATATGTCTGTTTGTGAAGCAACCGAAGAGAAAAGTTCCTTCAAATATATGTGGGATTTATAGAAAGAAGAATTAATTTTGAGCACACAAGTCAAAGATATGGTCCAAATTTTTTATTTTAAAATTTCTACATTCCCAAGTCAAAGCTAAGGATTAGGGTTTCCAATGCTACTATATATATATATATATATATATATATTTGTATTAATATTCCTTCAATTACACGTTTCACTCAAATAAATGGGGACCAAATTTCACTGGCATGCAATTCTATGATAGGGTAGTTTACATTAACATTTGTGTCAATCCATGTGTTTAATGGTACGTATATCACTACCACAAAAAAGTCCTATTACAGCGCACCTATGGCAGCGGTTTTGAAAACTGCTGTAATAGGGGGTACTCGGTTCGGACCTATGACAGCGGTTCGAGCCGAACCGCTATCATAGGGGTGCCAAAAAAAAAAAAAAAAAAAAAAAATTGGACTTTTGGCAGCGGTTCGGGCGGAACCGCTGCCACAAGTGCACTTTTGGCAGCGGTTCGGGCAGAACCGCTGCCACAAAGTTCACTTTGTGGCAGCGGTTCGGCGGAACCGCTGCCAAAAGTTCACTTTTTGGCAGCGGTTCTGTCCGAACCGCTGCCAAAAGTGAACTTTTTGGCAGCGGTTCTGCCCGAACCGCTGCCAAAAGTTGTCAAAAAAAAAAAAAAAATTTTTTTTGAACTTTGTGGCAGCGGTTCTGCCCGAACCGCTGCCAAAAGTTCAAAATTTGGGCGGGTTTATTTCAAACCGGCCCCCCCTCTCTCTCACTCTCACTCTCACTCTCTCACTCTCTCTCTCTCTCTCTCTCTCAACTCTCTCACCACCACCACCACCGCCGACGCCCACCTCTGCCTCTGCCGCCGACGCCGACGCCGCCCACCTCCGCCGCCGCCGACGCCGACGCCGCCGCCGCCGCCGCCGCCGCCGCCGCCTTCCATTTAGTTTTGGTATTTTTTTTTAGATAAATATATACACACACACACACACATAGAGTATATATAGATGTATGTATATGTGGGTGTATGCATATATATGTGGGTGTATATATGTATATTTGTGTATGTGTGGGTGTATTTATATTTGTGTATATGTGGGTGTATGTGTATGTATATTTGTGTATGAATATTTGTGTATGTATATATGTGGATGGGTGTATGTATATTTGTGTATATGTGGGTGTATGTGTATGTATATTTGTGTATGAATATTTGTGTATGTATATATGTGGATGGGTGTATGTATATTTGTGTATATATATGTTCATGGGTGTATGCATATGTTCATGGGTGTATGCATATATGTGTATATGTTAATGGGTGTATTTGTGTATGTGTGGGTGTGTGTATATTTGTGTATGTATATATGTGGATGGGTGTATGTATATTTGTGTATATGTTGATGGGTGTATGTATATTTGTGTATGTGTGGGTGTACGTATATTTGTGTATTTATGAAAATATTTCTCGGTTGAAATTTTGCGGTGTTGGAATGACACGAAATTCACAAGGTCATAGCGAAACGGCATTCTGAACAAAACGCATTTGCCTTGCGCTCTCGTGATTTTAGCCATCCAAGATCGTTTAAGGCCTCAAATACGCGTTTTATTACATAAATACGTATTTATGTAATAAAACGCGTATTTGAGGCCTTAAACGATCTCGGATGGCTAAAATCACGAGAGCGCAAGGCACTTGCGTTTTGTTCAGAATGCCGTTTCGCTATGACCGTGTGAATTTCGTGTTATTCCGACATGGTAACATTATAAACGATAAAATAAAATTAAAACAAAATAAATATACCACCCTATGGCAGCGGTTCAGCCGGAACCGCTGCCATAGGGTCCAATTTTATTTTTTTTTTTAAATAAATGACCCTATGACAGCGGTTCTGCCGAAACCGCTGCCATAAGGTCACCCTATTGCAGCGGTTTCTATAGAACCGCTGTCATAGGGTGACCTATGGCAGCGGTTCCGGAACCGCTGCCATAGGGTTTTGACCTATGGTAGCGGTACCTATGGCAGCGGTTCAAAACCGCTGTAATAGGCCCAAAAAAACCGCTGCTATAGGTCATTTCTGTAGTAGTGTATACTTTGATCTCGAGATTATTTCTGTTGCAAAAGGATTTGTGACCCTCTTTTTACTCATATTACTAAAACATTAGAACAAAATTAAAAATATTTGTTGTCATTGAATTGTTAGTATATATTATTTAAATTTGATCAAAGATATTTGTCATAATTTGATCTATATCTTTTAGAGAAAGAGTTTATTGAAAGTTGTAAGTTTAAATATGGAGCAATATACATGGTTACAAAATGGTCTTCTTGGACTAGAATCACCGACTCTAGACTCGGGTTTGCCGTGTTAGGTTGTTAGGACAACATCCTTCCTGTAGACACAAAAAAAAAAAAAAAGTTTTTCACTTGTATATGTCTTACGTAGGCTTGAATTCCAGTGAAACCCAATAGCAGACGAGCAATAATAATGAGAGCAAATAACATTTCAAGAAAAGGACTATGTTGCTTAGCTTCAAAATCATGCATATATCATCTTTATTCCCATCTGCTAAAATTTAGCGTATATGCGCATTAGTTGTTGATAGTGATAATTTAAAAAGAAAATTGTAGCATTAGTCTCATAATTAGATGGACAACTTTGAAATTTTAGTCTCGTTACGTTTTTACAGACTCGCAAAATTAGTGCTTAAATGTATTCTTTTTGCATTTTTAGTCCCAATATTTAAAAAGGGACCGAAATTGTTAGTTTGATCACATGTCTTGCACGTGATCACCCTTAATTCAATGCACCAAATCCCATCTATTTTTTTAACGAATGAGACAACAAATGCAACAAAAACACATTATTTGACTATTTTTGCAACTTTGAAAACAACGAGACTAAAATTGCAATATACCTTATCCTAATATTGTACTATTATCTGATTTAAATAAAAAGAAGTTAGTAAATATAATAACAAAATCAAAATCATGAAAAGATCCGATGTTCAATCAATAAGATCATCAAAACTAGGTGCTGCAAATTTTAGACCATGGGATGTGACAAATTTAAATCTCCAACAAGTACTATTTTGAATTAATTTTGGCAAAGATCTTGTAAGTTGATACATTGGATTGAACTAAGGAGGGGATTGGAATGTGTATATATATATATATATATGTATGTAACGTGGAGACGAAGATACCAGTGTTTCGCGCTTGTCTGCCGTCATGCATTCTACGAGACCAAAAAGTTTGCTTTGTTTGCTGAGCCATACCTACATGGCCCCAAGTAATTTTTCTCTTTGTCTTTATCTATTTATTTAAATAATATATTACTTGTTTTCTCTTCATTAAAAGTGAATGTTGGGCACTTCTAGGGTTTCTTCATCCATACCAAGGAGTTGAATAGAATATTTTTCATTAGAATGTACATAATTTCCGTACACATCAATATATATATATATATATATATATTTATTTGTTTCTTTTTTCCAAATGAAAATGTTGAGCTCTATGAGGTTAAGGACTAGATATACTACATTTTAAACGCTTTTAGGACCTCTTTTTATTATTATTATTATTATTATTATTATTATTATTATTATTTCATATCAAAAAATTATTAATAGGAAGTTCCAGATTTAAAATCGTGGTACAATTATTGCTCACACACACACATATATATATATATAATGTGAATTTCGCTACATGAAATGGATTTAATGTGGTCTTCTTAGGTCTCAAAGTACTAAATGCTCTTATGAATCATCCGTGTTTGAATTATGTATTTAGTGCTTAACTCGTGAAACGTAAAGAGTTCCCTATATATATGTAGAGAACATTTAAAATAATTATTGGTGAATGAGTCAATTAACGGCTTTTAAACACAAAAAAAATATAATATTTTGTGATTGTTAATCTATATAATTATACTGAGTGGCATTTAGCAAAAAAAATTAGAGACCGACATTAGCATCAAACCAAGTGTTAAGATAACATGGCCAACTGATTATTGCATCGAATCACTCACAAATTAATCATAGGCATTAAATTAAACAAAGCAAACCATTATTCTTTCAGTATATTAAGTTTAAGAGTTTTAATATACTATTGCCAGTCAATTCCTTTGATTCTATTCGGCACTTGGAACTACAAATTGATTCAAATTCAGTTTCATATTTTTTTTAGGGAATAGCGATCGTTTAATTTCATTCAGTTTACTATTCTCATCATATTTTAACTTCAGGAAGTTCAATCTAACATACTATAGGTGTTGGTAAGTAGTCGTTCAATAAATATTTAATTTAGTGAATTTTGACATATATACTATGATCCTTCGGTGCATAAATAGATTTACTTGATAAGGTGTTATTATTAGTAGTTTCCGGCAATCTTATATTCGAATAATAAATATTATCATCTCCTATGTGATGATAAATCCGTTTGTAAAAATTTGTGCAATTTAAAAAGTGCTAAAAAAATATAGAATTACCATAAAAGTTAAAATTAGTTTATTTGTAAAACCTGTTAAAAAATAGAAAAAATAAAGAGGTTGGTGAAAACACGTTAGACATGTTTTTACTTTTTGATTATGTTTCGTTTTTTTTCTAGAGAACCAAACAACAAAAAGCAGTTTAATTTTTTTTTGCAAACCGGTGTAATATACGCTACCATTGTAATTTATTATGAAATTTGCAATCTCAAAACTTTTTTGAAAATCAGTTGGAATAAGGTCTCAATATATAGGTTTAAGAAATAATTATACTCAAGCAATTTGATGAAAAAATGGATGAGCAATATCCTACTTTGTATGGGTAAAATAGTCTTTACAAAATCATCTCAAGTCCAGAAAAATACCTTATTCCATCTAAAGATTCTGATCCATAGTACATGGGCTTTTTGTTGCAATCAGATAGAAAAAAAAATATGGGCTCTAGTAATGATATCATGGATTCTTATCCAGTAACCAAATTATTTAATTGGCCTGAAATGTTTATAAATGTTGTGGATCATTGGGCTGGATTGTGTATTAACCCAGGCCAATCAAGCAACACAAACGGACTGGTATATTTTCTTATATTTCTCATTAGAAAAGGACTCAAACAAATCAAATACGGATCATACGATATTACATATCATATTGTATTTATTTCTATATATGATATTTAAATCGTTTATATATTTTAGATTTTTTTTTTTATATATTTATCATGCAATAGAAAATCTTGTGTGCAAATCTACAGTCTGATTAAACAAACTTTCCACTGAAAATGTCTTTCGGATTTTTTGTTCTATATATTATTTCATCTCATGTTTTACTTAGCAACAAATACCAAAAGTGTTTGATTGATTATTAAGTGTATATTTAACAAATATTATGTATACACTTAACATTTATGAAATACAAGATAAAACGTTTAATTAAAATTAAAATAAAAGATGTAAAAAGAGCTGTAAATAGATCAAATCGAGCTGAACAGTTGTTGTTTAAACCTGTTTGAATTATTACTGAACTTTAAAATTTAAAATTTATGTTTGAGTCTACTTTTAATAGTCCAAGTCGGGCTCAAACGAACTATAATCGAGCCAAATACGAGTGGAGCTCGAGTAACTCGATTTTTTTGCACAAATTTTATCATTTTTTACCATTTCAATCAAACTCGAGCCCAAAATCAAACACATAAAAAGTTATTTAAATTTAATTTAACATGTTACTGAACTGAACTCAAAGAAACTTTACGCCATCAATCTCGAATCGAGCTGCTCTCGATTCGGCATTGACGTAAATAATGAAAATGCAAGAAAAATACCTAAAAACATAAGGATATTGTAAGGGCTGAAATGGCAGCATCTACACCTTACAATTCTCACATCACAAACATCCAAAATAAATTTCCCTTTTGGTATATATTTTCCTAGTTCTAGAACCCTCCAATCCGTCTTCCCTTAAACCCCTCCTCCTTACAAGGGTTTTCAATTCCAACACTCTACTTATCTATCCAAACTCCCACCAAAAAGAACCCATTTTTTACCCATAAAAAACGAATTAATTCGACTAAATTCAGCTCCAAAATACCAATTCTTCATCTGGGTTTTTCTCAGAAATTGCAAAAATGGCCCCTGTTCTGAGCAGGAGTCTGGCCTCTGCTTCAATGGCGGCAATCCCCAATACGGCGTCGTTTTCGTTGAGGGGTAGTGGTAGGAGCAATAAGGGTTTGTTGAGGAGCACCTTTTTGCCTAGGAATGGATTAAAGAATGGATTTTTAAGAAGTGGGTTGGAGTGGAAGATGGAGAGGAGGCAGAGCAAAGTGGTGGTGAGATGTGAGGCTGCCACCGTGGCTGAAAAGGAGGCCACTGAGAGCGGTGGAGAGACATATGAATACCAGGCTGAGGTGGGTTTTGGTCATTTCTGCTTTATATATATATTTGTGTTGTATGTATAGTATTTGGAGGAATTGATAGTGGGGTTCATGTTTTGCTTTGGGAAGTGAGGAAATTGGAATGAACTGATTTTTGTCTAAGGTTAAAAATTTGGGCTTTTTGTTGTAGTACTTAATGGAAGATTGGGCTTTTTTATATGTGTGTGTGCGTGCGCTCTTGATTGTTTATAACTCAATAAAATAGATTTGGTTATATATGTCAATGGTTAAATATTGGTCTTTTTGTTGTAGTGTTAATGGAAGATTGAGATTTTACTCAGATATATGTCTTAATTGTTTATGATTGAATAATTTGGATTTGGCTGTATATGTACTTAGACAGTTTAATTTGCTGAGTCTTTGGGACTTTTGTATTTTACAGTTGAATATTTGATTTACTTTCAGGTGAGTCGTTTGATGGACTTGATAGTTCACAGTTTGTACAGCCACAAGGAAGTGTTTCTTCGGGAGCTTGTGAGGTGAGGACGTATTCGATGTGCTTTATTGTCTTGTTTGTCCGTCGAATGCCTTTTGTTACAGATTACAATACGATTAGGTTTGTTTAGGCGCTTTCCGGACTGTAAAAGTTGACTCGTGCATTATAATTCTAAAGGTTAAGTTTTACGGTAGAGCTGTTTTTAACTAACATTGTTTTCTGCAGTAATGCAAGTGATGCTCTTGATAAATTGAGGTTTTTGAGTGTGACTGAGCCTGCATTACTTGGAGATGCCGGTGACCTGGAGATTCGTATCAAATCTGATCAAGATAATGGAACCGTTACCATAACGTACGTGTCTTTGTTTGTTTACTGCAATTATTAGATAGAAGGAGTTGTTTAGTGTAGTTTTTTTAACTTCTTGCAGGGATACGGGTATTGGAATGACCAAAGAGGAGCTTATAGATTGTCTTGGAACTATTGCGCAGAGTGGCACTTCTAGATTTCTGAAGGCTTTGAAGGTAATTGTCTTGTTATATTGCATTGGTGTATGTTTTATTGACTTTCATAGTACAGAGACATAGTTAAATATAAGGATTATTCTCTTGACATTTATAACTGGAGATTTACCTCGTGTAGGAGAACAAAGACCTTGGAGCTGACAATAGCTTGATTGGTCAATTTGGTGTCGGATTCTATTCTGCATTTCTGGTTGCTGAAAAGGTATTCTTTTAGTTCTTTTCTATTTCACGTATATTGACAGTATATTGGGCTTATGTATTTGTTGATGCTTATTTATTGTGCTTTTTCTTGCTTTGTTCCAGGTGGTTGTGACTACAAAAAGCCCCAAATCTGATAAGCAGTATGTTTGGGAAGCCGCAGCTGATAGCAGCTCCTATGTAATCAAGGAGGAAACTGATCCCACTAAGATGCTGCGTCGAGGAACACAAATCACCCTTTATCTGAGGGTATCTTTCGTTATTCTTTTGCACTCAATATCACATTTTATCCCTTTTTTTTTCTTTTTCGATAGTGTGAAACCATTTGAGATGGGGTGAGAGTCGTCCGATTTATTAAAAGAACGAGTTTACCTAGGAAGCTTCGAAAAAAAAATACATTTTTGCTTGTGCAAATCACAAAAATTCTTATGAACTTGTTATGTTGCTATTTTTGAAATCAACATACCTATTTTTGCCTTGCAGGAAGATGATAAGTACGAATATTCAGAGCCATCCAAGATCCTAAATTTGGTGAAGAATTACTCACAATTTGTCTCATTTCCCATATATACATGGCAAGAAAAGTCGAGGACAGTTGAGGTTAGACTTCTACGCCTTGAATAATAGGACTTCATTTGGTTTTTTCATGTTTTGTGTGGGAGATGGAATAATCAACTGGTGCGTCCCTCCCAGCCCTCTTACATCCGGTTTGTGCATTAACCATTAGGTGTTCATTTTTTAAGAAATGTAACTTAAATATAACTTTTATGCTCGGAAATAAGCATAATGCATACAACCTTCGGAGCATATTTGTATGGTCGGCAAAATGCACAGTGCATATTGTATAATATTGGGCAGTTTAAGTATGTCCTTGACTTTTGAGGGTTCTTGGATACTACTTTAAGATGATATGGAAGTAAGTAATGGACAAGTTTTTCTTAATTATCCGAAACATACACAGATATAAGTGTTACGTCCCTTTTCTGTAATGCCCTAGCGTGACACAAACTTAACTGACTGCTTGCACGTTTACTCGGGTCGAATTTTCTTTTTTCTTCTCTTATTAATAATTCGTTTCATGTTTTGGCAGGTAGAAGAGGAGGAAGAACCAAAAGAGGGAGAAGAAATACCAGAGGTAATGACACCTCTTTCAATATTGTTTTCCACTTTGAAGGAAATGAACATGTTGTTGACATTTTCCTCGTTTTCCGTGATCTTCCCAGGGAGAGAAGAAGACGACCAAAAAGACCAAAACTGAAAAATATTGGGACTGGGAATTAGCAAATGAAACAAAACCTATATGGGTGAGTTCAAGCTATTACTCATATGATGATCTTTCTTTCAATTGTTTATTCTTTTTTTCATTTGCTTTATGGCTTTCTTTTCGTTCAACGATGCAGATGCGTAGTCCAAAGGAAGTGGAAAAGGATCAATATCAAGAATTCTACAAGAAGACATTTAATGAATTTTTGGATCCACTTGCCCACACCCATTTCACTACAGAGGTATATAATGTTTATAATGGACGAGCTGGTAAATACTTGCTAATTATTTGTTGTAGTTTTAACTTCATAAATTGTGCAGGGTGAGGTGGAGTTTAGAAGTGTGCTCTACATTCCCGGGATGGCGCCTCTTAACAACGAAGATGTTGTAAATCCTAAGACGAAAAATATTCGATTATATGTGAAACGTGTATTCATTTCAGATGATTTTGATGGCGAACTGGTAAGAATCTTTTGTGTTGCCTTTGGTTGGTTAGCTTTTTCTTGTTTCTTCTTTTGATTTGAGTTTTAACACTTTCGGATTTGAACTATGTATCTTGTAAACTTAATATTAATTTAATAATTTTGCAGTTTCCAAGATACTTGAGCTTCGTGAAGGGTGTGGTGGACTCAGATGACCTTCCTCTTAATGTTTCAAGGGAGATCCTTCAGGAGAGCAGAATTGTAAGGGGATTCTGTTTTTAATCACATAATCCATACTATCGATACTGCATTTTTTTTTAAAAATAGTGTTTATTCAATTTTTTGAATCCAGGTGAGGATAATGAGAAAGAGACTTGTTAGGAAGACATTTGACATGATTCAAGACCTCTCGGAAAGTGAGAACAAAGAGGTCGGTGGCTGATCAAATATTTTTTCTTTTCTATTTATGTATAAAATATACTTAAAATAATGGTGGCTGTTGTCTTTTAGGATTACAAAAAATTCTGGGAGAATTTCGGTAAGTTTTTGAAGTTGGGTTGTATTGAAGACACCGGGAATCACAAGCGGATAACACCGTTGTTGAGATTTTTCTCTTCGAAGAATGAGGAAGAGCTGATAAGCTTAGATGATTATGTTGAGAATATGGGTGAGAACCAGAAAGCTATCTATTACTTGGCAACGGACAGCTTGAAAAGTGCCAAGTCTGCTCCTTTCTTGGAAAAATTGGTCCAGAAAGGCATTGAGGTATGAACTTCAATTATGATCGAGGATTCTCTTCTCATGAAACAATCTAGTTCCGTTAGATAGAAATTTGGGTTTTATAACTATAGGAGTTTAATCATTTTTCTTTGAAGTACCTGTCATAATTTCATCTATGAAAAATGATGTCTTGATCGGTTAATAAGACCACAAATTGGCTAATCCATTAAATAGAACTTCAAAAACTAATTGGTGCATGAATTTTGCCTATTGTTTAAATTATGTTTCAATTTGGTGATCATGATTTATTAATATGCATGATTTCATATTACACATATGTTGTGTGTGTGGGTGGGGTTTTTTGGGGGTTTGGGGGGGGGGGGGGGCACACCATTAATTTAATTGGCCTGCATAGGTAGACAAATGGTCCACTGAGGTAGCCGGACTCGTTAAAATTAGCTTCTATTGTAGCTTTAGCTCCATAATGAGGAACATGTGGTTTACATGTCTCATTTTCATTGGAATTCCTATTGCTGTTTATTTAGTTACTTTACCCTGAGAGTTTGTATCTTATTACTAACTTGATTTATAGGTGCTTTACCTAATTGAGCCAATTGACGAAGTTGCCATCCAGAACTTACAGACGTACAAGGAAAAGAAGTTTGTTGATATCAGCAAGGAGGATCTCGAGCTTGGTTAGTAACATTTTAGTGTTGTTAATTATGAGTCATGTAATCATTGGGTTGTACCTAATTAACCCTACCCCACCCCCCACCCTAGCCGCACGCAAAAAGTGCTTTCAGCTTAACCGTATATCTGAATGACAGGTGATGAGGATGAGGTGAAAGAAAGGGAAGATAAGCAAGAGTATAATCTTCTCTGTGACTGGATAAAGCAACAGCTCGGTGATCAGGTGGCTAAAGTGCAAGTATCAAAACGTTTGAGCTCGTCGCCATGTGTGCTTGTTTCTGGCAAATTTGGATGGTCTGCAAATATGGAAAGGTATATTGTACGAAACACATAAATTGTTGATAAAAAAATGGAGATGTTATTTCTTGTTTATCTAAATTGTTCATCGTTCTTCGGTTTTGATTTCCCTGCAACAGATTGATGCGAGCACAGACTCTTGGAGACACTTCAAGCCTGGAATTCATGAGGGGAAGGAGAATATTGGAAATCAATCCTGACCATCCGATCGTCAAGGATCTCAATGTATTTCAAGAACCTAAATTATACCCTAAATTTTTTAAACCCTAAATTATGTCAATCTGATTTACTTTCGCCTGTTTTGCAGGCTGCATGCAAGAATGCACCTGACAGCACTGATGCCAAGAGGGCTGTTGAACTTCTTTATGACACAGCCTTGATCTCTAGTGGATTCACTGTAAGTACTCGAGTTCTAATGCTTGTTTGTCTGTTGTATAACATCTCACGTATACATGGCGTGTGTACAATCTGGTGATTATAATGTGGAAGTGGATAAAAAGAAGAGTATAAATTATATAGACCTCCCTGCATGGAGTTTTACGAAAGACACCACGAAGAGTTAATTATATAGACATCCCCTGCATGGGATTCTAATTACGAAAGAGACAACAAGGTCTAAAAAATTATTGTAACTTCTCCTGTTAGGAAAAACATATTAGTTTCAGCTCCCTTCAATAAAAGTAGATCACAATTCCAATCCCTGCCCTCCGAGTTGCCTGTTTTCCGAGTTGTCAAGAGAGTGGAGTGTAATCACCTAGTGAGTGAGGGATGCTCGCGTAAATATTCAAAAGTTAAAAGAAATTCTCCATCACCAGATTGTACATGTGTTGCACATTGATCTGTGTATCGGGAGTTGCACAAGTTTTGTAACATAAGAATTGCATTGCTTCTTGTCTAATCTTGTTGCACAAGTTTTGTAACATAAGAATTGCATTGCTTCTTGTCTAATCTTGTTGCACAAGTTTTGTAACATAAGAATTGCATTGCTTCTTGTCTAATCTTGTGGGATTTTCTCTACCGTCTTTTCCTCTAATCTTGTCTAATTGCACAGCCTGATAGTCCTGCTGAGCTTGGCAACAAGATATATGAGATGATGGCTATGGCCCTTGGAGGAAGGTGGGGTAGACTCGAGGACGATGAAACAGCAGAAGATACTACCACCGAGAACGCCTCAGAGACTGATGCCAGCTCAGAAACGCAAGTTATTGAGCCTTCAGAAGTGAGGACCGAGAGTGATCCTTGGAGTGAATGATTAATTATAATTAGTTAGATGTATTTGTTAAATCAAATTTTGGGGGGACGATAGCCACAAATGGGGTAGAGTTTTGAGTAGAGGAAGGGGGCGAAACGTTTAAATGATATTTTTGGCAATAATCGTGTTCTGGAAGCAATTGCTGAATCTGCTATATTGTTATTGTTGAATGCATTTGGGATTTTACCATTGGAGAACTGTTGAAAATTTTTCTTCTTTGTTTTTCGTGTTGGAGTCGATTTTGTTAAGTATTCATGAATCCCCTTATGGTATCAAATACCGCGAGGGTAAATTATACACGCCATTGCACTTGTGAATGGTTGAGAAGCTATCATATTTTTTTCTCAATTAACTTGCGTTACAATTTTTCTCCATGTAAAAAAATCAAATTATAGTCGTACTTGTGTTTCTTTGAATTGTTAGGATTTGATAGGGGTGTTTTTATAATTTGCGAAATTTCAGGGAGCGCTTGATAATTACTCAATAAATGAGAGGCTTCAGGTAATGATACATATAAGATGTTGTTCGACACCATTTGGGGTCCGATTATTTAAATCACATGAGACTCCAAACTTAAGAGTTGCAGGACTTCCTAAAAATGACTCATTTTATTCAATTCATTCAATAAATCAAATTATCATAAAAGTAACTTGTTAAATTCCACAAAATTCCAATCTTTATAAATCAAATCAATCAAGGTACAATTTCCTGTGTGGAGTCTTCATTTGGTGAAGGTGGGTTTGAGGCAAGCGACCTTTTTGCAGAAGGGAGGTATTATCTCTTCTGGATGACAATCGGACGGCTTGCTACACGCCCCAAGCGTCGGCAATGAGTCGTAGAGTAGCGGATCACCTGTCAAATATAACATTGTTGGTTTCGTGAACCGGGAATGAGGAAGCATTGGATACTGATTCGAGATATGGGGCCACCTGGTCGTGATCAACGGCTACTAAAGATGATTTTGGCGGGATGGGCTTATGAATCAGTCGACCCTTAGAGAACACACAAACCCTAGATTCATATGGGATTATGGTGAGATGACGATAATAAGAAAAGCAAGAATTCTTATATATGACCTGTATTTTTACACCTAAAGATGACTTTATTTTTAGTCAGTTGTAGACCTGATATTATGGTGATGTGACATAATTCTCATTGTTTGAAATAAATTTTCTCTGATAAATATGCATAGATATGTGAGATAAGAAAAAGATAAACTAATCCACTGTCATTAGCAAGATGGTGACCTAGAAAACCACCTTGATTGAAGCCATATTGCCACCAATATATTATAGCAAAATATTTGGTGTATCTGAGAATATGAATTTTTATTTTGCTGTGTAGTAGAACAACAGGAACCCCCGAGACAATAGATATAGAAAGTGTGTTGGAGTACGTATTTTATTGTTATGTTTTGGTCTTATAAAGTTTGGAGATTTGTCGTATTCAAATGATGTTATTTTGTGCTTTATTTTCAGATACGTCCCGTTATCTTCTTCCTTTTTATTATGAGAACCAAACAATACCATAAAGGATTAAGTTTTTGTAAAGGTATATATTTAATGAAATTGTTTCTTTTTTAGTCATAGATATTGTTTCAAGAAACTTCTGATTAATATTATAATCCTGGGTTCTATATATTAGAAGATGATATCCAAATTTATTTCTTTATTTTAAAATATATACATGTCTGATTTTTATTGTAAAGATTCTTTTAAAGTGTTTCCTTCAAAACACTACAAGAAAGTAATATTAATGATAAAATATTAGGTGATAGTAGCAAATTAAACTCGTTGCTAATGATATGTATTAAGTGATAAAATTATTTAGGGCTATATGCATTTTGCACCTCTGAACTATACATATTGTCACAAACACCCTCAAAAGCTCTAAAATATGTTAAAATAGTCCCTCGCCTTAGCGGTGCGTTCCTTTGCTCGAAAACTAACACACTTAAGGATTTGATGAGTATCATTTATACTCTTGCTGATATTGTAGTTTTACCCCCCTTACATGTGAACATCTATTCCCTTTTTATTTCTTTTTAATTGTTTTTTAAGAAAATAGAAAATCTTGTATAGTATACGTCTTTGTATGTAAAATCTGCATTATACTCATATAATATACATAAGTTAACTACTTGAAGATTTTATTTTTCGTACATTATGAATTTAACAAATAACAACCGTATATTGGTGTTAAACGCTTGTAAATCCAAATTATACTTGATAAATAGAAATTCATTTTGACGAAAAGTTTATAACTTAATTTTATAGTAAAAATTTAATCAAATTATCATAAATGTTAACTGAATATCACATAATTTAAGAAGTTAAAATTTAATAATTTCAACTATTTTCTTTATATTTGGGATAATCGTGAATTAGTAAGAGAATGACACATGCAAATTATTTTTCATACAACAAAAGTTAGTACAACCATAATACATATATAAGTAATGTAAAAAGCAAGTCGTGTTTTATATTGTAAAACAAATTATCTAACTTGATAGTATATTTATAAATCTACGTGTTACCCATTTTGGACCGAATGTCTCACCAAAAATTTTAATAGCAATGATTACATATTAAATGATGGACTTTTTTCGTTTGATATCTAACTAACAAAGGGAAAATTCTAACCCAAATTCGGTTTGGCTGCACCCAAGTGTATTTCACAGGGAAAGTGTATTACACTTGTCATATAATTGGTAATTTATTTTATAAAATCACATGGATTTGGCCGAGCCAGGAGTAAGCTAGAATTTCCCCAAACAAAGATGTATCTTTTCAGTTTGAAGAAACGTCCTATCCACTAAAAGCGTTATTAATTTCTTATCGGGTTGGTAATACAAACGCGCTTAAGAAATGCAATTCATTTAGCACCAAGAAAAAGAGAAAGAAGCATTTAACGCATTTTTCCTTAATAAAATGGTATGAACGTGAATTTATGCTACTATTCTACATTTTTATATTAAAAAGCTCACTAATTTGGTGAGATCTTAATAATTTGGTGGCATGTATCATTAATTGAAAGGGGCAGAGTTGGTAAATGCCTGCAAAATTGTAAAAAAGAGGCCATTTTGATACATTTTAAAGCTTAGGGGGTTGTTTGCGGCACTATGCATAATTCAGGGGTACAAAGTCTGTTTAATCCAAATTTTATTTTGCCATAACATAATGTTTACAAGTTTAGTAGTGACAAAAATTATATTTTAACTCATCACTATTTACAAATAATATATGTAGTGACTAGTTACTAACAACACTCTCTATAAATAAACTCTCCATTTTAAATTCTTTAGTTCTCCAATTCATGTAATAAGAATTTTAAATTTTCTTCAGACAATTTTTAAGTTAATGTTCTGTTGATTTTCTACCATGATGATATTTCCAAAGTTTGATGTAAATAGTAAACATTATGCCTACAAAATGCAGATTTCTATAATGAATAAAGATAGAAAAATGCTTCTACTATAAATTGTTGACAAATATTATCACCAGCTAACTATTCATCATTTTCACCTCTTATTGGTTTGAAATATATAGATATATATATTCATTATATTCATATAATTATATTTCTTAACCTTCTGACCTTCGATGGCATGTATAATAGATGTAGTTCGACCCACGCGGGCTCCATGATAATTGAAATTATATCGAGAATAAAAATCACTTGTTTTTATTGATTTCAAATCATTATTACAACTATAAAAATAACTTTAAATTTCACAAATTTTTGATCTTTATAAGTGAATCATTAATGGACAAATTTCTGTGTAAACGCATCATTTTCTGCTGGTGGGAGTGAGGAGAGACCATCTAAGCATACACAACTCCCAAGTATTATTGGACAAGCTACCTTTTTGCAGTTGGGAGGTATTTGATCATCCGGAGAACAATCAGACGGCTTCGTACAAGACCTATACGGTGGCAACGCATTGCAGAGTAGCGGTCCACCTGCCAAGCATAACGTCGTTAGTATGACTCGATGACGATAAATACAAGAAAGTAAGGGACGTAAACGAACTGCTACTTGTTAAATTAAATTCAGTGAAAAGCTAATACACAATGAATCTTATACAAGCTTCAAACCTAGATCAAACTGTGGATATGGTAAGTTGTTAGGCGTAATATTGGTCTTTAGCTAATGTAATATATATTTTCACACATGATACAAAATAAATTATTAGGGATTTTGTATTTATTTCAATTTTATCGTTTTTCTTTACTGTTATGTTTTTATACTTGTATATTCCTTAAAGAAGAAAAGCTTGAACTTTCATTTGGTAATTTTGAATCCATTGAAATTAGAAGTCATTCTTGGTTTGGTTTAGAACTTCACATTAATATTTTCTTATTGAAATTCAATGCAGTTATTAATAGTAAAGAGGGAGAATTTTTATGTACACCGAGTGTTTAGCCAATAACATATTAACATTATACTGATGTGAAATAATCCTCATTTTCAGTGTTTTTTAGAAAAGAAAACATGTTACATCACAAAAAAGAAAAAAAACGAAAAGAAAACATGTATAGATATGCGAGATAAGGAACGGTAAACTAACCCAGAGTCATTAGCAAGATGGTGACCAAGAAAACCACCTTCATTGAAGCCATAAATATTTGAAAATAATAAGAGAATATGAATTTTTATTTTGGTGTGTATATATTACTACAACAACCACCCCCTAGCTAGACTATATATAGAGAGTGTGGGAGCATTTAAGGTTATGTTTGGTCTTATAAACTTTGGAAATTTTTTGTATTTAAATGGTGTTACAACTTTCGGACTCATTTTTTGATACGTTTCGTAATCTTCTTTTTCTCATGAAAACCAAACGTAAGGTAAAGGACCAAGATTTCATAAATGTATTTAATGAAATTGCCTCTTTATTAATCATGATTTGGTTCTTAAATGCGAATTACGTGAACCTATTAGAGCAGCAATTTAATTTTTTTTAAGAATTTGATTCATATTATGATCCTGAGTTCCATAACTTAGAAGCTAGATGATATCCAAATTTATTTATTTTTACTACAAATAAATAGAACAAAGTACATATAGGTCTAATCTTTATTTATTCTAAAGATTGTTTCATATTTTTTCCTTCAAGACACTACAATAAAAATAATATTACTGCAAAATATTGGGTGATAGTCTCAATCGCTAATGATATGAATTAAGTGATAAAAATATTTATTTTTCCATAGATTAATTTTCACAAGTTTAATAGTGAAAAAATTATATTTTAACTTGTCACTTTTTATCAGTAGTATATGTGGTGAGAACTAGTTAATAACATTATGTATAGATAGCTAGAATCACCAAATCATTCTAAGAATTTTATTGTCCACACACGCATATACATATATATGTGTGTGTATGCACTCTCCACCTTAAATTATTTTGTTTTCCAATTCATTTATTATAGCTATAAATTTTATTCAAACAATTTTAAAGTTAATGCTGTTAATTTTTCTACCATGATGATATTTCAAAAGTTTGATGTAAATAATAAAAAATTTGATTTCTGTAATGAATAACGATAGTTAAATGCGTGTATTATAAATTGTTGAGAAATATTGCATATCACCAACTAACTTTTCATCTTTTTTCACCTCCTATTGGTTCGGAAAATTACTATTTATTGAATTTTGTCCAATAAATTTAGTTCTAACAATTTCTCGCTAATACTAGCGGAAGTGGAAAAAATAAAGAGATGAAAATTGGCCAGTAATATGTAGCGTTCAAAAAATTACGGAAATAAAATAAGTTCTTTATGCATATGCTTTGTCATATGCCATAATAAGACGAATTAAAAAAAATTCCCCATGCATCTACTGATTATTTACACACTCAAAAGAAATTCTATGTAAATTTCTTTGTGAATAAATCTCATTTTATGAAAAAACACCGTTCACTTCTCTAATAATAAATTATTAATTACCAAGGATCAGTGAAATAGATCTTCAAAAATAAATAAATAAATTATAATTAAAATAATAAGGATCAATGAGATAATTTGAAACTAACACAATTACTAAATTAAAGTGAACTTTTGTTACACTTTTTATTGTCTTTATTCAAAGCGTCGTGAAATTTTCATGTCATAATAGTTTTTCAAATTTTCTTACTAATAATAATAGCCACTTGCCCTCCCAAATGTATAAATCCTGAATTTGTCTCAACATGTCCTAATATCAATAGCAACAATCTTTACACAAATATTATATCGCTAATTGTTAATAGTGACAACACATACATAATTTCCATCACCATCAAACTTATGAAATCATTAATGTTACAATGCAGAAGCCAATATCTTTTACTATTTATGTTTTATGATAACTTTGACAATCATGTCGTTTTTTAAGTTAGAATAAAATATGGTCTTTTACATTTTAAAATTTCCCTATTGCACTTTTTGAAAGAAAAGGAGAGAAGAGAGAAGTGAATCGTGCATTGAAGTTGCTCGCATTATTAGCAATTATGCTAGTTCTTTTTCCATAAAATATTGCTAGAACCTTTGAATTCATCAACTGTAAACATAAACCTAGTATTTCAAGACATTTTAACTAGGAAATAATATTTCGTCGCTTCCACAAAATACATTCCAAGAGGAAATATAGATAGGCAATGTACATCACAAACACACAATCTTTACTAGTAAATCAAAGGAGAAAGTTATGTTTGAAGTCTTTTTTTGCAATAACCCATCAATGCAAACTCCTTTCTCACAACTAGGGGTGAAAGATGAACCAAACTACTCGATACTTGGCTCGAGCTCGATCACTAAAAGATCGTTTGAGCTCGGTTCGTTAGCTTATCAAACCAAGCTTGAACAACCTTTTGTGTCTAATAAGTTTTAAAGCTTTGCTCGAACTCGGCTCGATTAGTAAAAAATAATAAAAATATGTACAAAAAAATCAAACTACTCGAGCTCGACTCGTGTTTGGCTCGATTAAAGCTTGTTTGAGATCGGCTCGATTACTAATCAAACAAGCTCAAACAAAAACTTTGAAGCTCGATTGTTTTCAAACAAACTTGAACAACATCTCGTTCGGTTCAATTCGGCTCGTTTACACCCTTACTCACAACTAGGAAATGGACGTGAAATTTTACAATCAGTGTCAGTATCACTTATGTATTGGGTTAAATGCATCGGAGGTAGTTTTAATTAGTCTGTCTATAGAGAAATATGAAACTTTCAATTGTGTCTAAGAACGAATTAGTAATTATCAATTAATAATTTATAAATAACACGTATATTTGATCAAATAATACATACGTACACAAATATTACACTTTTGATAGAACTCAGAATCTTGAAGGCTAGACTTTGCCACTTTGAATTAGGTTTGATTGACAAGAAATGATATTGGTTGAGAAGTGGACAAATGTAACACACCAAATTCATATATATTCTCAGCCATGATTCATTCCAAAATTTATTTTTCAGTGACTGTGAGTACATTTAGAGTGTATATCCGATATTATACATGGTGAATATGTGTTGAGTGTTTAGATGTACGACAAATGTCTATATTTTTATTTTACGTCCATTGAGTATAAACTCATAAGATACGTACTCATCATACATCCATCTACTAAATATATATTCAGAAAAAAATAACATAATGATGTAATAGATCGTATGCATGATCTAGGAAAAAAAAGAAGCTAACCCAAAGTGAGTAGCAAGATGGTGAGCAAGGAAATAATCTTGATTGAAGCCATATTTCCACCTTTAATTTGGGAATGTAATAGAGAATGTGATAAGAGGAAATGGGCTTTTATTTTTCTATATAAGTGTTACAATCATCCCCTTTAAATTTGTATATAAAGAGAGTAGAACAGCACTTTATGCCACTCAAATTCAGAAATTAATTTATTCAAATTATTTATCTATCTATATAAGTTGCAATTATAAGAACTATAAAGAATCTGATTCAAATTAATGCAATCATCCTCCTGGATTGGACAACAATATTAAAACAAATGCTTTTGTCATGGTAGTATCTTACGTTTTAGATTTTCTATTTCAAAATTATATTTTATTTAATTTTTCATGTCATCTTGCATGACAAGTGTTTAATTCAAGTCAAATTCATATTTAAAAAAGCATGTTATAGAAATTGGCAATTATACATTAGATATATTTATATTTATATAATACAAGACTTCTATCTTGAAATAGAACTAGATTTGATGTTATAAACTGTTGGAAAATGAATCAAGTTACTCCGTACTCGATTCAAAATCGTTTAACAAAAGTTTGTTTGAAGTCAGTTCGTTAACATATTAGTCCAAATTTGAACAACTTTTTTGGCGTTCGATAAGTTTGAAACTCGACTCGAGCTCAATTCGTAAAAAATGATAAAATATGTGAAAAAAATCAAACTGCTCAAGCTCGACTCGGTCAACGATTAAGTCAAACTCAAATACAAATTCTGAAGTTCGATGCAATTCAAACAAGTTTAAACTACGACTCGGCCGACTTAACTTGACTCGTTTTCAGCCCTATTTGGTATCCTATTCGATGATTTTACTAAAGGGCAAAATACAATTTGTATCCCTGAACTATTCACTTTGTCCCATTTAGGTTCCTAAACTATCAAATGTAACAAAATGATTCCTAAACTATCAAACGTAACAAATTTGTCTCTCATTTTTGATGGACATGTTTGGCTACTTTTTAAAATTGATAAATGGTATAATATGAATGTTATTTTGAATATTAAGTACTTTAAACTTTTTCATATAATTTATTTTGTTTTTAATTTGGTAATTAAATCATATTTCTTTAAAAAATTTAATAAGTATATTTTTTAAAAAGTGTATATTTTAATCTTCTTAAAATGATTCTTTTGTGTACATTTAATTTTGCTATTTTTTGACCATTTGATTACCATTTGTTACTTATTTTTGTACAAAAAACTATACACTGGTTTTCTACTAATTTTTTAAGGGAAATTTACTAAAACCTCCTTAACTTTATACCCAAAAAAATCTTTTATAATAATTTTCAATCCAAAAAACTCATTTCACTAACTTTTCATTACACAAAATTCAATATTCAAGTTAATAAAATTATAGATTTAATTGTCCTTAACATTCTAAAGAAAAAAAGAATCAATTGTAGTTTGATCTAAAAATTAGTTATATAGAAATTTTATATCAATAATTGAAACTAATTTTGATTTTAACTTTACATTTTTTTTCATTTTTTAATCTTCTTAAAAATTTAAAAGTATATATTTTAAATATTACCAAATTAAAAATAAAATAAACTATATAAAAAAGTTTAAAGTACTTAGTATTCAAAATAGATATTCGTATTATACCATTTACCAATTTTAAAAAGCAGCCAAACATGTCCATAAAAAATGAGGGACTAATTTGTTACGTTTGATAGTTTAGGGATCATTTTATTATATTTAATAGTTTAGAGATCTAAATGAAACAAAGTGAATAATTGAGGGGTACAAAGTGTATTTTGCCCTTTATTAAATTGACAATTCAGAAAGAACTAAAATAAAGTTCCCCACCCATCTAACCGGGTTCGGATCCAAGTCGGTCATGACCCGAAAAAGCAAAAACAAGCAAATCAACAGTCTAGGTTTTTAGCAGGGTTTAAGGCGGCCACGCCCTCCGATTCACTTTCCTCCACTCCTCTCTCTTTAATTTTCTTCAATTCTTAGCTTCCTAATTTCATTTATTTTCTCAAAATTGTAACCTTTAGATGCCCTAATTCCATCATTTGTTTATCCATCCATTGAAATATGTGGAGAAATTTATCAAAACAATCCTATTTGAGAAAATTCAATATTTTTTCAGAACCCTATAATTGTATTAATGCGTTTTCACCTCTAAGATCCCCCAAAGATTCAATCTTTATTGAAAAACATAGACCCCTTCACCCCCAAACCCATGTAAACACTCCAAACCCTAAATTTGATTTAGCATTTTGGAGAAATTATGAAGTGGGCAGTTCTAAAAATGTGATTTTTAGTGACCCTTTTGGTTTTTCTATAAGGGGTTATGCAACTGCAGCTGAGGCTTTAGTGTCCACCTCTGAAGAGGAATGTGATGATCTTCAAGAACTAATAGAGGAGCTTAACAAAGAAATTGAGGTGAAAAGAGAGCAAAAGCAGCCTAAAATGGTGGGGGGGATGGGGTTAGGAAAGTACAATATTCTTAGAAAGAGACAAATAAAGACGGAAACCGAGGCGTGGGAAGAGGCGGCAAGAGAGTATCAGGAGCTATTAGTAGATATGTGTGAGCAAAAATTGGCTCCTAATTTGCCTTACATTAAGTCATTGTTCTTAGGGTGGTTTGAGCCGTTGAGGGATGCCATTGCTGCTGAGCAGGATTTGTGTAAGGAAGGGAAAAACCGGGGTGCGTATGCGCCGCACTTTGATCACTTGCCTGCGGATATGATGGCGGTTATTACAATGCATAAGTTGATGGGGTTGTTGATGACTGGAGGGTGGAATGGTAGTGCTAGAGTTGTGCAAGCTGCTTGTCATATTGGTGAAGCCATCGAGCACGAGGTTGGCTAGACATTATAATTTTCATTTTAGCATTTTTTACACGAGTTTTTGGATGTTTTTCCATCTATGATTTGATTTTTTACTGTTTATTTGAGGTAGAGCATAAGTAATATGTATTGTGATAGATATTGATGTGAATTTGGTGGCCTGTATGTCTCTGATGATAATGGATATAAAGATTATCATGTCAAGGTGAGATGTAATGCTGTATATTACCATCTGATATGTGCAAAAGGCTAAATTTCTTTGGAGTTATTATAATGTGTTGTTTTTACCATAATTTTGTCAACTGGTGCTTGCTGACAGCTAATTTATTTAAAATCTTTTGAATGTACACTGACTAAGCTGCAAAGTATGATCTCTGGGAAAACCCGAGCTTTGCTCTTCTTCTGTTGAATTGATGGTGGGCCTTATATTTTCTTCAAATTTCTCTAGTGCCGGGATACTTCATTGATATTTGTTATGACTGATGCTAGTCCCTTCAAAGAGAAATTGCCAAGTCCCTCTCATCCGAATATTTGATGTTGGCAACCATGTTTGGAATTATAGAAAGAAAGTTCTATGCTTCTCAGTGATAGATTTTATGGAATAATAGTTAAAGAATTGAAGGATGGTTACATTGTAGGTAGGGCCAATGCGTTGGTAAGATTCGATCTGTTATATGTATGAGCTAGCTTTGGATTTTCAGGCCCTGCTGATATTTCTTTCATTTGCTTGGCCGGCTTATTGAAATTTCACTGTCTGTTTTGACTATAACTACGGGAAAAAAGTCGTCTAATATGTTGTGGGATCTTTAGGCATTGGTGGGACAGAGTAGGATTCCATTATTTTCATTGCAATGTAATTGTATGGAGCTTGTAGCTTGTCATGATGATTTTCATAGTTAATTCCTATATAGCCCTCTGTGTTCAGTCTATATCACTGTTTACTAGGAAGAACTGGATTTTTCAAATTCACTTTTTCTAGACAACTTTTATTACCGTTATTTTCTAAGATTGGGAACATTCACTCTTTTTGAAGTTTTTTATTCATAAATAAGGTATTTTTAAAGCATATGTGCTTATAATTATGTACCAGGTACATTCTTTTCCTCTATCCATTATGATGATGTGGAGTCCGCCTTTCTCTAATTAGATTGGTTGCATAAATATAAGGAAAATGGAAGTTGGGGTTGTATTCTCCTAATTATTATTTGATATGTCGTAGTTCAATAATACGATTCCTATTATTGACCAGGTCAGGATTCATAAATTTTTAGAGAATAGCAAGAGGAAAAATGCATTAAATAGAACTTGTGAAGAAGGACCTGATCCTGATGCAAAGGAGCAAGAGAGACTAGGTAAAAAGGTCAAAATTTTGATAAAGAAACAAAAACTGCAGCAGGTTAGGAAGATAGTGAGCCATCAAGATGATATCAAGCCCTGGGGCCAGGATAATCAAGTGAAGGTAATTGGCATAAACCTCTCTCTCTCTTTCTCTCTCTACTAGTCCTTACGTATATGTATATATATTTCTTTTATTTATAATTTATCATTTTTATTTTTTATATCAATTTTATGAAAAACAGGATCAAAGCTGGGTTGATTTGTACTTATCCATCTCTATTCATCATTTATATTTATTTCTCATTTTTTATTTCATCTTCTATATATATAAATGAGTTGAATTGTAGAATAATTTCTTTTGGTACAGATCACTCCTGAGTATGAGGCCATACAAGGGTCTATTCTCGGGGCGTGACATATATATGTTTGTGCCGACGACCAATTATGGTGATTTCAAACTCGTTAATTGTAGAGCTGAAGTTATTTTCGTATTGTATTTTACAGGTCGGATGCCGTTTGATTCAGATATTGACACAAACAGCCTACATACAACCACCAGTTGATCAGATGGATGATGGGCCACCTGATATTCGACCTGCATTTGTGCACACACTTAAAGCTGTAGAAACACCGTGAGTACAACTATATGTTCTTGACATGATTTCTCATCTCCTGACCACTTTTGTCTTCCAAATTTTTTTACCCCTTGGATTACTTATGGCGGTTTGTTTTGTATAGGAAAGGCACCAGGAGATATGGGGTTATTGAGTGTGACCCTCTAGTACGCAAAGGCCTGGAGAAAACTGTAAGCAGCACCACTTTCTGAACTGCTCTCTGTTTGAAATTAGACCATATTATATTCGGTAGAATCTGCTATAGGAAATGTAGTTGAACTTTTTCCTGATGATATATATAATATTTGTTCTCTACTGCATTACTTGTTTGCACACCTGTGATCTTGATTCTGAGGATATAATAACTTTCTTCTTCTGCATATACAGGCTAGGCACATGGTGATTCCTTATATGCCAATGTTGGTTCCTCCACTAAGTTGGACAGGGTATGCCGTTCTTGGTTCCTCCTGGTTATAGTTTTTCAATAGGATTTGTTTTGAGTTTAGTCCTTCTTTAAAGCTGCTTTATTTTTCCGGCCCAAATTATAGTATTGGAGTCATTTATATAGTTGAGGAAGGCCAAGCTTTTGAATATCATTAGGCTTCAGCTTCGAAATGACTTTTCAATGAAACTGCTCTTGGATGAATATAATTATTTTTCATTATAAGGAACAGCTGGTTCTGAACCTAATTTGATTAAGTTTGTATAATGTTGGTAGGTATGAGCGAGGTGCTTATTTGTTTCTGCCTTCGTATATGATGCGTACACATGGAGCAAAACAACAACGGGAGGCTGTTAAAAGAGCTCCGAAACAGCAGTTAGAACCTATTTTCCAGGTTTATAAACCTTATACTTTCTTAGCTTGATTGTCTTCTGTGTTAGTTTCTTTGGTTATTTGGATTTAGGAATAGTGTGGGTTGTTATTTTATCGCCGTGTCATGTTTTGCCTTACTTCAAACTTAAAATAATGTATTGCTATCTGCTGTATTGCACCTTTTTGCTAATTTTCCTTCTCTTATCTAGGCACTTAATACACTCGGCAATACCAAATGGAAGGTGAATAAAAGAATACTAAGTGTTGTAGATAGAATCTGGGCTAATGGAGGTCGTCTTGCTGACTTGGTTGATCGTGAAGATGTAAGTAACATTTGCATGAAAAAAGACTTCCATATACTTCAATTTTCTTTTAGTTTTCAGGATGTATGTTTTTTTCTCTTTTTGGGTTATATGAATCTTTTCAAGATCTTAGCCCTGTTTGTGATAAGGATTTCTAAATTTCTATGTCTTAAAATTCTCAAAAGTGAACCTATTAACCAGTGACAATTGTTTTGAATTGCTTTAGTTCTTCCATTTCCCCTTAATACTGATGCCCGTTCAGGTGCCTTTGCCAGAGGAGCCAGATACAGAAGACGAATCAGAAATCAAGAAATGGAAGTGGAAAGTCAAAGGTGTGAAAAAGGTCAACAGTGAAAGGCATTCACAACGGTGTGACATAGAACTCAAACTTGCTGTAAGAAGCTCCTTACATTTAGTTTCATTCGCATTTGGTACAATTTTCCTGTATTATATTATTAATGCCATTTATTGATAGAGTAGGTGGCCAGAAAAATGAAGGACGAAGAAGGATTTTACTACCCTCACAATTTAGATTTTCGAGGGCGTGCTTATCCCATGCACCCATATTTGAATCATCTCGGCTCTGACCTATGCCGAGGAATCCTAGAATTTGCAGAAGGTCGCCAGCTTGGCGAATCAGGCTTACGCTGGTTGAAAGTACATTTAGCAAATTTATACGGTGGTGGGGTTGACAAATTCTCTTATGAAGGTCGAATGGCATTTACCGAAAACCATTTGGAGGATATCTTTGATTCTGCAGATAGGCCTCTTGAAGGGAAACGATGGTGGTTAAATGCTGAAGATCCTTTCCAATGCTTGGCCACTTGCATTAACCTATCTGAAGCTTTGAGAAGTCCATATCCCGAGTCTACAGTCTCCCATATGCCCATCCACCAGGTGAAAAAGTCACCACAAATTATTTTATGGTCATCTTTTACCTTTTGTGATAAGGTCTCAAGCATGTTTAATTAAATCTGAACCTAAATAATTTGTTTGCTACGTTTAATTTTCAAGGATGGCTCGTGTAATGGCTTGCAACATTATGCTGCCCTTGGAAGGGATAAGGTAATGGACTCATTCGTTTATATAACCCTGTTTCTTTGTATCAAAGTCTTCAATTTTCAAGTATAGCATATCATCATTCACTTATTCAACTTATTTTGAAGTTATTTCATTTTTACAATGATTTGTAAGGGATATTTAATTCATTGTAGCTTTGATTTCTTGAGATTTCTGAAATTATAGTGTTTGTATTCTGAATCTATCTGCACTATAAACATTATGATGAATTTATGATATTCCTAACGTTTTGAACTCTATGATATCCCATTTATATATGATTTCCATTGTTTTGATGTAATATTGTTGTGTTTAATCAGTTGGGAGCAGCTGCAGTCAATCTCGTTGGGGGAGATAAACCTGCTGATGTTTACTCGGGAATTGCTTCTAGGTAAGCTGAATAAATATTTAAATTAAATACAAAAACAGAACACACAACAGCATTATTAATAAATATAAATGCATTAATATATGTCAATAAGAAATAGAATTTGAGAATTCAGGCAAGGGGTGAATTTGTCTTTTATGCAGAGTTCTTGATATAATGAAGAGGGATGCTGCTAATGACCCCGATGTTGATCCCAATGTCATGCGTGCTAGGCTGTTAATCGACCAGGTTTCATTTTTTTCCATGTCTTTACATGCATGTAATAATAGCATGGCTGTTAATATCCATTTCTTGCAAATAGCCAATGCTATACGTTTGATTACTTATAGCTATTATTCAACTTTATATACACTTTAATTATCAAGGCTCGAATTACTGGATATCATTGCTAACCCTTGGGCTTATTTTGGTACACCATTGTAGTTACTGATATAATTCTTTGAGAGAATTGCATGTGTGACCCTCATTTTAGTGCTAATTACCAAAACTCCCCCAACTTTCGGTAAATTACAATGAGACCCCCTCTAGGGGTCTATTTGTAAGGTTTACAGGGGTGAAATTGTAAGAGCTTTTAAATACACAAGGGGTGTAATTGTAAGAATGCCTTAATATGAGGGGGACCTGATGTAATTTCGAAAAGGGCAGGGGGTTTTCGGTAATTGACCATAACATGAGGGGTCTGAAGGTAATTTTCTCTACTTCTTATTATGCTTGGTGAATCTATTCATGACTATTACAGGTTGATAGAAAATTAGTTAAGCAAACTGTGATGACATCAGTATATGGTGTCACATATATTGGTGCACGAGATCAAATCAAGAGGAGGTTAAAGGAGCGTGGACTTATTGAGGATGATGCGGAGTTGTTTGCAGCAGCTTGCTATGCAGCAAAAGTTAGTACTTTCAGCTTTATATTTTCCTAAGTTTGTTTTTTCAACGCAAGATAAATTTTATGAATATTTATTCTAATTGAAACTTGGCATGGTTTGAGCTAATTGCGTTTGAATCCTCAAACAGACAACCTTGACGGCCTTAGGAGAAATGTTTGAGGCTGCAAGAAGCATAATGAGTTGGCTGGGAGACTGTGCAAAGGTTTGTTCATGCACTATATAAGAGATTCTTTTCTACTTTGGGACTCGTCGAGGGTTTTATTTGCAGGAGGGGGCGCAACCCCTCTAAAAGATTGGCAAATTACATAGACACCCTTTGCATGAGACCTTAATTTCAATAAACACAGAGGTTTGAGAAATTACCATAACTTCCCGTCAGCAATAGTAGATTACAATTTCACCCCGTGTCAGTAAAAGTAGATTAAAATCTCAACCCCCATGTTTTGAGTTGGGTGTCTTGGTAATTTGCAAAACCTTAGGGGCCTCATTGTAATTACCCAATATGTGAGGAGGTGTGCGTGTAATTATCCCTTAAAGAATTTCCAGCTATACCCTTAAGACTGTAGTCTAAAATTCACAAAACGTGAAATGGGAAAATCATTGTGGAGACAAAACACTGGGCTAATAAGAAAAATCTATGTTCTGAAGAAGAGAAACACGATACAAGATGGCAAGAATGAGCCTCCAAGTAGCATAGTGTCTTCTTTTTATTCTTTGGTGTAACATTATCCATATCTGCAGATTATAGCGAATGAGAACCAGCCTGTACGCTGGACTACGCCACTTGGTCTCCCTGTTGTGCAGCCTTACCGCCAATTAGGACGACACATGGTAATTGAACACATCTTTGGGTGCCTTTATTTTTCCAACAATCATACGTGTATTATTATCATATAAAAGATGAACCATTTTCCCATTTATTTTAATTAAGTTTTTTGGTTATTGATTTGGATGCAGATTAAGACTTCCCTCCAGGTTTTGACTCTTCAACGTGAAACCGATAAGGTACTTTTCACTTTTTCCCTTTTTTCCCTCAAATGGTATTGTGAGTGTAACCGCATCATACTATCTGTTCACAAAGATTATTAAGTTAAGGATTTCAAAAAAAAAAAAAAATCAAAAGAATAGAAGAAATTATTGGTAAATAGCTAATTAGATAATAACACTTAAATAAAGCACAAGACAATTATTCTTACTCGCTATATTTTCCATGATTGTTAAAAGGTGATGGCTAAGCGGCAGAGGACAGCTTTTCCTCCAAATTTTGTGCACTCACTTGATGGTTCCCATATGATGATGACTGCCATTGCTTGCTCGGAAGCGGGCTTAAATTTTGCAGGTTTGTGAAATTAAAACCTATTATGAGGTTTCTGATGATTTTTTTGATGCACCACCTACCGTGAAAGACTAAATAACTTTTATCTTTATAGGTGTGCATGATTCATATTGGACTCATGCATGTGATGTAGACACAATGAATAAGATTCTTAGAGAAAAATTCGTTGAACTTTACGAGGCACCAATTTTGGAAAACGTAAGCTCTTTTAATTAGCATTTGTGATTTTGGAATCATTCTATTGTGGACTTAGTGCAACAAAGCCAGTCCATTTTTCACCATTAGATCGTGGTTGCAGACACGGAGCCAGGGGGGCTGGTGGGGGCACCCCCCAACTCCCAAATCCTGTCTCCGTCCCTGCTTGGTTGAGTGAGTGGTTTTTATCACCCATCTCCGGTCAAATCAATGGTGAAAAGTGGACCGTCCTTGTTGCACCCGATCCACTGTAGAATTATCCGTGATTCTGAACTGTGTAAGATTGTAATGATTATAGAGACAATTATCAAGAAATACTAATTAATGTCTTTGTTTTCGTAGTTGTTGGAAGGTTTTCAACAGTCATTCCCGAAACTAAAGTTCCCTCCATTGCCAGAACGGGGAGACTTTGATCTAAGGGAAGTTCTTGACTCTACCTATTTTTTCAACTAGATAAACAGATTTTACCCACCATCCTTCCAAGCATTTTTGCATCAATTCTCATTATATTGATCCGATTGATCATGGCGTCTCAAATTTCTTAATCCTCTTTTATTGGATGAAAGAGCAACAAGAGAACACCATCCATAGACCATAACATGGTGAAGATTGAGTGATCTTCTCCTATAATGATTTCACAATGATAGCCCAAAGTCATGGTTAACGGGCTTTGAGACGATGTGGAATAGCTAAACAAGCATAAATCACATTGACGACAGCAATTTGAAGTGGGTATAACACGGAGGAGATACGGGCCTGCTTTGTACATGAGATTTGTTTTTGTTGAAGTTCAACAAGAATAGGTGTACATATTTCAGATTTTTACGAAAAATGGCAGATGCCAAGAATTTGACTTTTTTGATGAACTATAGATGGGGGAAAGGACCATTGCTTTCTGAACTATTGAGCTATTCGGGATCTTTATTGTATGTTTTATATAGCGAAATACGTAGTGGTTCTAAAGAGTTGTTTTTAGGCAATTATCATTCATCAATGCGTTGTATAATAACGAAAAACGTATTGTTTACTTTTGAATAAAAGTCTCTTCAGGATACTGTATTTTGTGGTGTTACATGGAAAATATGTTGGAAACTATTTTTTTTAATTTTCATGAATTAGAACTTATCATGGAAATGTACATCATCAACTATGCTGTTGCATGCATTATGTAAAAGGGGATACTTAATATTAACTTCACATTCTTTTGCAAGGACGTGTAGTTTTCGAGTTGAAAAGCTATTCGAGTTTGTCATGTTTGGTTCGGTTAAAACTGACACATAATTTGCTCGTTAAACAATTCAACGCATATCGAGGACAATCTGTAGCCTGGCAAAGTATTACAAATTAGTTATAATTAAAGAATAGATCAACCTGCTGTTCAAAAAAAAAGAATAGATCAACCTTGAACATAATTTTTGTGAAAGGAGAGAATATTCATTTGAATATAATGCGTAAATTTGTAATATTACTTCTGGTATTGAAACAGGGTAATATCATATGAAATAGTTACAACTGGGCAAAGAAAAGTCAAAGAAAATATCAGATTGACAGATCTCTTAATTAAAAAATAATTTCTACATAACAGTTGATGTAACAATATTAACCACTCTAAAGACAAAGCGCCATAGCAGCACAGCTGAAATGTACTTAGGAAAAATAAAAAAATAAATTAATGCAAAAATGACTTAACTTCTTACCAAATTTATTTTAAAAGGTGAAATTTGGCTATATCAATCATTCAATTGCATCGACAAATGGTGAATTGGTCATCCTGCAATCGAAAAAACAAAAATATAACTCAACTTGGGTAGAATGGGATATTCTAAGGTAAATTTAAACATTATTCAATGACCCTGAGGTTGTTAATTTACTTTAATTGCCACCTAACTCTTGATTATTTTCCTAAGATTTGGACAACCTAGACCTTCAGCCAAAGAGAAGTTTGCAAGGTTGTTCATCGGTTCGGTCAATTGAACCGAACAATTCCGTCCGATTCGGTTAAAAACAGAATTGGTGCGGTTTGGTTAACCGAATTCCAGGAAAAAGAATTCAGGTCAAATTTGAATTTTGACTCTCGCTTTTTTCTGTATTAGGTCGGAAAAAATTAATTTAAATTATGAAGTGGCCGAGACAATTAATCAGTTATAGTCTTAAAACATGCAATTCAAATGAGTTTCTTAAACTTCCACAAAAGATGAAAACTAGATGAAAATAATTTAATTTTAATTTATCTTCTTTCTTTTCCTATAAGTTGTCGGTAGGAAACACACTTTTTATAGTTTAGGTCTATATTATACAATATAAAATCATAATGATAAAAAAATGGTTTTCAGTTAGTCGAACGAACATCAAAACTGAAAACCGAAACGAATTTCTCGGTTCGATTTCGGTTCAAACTGAATTTTCGGTTTGGACAAATAACCGAACCGTGCACATCCATAGAAATTAGTTTATCAAATCTTGAATACATTCTCATAAAATTTTGCCAAATCTCAATGCTGTGTCTAAAGCTACAATTCAATCTAACATGAAATATAATCAACTTGAATCATGATTATTCTCATTACAATATGCAAAAACTCATCAACCAATAAAATGTAAGAAATTATTTAGGATATTCAGGCATACTTTCTCAGAGCTGACTTAGTCCATCTCCTAACATATCATACCTGGAAAGCAAGGTTTAATATCATTAAACTAAAATATTAAGCAAGCTGCAGTATTCTAAGAAATGACAATTTCAATAGGAAAAGAAATTTAGTTATAGAATTCCAGGAGACTGGTTCAATAGTCAACTATATAAAATTTCTTCTTGAAGTGAAATGTGGTAGCACTTCTGATTTTGTGGGGTGAATTTCTCTTACAGCGAACGAAGATGTCAGGAAGCAGCTCCGACTGGTCGAAGGTATGATCTAATTCTCACTTATCTTCATTTCTACCTGTGAATTGGTTTTGTTAACATTCTACGCTTTAATAGTTCATGTTTTCCAAGTAGTTTTTTCGACCTTCGTTTATGGAGTATCTTCTGATAAGCAGCAACTATGATAACTATTGAGAAAAACTATATCATCTTGAGACAAAAACTATCAAAAGCTTTCATTATAACACATCAATAGTATGAGGATCTTTAGATGTTGAGCCTTTGTTTCTATGATTTGATAATCATTATTCGTCATATGCATCGACAATCTTCTAATAACTCTAAGCTTTTAAGGAAATAATCATGCAGTAGAGAAGATTAAGGAAACCATGAATGTGAATCTATGAGGGATTTTAACATTTCTAGCTAAACGAGGCAAAAGTACTTGAATTCTTTATATCTGATAAAAAAAAGAAAGTAAATGGAGGTTTTAAATTATATCAAGGCATAATTTGAACTCAGATAATTATTTCTTAATTAATGAAAAATTAACAACTCTCTTCAGCTGAGGGAAGACACGAATCCATTAGGCAGTCTTGCCGAGTCCTTGTTGGCAGATATTTCGGAAATTATAAAATCAGTGGTATGTATACAAACAGAGGAGGAGATTTTCATTGAAATTGGTTGCTATTTTTACCGAGCATCTGCTGTCATAATGGAGCTGCACGTAAACTGGAGTACTCCTTCAAATGCAATAGAAATCTTGCAATCTCTATCTCAAAGAGTCGACTTGGCCAAAAGCTTCACGATGAAATTACAGAAAAGTGCACATAAAATAAAATCTTCTGAAGTTGCAAGTATATTGCAGCAACTTGAAGGTGTGATAAAGAGCATAGGGGAAAACCTTAGCCTAATACCAATATCGATTTATGGGAACCAAGAATATGCACAAAAGGCAGCTAAATCTCTTTCGAATGAAATGAAAGATGTTTCATTTGTTGTCAGCCCATCTCAAGGTTTAGCGTTGAAAGAAACAAAACAAAAAGAAACGGATCTCTATTCTGTTGATGTCGATGTTTCTGCTCTGAATCTTCAGTTATCAGATTCATCTTTAACTGAAAACCAAGAAAGATTTAACGTTTTAGACAAATATGACTCAAAAAATTTGAGTGGTGGATCATCATTGATGGGAATCCCACAGTTGGCTCAGTATATGGAACCCTTATATGAAACATTTTTCTGTCCTCTGACAAAACGGGTTATGGATGATCCAGTGACAATAGAAAGTGGAGTGACGTATGAAAGGAAATCGATTATCGAATGCTTTGACAAATTTGAGGATCATGCCAAAGAATATATCTGTCCAAAATCAGGCCAGAAGCTAAAGAGCAGAACTTTGAACACAAATGTAGCTTTGAAATCAACAATCGACGAATGGAAGGAAAGAAATGAAGCAGCACGGATTAAGGTGGCCCGAGCAGCTCTGTCTTTGGCCAGTACAGACAACATGGTACTTGAAGCTATTGATGATCTGAGAACCGTATGTAACAATAAGCCATACAACAAGGTACAGGTTCGAAGCATTGGTATAATTCCATTGCTTGCCAACCTTCTTGAGTACAAAAATAGAAGCGTAAGATATGCAACGCTGGAACTATTGAGACAATTGGCTGAGGATGACGAAGAGGGGAAGGTGATCTACTTTTTCCGATTTTATATGCACTTTATATGCATAATAAAGTAACTTTCACTTGATTTTCATATTTCTGTATAATTTTCCTATAACATATGATTGATGGTGTTATCCCATATTAAACTCCAATGCATAATGTCATTTATCCATATCTATCTGCATGCAAATTTTGAGGTGTTCATAGAACTTTTTTGAAACGATTAAGTTTAATTTTCCAAGATGCATATTTAATCGGATGTTTATCTATACAGGACATTATTGCGAAGATAGTTGATATTTCAACAATAATAAAGTCGCTGTCAAGTAATCACGAACCTGTTAAGCATGCATCTGCTTTTCTCCTGCTTGAGCTCTCGACGTCCCAATTTCTCTGTAGTAAGATTGGGACAGTAGCTGGAGGTATTCTGATGCTTATCACAGTAAAATACAGACAGTCCTTAGACGTTTTCGCTTCCGAAACTGCTGATAAGATCTTGAGAAACTTGGAGAAACTTCCATATAACATCAAGCTCATGGCAGAAAATGGATATTGGGAGCCATTACTAACTCATCTTGTTGAAGGTAATATCAAAAAATCCCCACTCTACTTATTGCTTGCTGCACAAAAAAGAGAGGCAATTTTAGCGTATACGAGCAATTTCAGTATCAATTTTAGGGGGTTCTGATTTTGATTCCGAATTTCAATTTTGAGGTACTTACATAGACTAACTACAAATAAAATTGTAAAAGTTAAATAAACAGGTAGTGAAGAGATGAGAATGGTGATGGCAAGTTATCTTGGGGAAATTGTTCTTGGACCCGACAGTAAGACCTATGTAGCAGAGAGGGCTTCTCCACCGCTAATCCAAATGGTGCAAAGTGGAAACTCACTGAGTCGTAATGCAGCATTTATAGCACTAGAACAAATCTCGTGTCAACATCGCAATGCAAAGATACTTGTTGAAGCCGGTACAGTGCAAATCATGGTTGAGGAGATTTTCACACGAACAAATCACAACGATTCAAAAACAGAGGCAGCATCAATCCTAGCTAATATACTTGAATCCGGGTTGGAGCTAGAAAATTTCCAGGTCAGCACGCATGGCCACACGATGGGCTCAGACTACATAGTATATAACATCATTTGCAGAATCAAGAACTCAACCATGGATGAGATGAACATCAACCTTATCAGAATCTTGCTTTGCTTAATTAGGTTTTCTAACGCTGCAAACACAATTGCCTCCGTTGTTAAGGAGACAGAAGCTAGTTACAATTTGATTGAACTGACAAATACCCCGAATGAAGAACTCGCGATTGCATCAATCAAGCTACTTATTATACTGTCAGCTTTAATGGGACATACACTAACAGACAGACTATGCAAAACCAAAGGCCAACCAGAGAGTCTAATTCAGAATCCAACTGAAATAACCAGAATCACAGAAAAGCAAGCAGTTTCAGCTGTTTTTCTGGCAAAGCTTCCTCATCAAAACCTCACACTCAATTTAGCTTTGGTTAACAGTAATAGTGTTTCGATAGTTGTAAGAAGTATAAGTCAGATACAAATTAGTGGTACAAGATCAAGCAGGCATGCAAGTGCTTATTTTGAAGGGTTGGTGGGCATTCTCGTGAGATTAACGACAACATTATACGACCATCAAATTCTTCATACAGCGAGGACATATAATTTTGTCGCGGTTTTAACAGAGCTATTAACGAGATCGTTCACTGATGAAGTTCAGAAGTTATCTGCAATAGGGCTGGAGAATCTGTCGAAACAAGCCATCAGTCTATCAAGGCCTCCACAAAGGAAGAAGAAAATCAAGATCCTAAAATTCTTCTTTTTTCGAAAATGTATATCAATCAATTTATCCAAAGGTGAAGATTTTACCTTGTGCCCTGTTCACAAAGGGGTTTGTTCTTCACAAGAAACTTTCTGCTTGATTGATGCGGAGGCTGTGGAGAGGCTGCTGGCGTGTTTGGATCATGAGAATGTGGAGGTGATTGAGGCAGCTTTGTCGGCTTTATCCACATTGCTGGATGAGAGAGTTAATGTGGAGAAGAGCGTGAGCTTGTTGTCTGAAAAACATGCTATACAGCATGTGTTGAATGCAGTGAAGGAGCACAAAGAAGAAGCTCTGTGGCAAAAAGCATTTTGGATGATAGAGAGATTCTTGATGAACGGTGGAGATGAGTCTGTTTCGAGTATATCACATGATAGGCTGCTTCCTGCTACATTGGTTAGTGCATTTCATCACGGGGATGATTGCACCAGGCAAATGGCTGAAAGAATTCTAAGGCACTTGAACAAAATGCCAACTCTACCCAATACTATATCATTTACCATGTAATTCAATCTCTTTCAAGAACTCTTCTTGTTAAATAGAGCATATAATGAGTTTCCATAGTTTTTTGCAAAATTATCAACTTTTTACCCTTATAAATTACAAGGTAGTGTAAGGATGAATTGTAACTTCCCAAACGAAATGAAATGAATTGAGTAATGGTAACTTCACAAAGGAAATGAATTGAACTTTTGATAAAATGCTAATTTATACCATCTCTCCAATGCACGTAAAATCTTATAGCTTTAGCCATCCACATGGATCTTTTGGAGGTTTCTGACTTCTGAATCCATTAGAACACCATTAAGATCAATTACCAAAAGTCTCCACAAGAACATTTTCCATCTTTAAACAAATGGAACCGTACAGAATCTCTAACGAGAATTTCTCTCTGGGCAATCTTCGAAATGAGTTTAGTTGCATTATGACAATCATCGCACACACGAAGGTTCTTCACCACTTTTATAGGTAATCCATTAGGAATAAAAATCAAACCAAATGCAATAGCAAGCCTTTCACTGTGATGATTCAGCATCTTTAGTTTCTCCTTCTCCTCAACATCATGCAAAACCGATCTCATATCAGGTGCATATCCTTCCTCCATCATTTTACATGTTAATTTCTCTAACTCTTCATATATCTGATCAGAAAATGGGCTCGACTTGTCATCAGCAGAGAAAATATGCACTTTGTTCTTATACTTGATCCAACTACACCCTGGCTCCTTTCTAACACCTTTATCTCTCATTTCTCTTCTTAATTGAGCCACTTCATCCCATTTCCCTTTAGCAGCATAAATACTCGCAAGCAAAACATGGCCAGCAGTGTTTTGTGGGTCTAATTCAAGAAGACATTCTGCAGCCCATTTTCCTATTTCCATATTGCCACGATTTCTACACGAGCTCAACAACGTAGCCCAGCCAATCGTATCAGGACAGCAAGGCATTTGGAGTATGAAATTTTGCGCTTCTTCTAACTGACCAGCTCGACTGAATAAATCAATCATACAAGTATAGTGATCCAAAACTGGCTTAATCCCATATTTATCCACCATTAATGAAAAATAAAAGCGGCCTTTTTCTACAAATCCCGCCCTACTGCATGCAGAAAGAACTCCAACAAAAGTGACCCCATCTGGTTTTAGACCATAACCCAACATTTCCTCGAATAAATTAATTGTTTCATTGGCTTTTCCAAACTGAGCGTATCCCGAAACTAATGCTGTCCAAGATACTTCGTCCTTTAACTTAATCTCATTGAATAATTTATGGGCTTCTTCTATGTTCCCACATTTAGCATAAAGTGTAATAAGTGCGTTCGATACTGTAATAAAGGAAATTAAACCTGCAACCAATGCTTGGGCATGAAACTGAGCTCCCTCTTCCAGGCTGGCAAGATTTGCACAAGAGCTTATCACACTACCTAAAGTGAAATCATCTGGTTCAACTCCATATCTCTGCATCTCACAAAATGTCCTAACAGCTTCCTCAGAGTACCCGTTTTGGCCATAACCTACTAACATGGCTGTCCAAGACACGATATTTTTGTATCGCATCTTACTAAACACTGTCTCTGCATTCTTGATGTCTTTACACTTTGAATACATATCAAGAAGTGCACTGGCTACAAAAACATTATGCATATGATCGGTTCTAGTCATATACGCATGAATTTGATTCCCTTCTTTTGATGCTAAAAGACCTCCACAAGCAGTCAAAACGCTTCCAAAAGTGAACTGATCCATATCCACTTCCTTGAACCTCATTTCTCGAAATAGATCAAGTGCTTCTTTATCCATCCCGTTTTGTGTTAGCCCAGAAATCATCGTGGTCCAAGAAATCGAATCCTTCTCAGTCATAGAGGTGAACAAACCGTGCGACTCTTGCACCATTCCACACCTCAGAAAACCCATAAGCATCGTATTGTACATAACCAAATTCTTCTCCGGCAACTCATCAAAGACACGTCTTGCCTCACTTATCAAACCACATTTTGCATACATATCAACTAAAGGACTCCCTACGAAGACATACGACGCGAACCCGTATTTCACTATTTGCCCATGAATAACACCACCCAAATCCACCCAACCTTTGTTTGACAGCATTATGATAACCGTGGAAAGCGTAATTCGATTCACATTCTCCGAACCATGCCTTAGCATCAACTTGTAAGTCTCTAAAGCCTTCTCACTCAACCCACATTTTATATACCCCGAAATAATCAAGTTCCAGGAGACCCCATCTTTTCTTGGGATCAAATTAAACACTTCTTCCATTTTCGCAACGTCCCCGTGTTTCGAGTAAGCAGAGAGTATAGTGTTCCATGAGAAAAGGTTTGGTCTGCGCATTTCATCAAACACTTTGTGTGCATATGTGATGTTGTTGAGCTTGTCGTAGCTACTCATGAGGTTGTTTAGCAAGAATGTCTCTGGGTCTAACAGGGTTCTAATTATGTGTGCATGGAGATGTTTGGCTTGCTTTAAATTGTGGGCTTCACAGCATTGTTTCAGTATCGAACAGTAGTAATTAGAAATGTTGGACATGGTGTTGCCAGTAGATTTTATGTTCCAGAGAAATTGGAATGGTGAAAATGATGCTCGGGCGAAGCTTAATTCAGGATAGCAAGATACCTATTTGTTACGGTAAACATAAGTTACGAGGTAAACGCATGCTACGGAAATCAAATAAAATGTATGTACCGCGTTTTATTTTTACCAAAATTAAAAGAAGCGGAAAATAAGTGAACAATAATAGAGATGTAGACGAATTGAGTCACATCGAACAAAGTTAGAGTTTAAGCTTGTAAAAATTATTATTGAACTTCAGAATTCGTACTTGAGCTCGGCTTGATTGTTAATCTGACTGAACCCAAACTAATTTTAATCGAATCGAACAAAAATCGAGCTCAAATAGCTTAATATTTTGTGCATATTTTATCATTGGTAGTTGATATTGAAGCTCCATATATTACTATAGGAGCTCCACTTTTATTTCTCTCTCTAAAAAAATAACAACAATACCCATTATAAATAAAAGCCTAGATGAATTTTAATGATTAATTAAATCTTTGTACCTCATATATTTTTATTTCATACCATGAACTTTTTACCTCATAAATTTTCATTTTCCACCATGCACTTTTTATTGACATTGGAGTAATATTGGACTTCTCTCTATAGAATATGTTTATGAACATACTAGAGTAAACTATATGTTTCTATTCATACATTAAATATACAATTTAAACATTAAAACACCTTAAAGAAAAATATTTTTTAATCTTTTGTGTTTCAAATATGAAATACTCATCTACTTTCTTTATTTATATGCATGTTATAAAGTATTAACTAGTTCTGCAATTGTTTTTTTTATTTTATTTAAGGGAGTGGAGACAATGATGACATGAGCATTTTTGTTATGCGTAATTGTTATTAATGTATTTTATTGAAGGAACAAGGATTTTAAGTTGATTACTCAATGTTAATACGCATACAAAGTGAAGATAATTTAAGTTGAATTCAATTTTTTATTGGTTTGTAATCTAATATTCTATTTTAAATTTAACATACTATATATTGTGTTGTGTAGATGATGCTCTTCATTTTAAATTGACTAACTTTGATGTGAAGTAAGAAAAATTACTAAAATTCCCCTAAACTAAATTTGTATATCCTAGAAAATCCATGAAAATATTTTTTAATCTCAAAAATTATTCTACAAACTTTTTTAATTCAAAAAACCCAAAAATTAAGATTTACAACTTCTTGAATTAAATTATCCTTCATTTCTTAAGTTTCTTTTTTTTTTTCTTTAGCATGGTAATTATCTAAAGTAACTTTGAGAATATTAAAAATATTGACAACTTGAAAATAAAACCATCTTTAATATCAATTATCCATATAACAGCTTTAAGTAAATAAATTTCTATACAAAGGTCGATCGATTAATTCTTAATCTAGAAGGCTATATGTAATTAAATACATAAATTTATTAACCCTAATTATTGAGTTTTAACGTGTTTTTAGATTGAAAAATATTATAATAATTTCTTTGGATATAAAAAGTTTTTTTTTTTTGGTTTTTTTTAAGTAAATTCACTTGTAAAGTAGTAAAGAGAGCATTTACAATTTGATAATATTTTGCTTTGACTTAACTTTTGAGAATTATAACTAATGTCTTTAAAAATTTATGGGCATTTTTGTCATAAACTATATTAAAATCAAAGATGGAGCTCCTATAGTATTTTGTGGAGTGCCAATATCATTCCCCTTTATCATTTTCTACTAATTAAATTGAACTTAAACCGAACTTCAAATTTACAATCACACAAAAAATTGTTTAAGTTCAATTTGATATATTAATGAAATGAGCTTAAACGAGCTTTTAGCAAACAAACTTAAATCGAGTATCAAATAACTTGATTCATTTTTCATCTCTAAATTTCAGCTACTAATATGGAAAACAATAAGCAAAAAAGAATACATTGGAAAAGAAATTAAACACATTTCTATATTCACATTTTGTCACAAACATTTCTCATTGATTGAACAAGAATAATATGCGATCTTCACCATACACAATCAAGAACGAAAACAGGAAATTTCATATCGACCTAATCCTGTTTGTCCTACTACCCGAAAGTATGATTTGCATGGCCCGTCATTTCGGCCATTCAATGGCGCTACTCATCTCTGAAACGAAATTGCCTTTAAATGCAACTGCTCAGGGGATTAGCTCTTGGATAAGGAGTAGGTGAATTCCAGTCTTTGTCAGGTGCAGCAGATGGAATACATCAAATTGCTCTGTTATCGCCACAAGAAGAACGGAATTAAAATACAACGAAATAAATTCAGGGTTCGGTTTTCACGTGGCCTGGTGGTAGAGAACCTGAGAAAAGCAACAAAGAAAAATGCAATAAGCTTAAGAACTATGAGCCACAAAATGAAGTTCGATGAGACAACATATAATTTACCACCTAAATCTTGGCTGTTAAGAGGAGCAGTCGAGTTGAAGCCCATATGAACGACATTGTGAAGTTCATCCTCCCATACACTTGGTACCTGCAGATGATTTCATGTCTTATTTCTGACAAAAAATATGAGGATAATTACATGCAAAAACCCTTTACTTATGGGTAAGTACCACGAGCCTCCTGAAGTTTTGCAAATTACCAAGACATCCCACCAGAATCCTAACTCCTCTGAAAACAGGGGTAGAATTGTACCATCCTTACACAGACATCATGGGATGTTATGGTAATTTTTCAAACCTCGAATAGTTTTTCATAATGTTCCCACAATCACAGATATTAAACTACAAAAAGATGTAGAGCCAAATTGATGAAACTTACTTGGGATGTAGATTCTTTGAATCCTCCACAGGGAGCATTCGATTGAAAATTGATTGGTCTACGAAGGGATTCAGGAAGACCCGCCTGGATTAGTCCAGGATGTGACGGATGCAGCTGAGGAAAAGGTATCGTGATATCGGGTGGAAAAACCAGTGAAGATGACAGGCCACTTCTTGGTTGTAGAATCTGTTGTCAAATAATATTCATTTTAATAGATAAGCATGGAATTTCATGGATTAAAAAGGTTGAGAGATGGATGAGACGTATTCTTACATCTTTAGCTAGTAACCCTTCAATATTGAAGTCCAACCGAGGATTCACTGTTGCAAGCTTCATCGACAGGAACTGGACAGAGATATGCACTAATATTAATGATTTTTGAACTTAAGTGCAAGAAGGTTCAGATTTTAGGCTAAGAATAAGACGAAAAATGAACATTTTGGAATTATAATCTTTTTATACACCCAAAAATCTCAAAAGAAATTGACGAAAATCCCCTGAAACAGAGATACCTTCATGAAAAGTTAATCACTAACAGCTCAAGATCCTCATCAAAACTCTCCATTATTAAGAAAGTGGTTTTATGCTTATCAATACCTCGACCTGTCGCTGTAGTGATTGTACATAATTGATGATTTCATCCAGCATAACGGCTTTTCCAGTGACCTGATAAGGAAAAAATATCAGGGACTTCTATATACATTCTCTTGCTAATAATGAGACTTAACTAACACTATATACCTTGCTACAACCTGGCACAAGATCCTGAAGGAATTTCATCCTTTCACTAATCTTCTCCCTCCTTACCTATACCATTATCGAATAATCCAAATTCAAGACCAAATGACATGTTGCTCACTTTTTACAGTGTTATAACGTAAAAATATACTTTGATAACATCTTGAATGATTCTTACCCTTTCAGCAAGACTATGGCTGTTTGTGGCCTGACCTCTTCGTGCTCGAATGTGTATATACTCCTCCTTGGGCTGATCGGACCCTTGTGATCCCTGCTTACCATTCTTGCCACTGGGCTTACTCACTGAAGTCGGGTTTTGATCACCCTTTTGTTTAGTTTCCATATCCTTTGCTGTCTCGCTAGATGGTTGAGGAGCTTCATTGGTTTCGTCCTGCTCATTATCCTGGCACTGCAAGAAAAAACAATCACTCACAAAAGAATAACAATTTGTAGCACTATGGAAGACCTAAAAACAATTTATGCTATCGATGATATCCTTTGAATTAACAGAACAATGAACATCAGTTCAAATCCTGTGTAACAAAATCATGTGACAAGTGTATATACACGGATGGTTAACATGCGGAAAGAGAATTTCAGAATTTTCTCCACTTCACAGTTTCTTCTCTCTCCACAAAATTTAACCACCCGTGCATACACTTGCCACACAAGATATATGTAAAATACAAATAATTTGGAAGCAGTGTTATAGAAGATTTTTTTTTTTTTTTGATCAAAGTGTTATAGAAGATTTGAACAGCAACAAACAATGCTAGACCTGTCCAGTTCTCTTCCTCTTCTTAGAGTCAAGCCCTTTACCAGAAGACTCCCCAGCTGCACCATCCAACTCCTCTTGACCACCCCGGCCACTAAATTCAGCCTCTTCCGATTCATTACCCGACCTATCAACTCCATATTTCGTTTCATCAAGAGAACGCCCAAAATTTTCACTGTTCTTTTCATTCTTAAATGGACTCCCTTCAGTCCCATGCTTCCCAGGGAAGCAACCCTCTTTGGAAACTTCATTCGTGTTCATTTCATGTCTCTGAGATTGCATTCCAGGCAATGGTTTCGACCCGTTACCTCCAAACACCTCGTGGGGCCCTTGTACCCGAGAATAAGGATTTAACACATCAGGAACACTAAAAGGGTTCATCACTTCAACCAAATTCCCTCCACTGAAGCAAGAATATCTCGCTGCTCGTTCGATAAAATCTGAATCAGCTGGAAAATGAGGCAAGCTCTGAGGGATCATCCCGGGAACGGTTGGTAAAAACATATTCCCTCTCAACATTGCATTTTGGACATTCATATCAGTGTAGCCTAAGCTCTGACCGTTAATCGAATGGTCCCAAATGGGAGGGCAAAAAGAATCTATCATAGGAGCAGAAGAACAAGTGGAGGACTCAACCATTGAATTGCCTATTGGAATCATTCCAATGGATGTATTTGTTAGATTATTTCCATTTACTTGCCAGTTTGAAGACATATTAGGTGCTTGGTAGTTTACGGGCTCGTTACGCCCCTTCTGTGGCGCGATATTAGTATTCTTTCCATCCATATCCATCTTTTTATTTAGACAAGCTACAAGAAATCCAAACAGAGTACTAATTACAGCTCCATACAGTTCTTCTACTAATCAAACATCCTGACAACAATCAAAACTAGACAATTAACCATTTTAAACAAAAGGGCCTTAAAATTTTCAGTATCCCACTAAACCCCCAAAATTTGGCAAAAGAATATGGAACATAGTTAGTGTAAATTCAACTACAAGTTTTAAAACAAAAGTAGGCATCAAGAAACACCCTGACAACAATCAAAATTAGACAATTGACCATTTTAACAAAAAGGACCCTAAAAATTTCAGTATCCCACTAAACCCCCAAAATTTGGCAAAAGAATATGGAAGATAGCTTTAGCTAGTCTAAATTCAACAACAATTTTTTAAACAAAAGTAGGCATCAAGAACATAAAAAAAAAAAAAAAAGTACAGGGCTTTACTGAATTTTCTATAAAATGTTTGTGTAAAATTTAGTTGAACGGTCAAAGTACACACACTTCTATCAGAAATAATGACTCATAAATTGAAGGTAAACACCACACAAAGCCAAAAAATTGTAACTGAATGCCACCAAAACATTACTGCCACAGCAATTTCCAAAGCTTTTTCACTGAAATTAAAGCAAGCCCTTCAAAAATTAAAGCACCAAAAGGCCATTAAATGCCCAGAAAACACACACACACACACAGAGCACAGTGTAATAAAGGGCTCAAAAAAGTGTTCAGAACCCCAGTCAATTTTGAGACAGAAACATTGTTTTCACCATCATAAATACACTCATTTACACACAATATTAAGTAAGTACACTGAAGAAACAGATAATAAAAAGTGGGTAGAAGCAGAAAAGAAAAGATACCATTTTGCAGATTTTGTGGTGCCCTTTAAGAAATTGTGCACTATTTAGAGCAGCCTTTGAAGGAAAAATTCAAAATTTGAGTAAGGTACAGTGACAATGAGCATTCAAGAGAACAATAAAGATGGAGAGAGAGAAAGAGGGGAGAGAGAGAGAGAGAGAGAGAGAGAGAGAGAGAATGGTTTATTTGAATGAAGTGAAAAGGAAAGCTTATAAGGAAAGATGCTGGATTTATACCCACGCCTTGCATCAAATAGCGAGCTCTTTTGATCATTAAACAGTAACCACCGCCACTGCTACTTGTGAAGCATTTTGTATAAACGTTAGATTAGAGTGATGAAGGAAAAATTTATGTTAAATCGAAATTAATGATTATAGTGTTTATATCTCAAAGTAAGGTATATTGTGTGCGATTTTCATACACAGTTGTGTAAAAGAGATAGACACAAAATTCACACTCGAATCATTGAACTCGATTTTGACATAGAATTACCCAATGATGAATGATGGACGCAGAGTAATTGGGTTCTTAAATTATTTGCTTGTAAATGAGTCGTTTTGAAGAAAAGAAATGGTAAAACAAGACTATATTTCTTATCACAAGGTAACATGAATCAGTTGGTAAGAGACGGGTTATTTTCTGTCAAAAAGTTATATGCTTGATTTTTTTTTGACCGATATGAGGACGGTGTCGGCGGGCGATTTGTAAATATTTATATAGACTAACTTTGGTCTCGGAGGCATTTGCCTAGCCTTGATACATCACGGAGCGGACTTTACTCAAGTTTTTGTTAATCAAAAGAAAAAAGTATAGTGATTGAAATAATCTGAATATTATTTGAGACTTTGGAGCAATCATTTTATGTTAGTGTGTTGATCCGTAATAGTTGATTCAGTGAGGACTAAGTGCTACAATTCTAATGTGTGGTGGGACGACGAAGACCAAATCGAGCTCTATATTTTGGTGAGGTTTGACGAAATGAGCATTCAATAACGTTTAAGTTTTCTCTGTTGGATAGTCACTACGAGTTCAACAGACGTAGATTTTTTATTTAGGAAAAAAAAAGAAAAGAGAAAAGAAGTAAAAAATAAACTCTTTACAAGTGGTTTGAAAATTTGAATGAATGTTTTAAGTTGACTTCTCTTTTTGCTGCCTTGATATTTTAGTGTCACTTGCTTAATAAGAAGATTTGAATGAATCTAAGAACTCCAAATAATATTTTAGAAAAAAATACTAGAACTTTCTTAAAATAAACTTTTATATTGAAAAAGTGCATAATAATATTTTTAATCTAAAACATCTGTTCCGCCAACTTTTCATTAAAAAATTTTCAAAATTTAGGGTTAATAAAAATATGAACTTAATTGCCCTTAGACTTCTAAATAAAAAATTAATCAATTATACTTTTGTAGAGAAATTTATTTGTTTAGATCTTTTGTATTGATAGTTAATATTAATTGTAATTTTAATTTTGAACATCTAGATTTTTAAATCATTTTAAAAATTGAAAAGATGGTATTTTTAGATAATTAACATGTTAAAGTCAAAATAAATTATATACAAACATATGAAACATTTAATAATAATAAACCAAATTTTCTTTATACAATTTATCAACTTGAAGATTCCAAAACAAATTTTTTTTGAAAAAAAAATCGAATGATCAATTCTTAACTTAACGCGTTAAGGGTAATTTAGTCCAAAAGTTTTTAATCTTAACTTTTGAGTTTTTTCAAATGAAAAATTTGTAGAATGATTAACAAATATTTTATGGGTTTGGGTTTTTGGATATAAAATTTCATTTTAGAGGAGTTTTAGTAATTTTGCCTAATTTTTATTGTTAAAAGTATTTGAACATGGAAACTATATATATAGTTCAACCAAAATTTGTATGATTAGGTAAAAAATTATTTTGCTTACACTTATTTGAACAAAGAAGAGTTTTTAATAATATTTTCCCAAATTTTACAATATATACACTTGTTATAATTGTAATCTTGTGGCACATGTATAGTAACAAAGAAGACTCAAGATGGGTTCATGTGAGCCATTTCTTCGTGGAGAATATGGTTCGGTTTCAAATTGATACCTCCTCTTTTTGGGATTGGGAGCCCCTGCTAGTGGTCTCTTGTAATGCACAAAATTTAGTCATTGTTTCTAGTGTCTATTGTTCTAGGTGTTGTGATTGTGATGTTTTTGTGCTTTCATCTTTGAGTTTTATTTGTTTTATGATAAATCTATCATTTGTGTTATTGGTCAGAAAATGTATCTATTTGTATTCGATATTATTATATCTTTTTGTTCGATTAATACATAAATTTTAATTATCCAAAAAATATAGTAGTAAAGTACAATAAAATAGTATTTGCCTACTTCTACAACACTCAAATCAGTTTTATTTTTTTAATCAAGAATGCAAAACAATTACGAAGATCTTTTTACTTGTACATAAATATTTGTTGTTTCTTTTTAATGCAAATCATTCACACATCAAGTATGATAATACACTTATTAATTGACGCGGGTGCTGTCAAATTCGAGTAGTTTAAATTTTTTTGAATAAATTTAGCAGTACCGGCCCTCTTTTACTCCAAGATAAAGAAATCTATTATTATTATACTTGTAGAATAGTACAATTATTTAATAGTAGGACTATAAATACACATAGCACCTATATACAATGTATAACTAATGTTTTAAGCCTAACATTATTAAATGTTCACTTTACCGTATTTGAAGAATTATTTACCTGCATATATTTATCCAACCTTTACTTTGTAAGGTTATTGATTTGTACCTTAAGTTTAACAGCTTTTATGAATTTAACTTTACTTTTGCTTGTGTTTATTTTAGTAATAAAAGATAGAACTGGATTGAGCTAGCAACTGACAATGCCAACTCTTAGCATTAGAATAATTTACTATATATATTATTTATTTTTCTGTATGTTACATTGTCCTTTATTACACCTTGGGGCAAGAGCTCATAATAAAAAAAATTTAGGGTTTGTTTGGTCAAGAGAGGTAGCTTTTTTTTTCTTCTTTTTTTTGATAAGCAAGAGAGGTAGCCTTATATAGCTTGTTTTCACACATTTCATGGCCACCTAGGTTGCTTCTAGAGCTGGTTTTACTATGACTAGTCTATGCTCTAGAGTCTAGGGTGTCTCATTTTGATAACTCTACCTTATATATCCAATGCAATTTGCCCAAATATATGGGGGGAAATACAAATATTGGTATCGATAAAGACTAACTCTATTCGTAAAAGTTGATATTCCAAGATATTAGAGATTTTGAGTTCTATTTTAACCGGCATGTGAGCATTTTTCACTTTCATAATAGTTGTTAGAAGATTATAATAATATTAGTTGGTGTTATAATTTGATATTCATGAAATGTATCATGTGACTGTTCCATTATAAAAAATAAAGAAATTCAAATGTTGGCAAATGGTATTTCACCTAGAAAAATTACTTCTATAATGTCAAGTGAGTCTTGTAGAGTTTGATAATCATGCATGTACGATGAATTTTACGTAAATTACTATATAATAAGTTGGGATTGATATAAGTACATCATCTTAAAAAGCTATATGAATAACTATTTTTGTTCTCTCTTTTTTTCTTTTCTTGGCTTCCAAATTTTTGAAATTATTCGGATTTTTTTTTTTATACATATAGGGAATTTTAGTTCCAAACTAATTAGGTCGGGCATAAGTAATTCACTTATCTGAATAATATTTGTTATATAATATATGTAAACTTATGGAGAGTGACCAATTGCGCAAACACAAAACACCAATAATAACATTTGTTATATATTAATAGTTGGTTTGCCCCCATACCATATTTGGGTTCTTCATTGAGTCGAAGTGTACTTCCCTTTTTTCTGAATCAATTATGTGTAATAATATATAATGAATATCAGTTATTGTCAATATTTAATAATTAGTAACAATTGACAATATAGAACAACTACAATCTACTACATCTGCTAAGAGAAGACCCACATATTGGTGGAAATAGAAATCAATATTTCTAATATCTTGGTGTTTCATTTCGTCAGTAAAGCCGGAGATCATTGGTGAATCGAAGTGTAATTCACTTACTTTTCAATCAATTATATAATAAATGTAATTCACTCTCCTTCTGAATTATAATTGAATTTGAGTAAAGATTTCCTTCGTAATCTTTTGTAGTTATTGAGTGACTAAGAGGGTGTTTGGCTAAGCTTAGTTTAAATAGCTTATAAACTTTTAGTGCTTATAAGAAGTTTTTAGAGTTTATAAGCTCTCTATCTAATAAACTCTTAAAGAATAAGTTTGCGTCTCCTTACTTATATTTTTAACAGCTTATAACCTCTCAAACAACTTATAAGATGTTTTTAAGAGCTTGTAAGCTCAGCGAAATACTCTCTAAATGTTATATGATTGGCATTGCCTAATTAATGGTGACAACGAGAATCAATTGAAAAAACGGTATTACATGCATAAATATTTTTATATATGTAATAAACACATTATACGTCTTTGAGAATATTATAGTGTTTAAATCTTTTCATTTTATGATTAACATAAACTAATTAATTAAATCTCAATATTACATACCAGGTGACGGCGCAAATTCCGGTTAAATAACAAATCAACCTAAGTTTTACCGTACTCTAACTTAAGCTAAAACATTAAGCATAATTATAAATCGAATTCATGTTATGAATAAAAATTCGCCTACTATTGGAAGAAAATATATAAGAGCCATATCTCTAATTTGAAAAACAAAAAAAAATGTAGATTTATTGATTAAATTAATAATTTGTGCAATTGCAAGATAAAAATTTCAGAAAAAGAAATATGGGACCAATGTGTAATAGATTCCTCTGACAGTTTTATGATAATTGGTACAGTCTTTTAAGGTTCAAGTCAAGGTTTTCATTCCTCTGCCAATTAATAATAATGGGTATTTATTTCCAGAATAGTAATAATGTAATATGGCACTATAAAACAAATAAAGAGTTCACCCAAAAAAAGTTAAAATACATAAATAAAAGAAATAAAGAGTGACAAATACTTATACAGATACCTATTTAATTTTCTTTGTTGTAAATTGTTCTTTTTTAATAATTGATTATTGTTACACAGAGATATTATATGGATGTATAAATGCGACAATGTTTTAAATTATTATTATTAATATCGATTATTTCGTTTCAATCAAAGTTTACAATATTGTTAGTAATACAATAACTTCGTCAAGTAAGTTACACGATTGAAACTGAAGACAACATGTGTAAAAGAGGTTTTACAAGGAAGATATGTAAACTTTAAAATAGCGAAAAAAATCTAAGCACAACTTTACTTTACTTAAATATATGAAAATTATATGACTTCTAGTTTATGTCCATGTTTATATCAATTCGATTAAAAAACTACACGGTATTATTTACTTTCATTTTATATTGATCTTCATTTTTTCACTCAAACTTATTAGTTTATGTTGCAAGATCTGGCCAGTATTTATTTTTCTTCTTGATTTTCTATAAATATCACATGGCCAGTTTTGTAAGTCAAATTTTGACCTTCATGGCTCCAAGAAAAAACTATTATATTTATGACTTATAATTTCTTAATAGAATCGATGTTGAAATAATTCCATTAGTAATTATGTTCTCACTTTGTATCAATCTGAACAAATAATTAAAAAGGCCCATTTGAAAGAAAAATTTAGTACTCACACCGAATTTGTTCTGCATGAATATTCGTATACATTTTTATAATTAGTAATACTTTTTATGACTTTCTAATGGGAAAGATAAAATATTAAATAACAACACCGCCGAATCTTATAGTTTTTACACATTAAACATTGTTCTTAAGCATTCATTTGACTTTCTTAAATAAATTGAACTTAAAAATGTATATTATATATATATATATATTGAGTAATATATATCATTGAAAAAATGTAAAAAAATTGAAAAGTAAAAGAGGGTAAACATTTGAGGACCATGCACATATAGAAATCTTGAAAGAATTATTGAAGACTTGAAAATTTACTTAAAAATAATAAGTCATTAGTGACAAAATGGCAAGTGACAATAATTTTTGCTTTGTCACAAAACTAAGTTTGAGATATTTAATAGTGACAAAATTTGTATATAAGTTGTCATTTTTTATAATTAATGACAAGGAAATTGTTGTCAATATTGACAATTAGTGACACACTTATTGACAACAGTTATAGTTGTCACTTTATTTGTGTAGTCATTAAGTTGTCACTATACATGTGTCACTAATGATCAACAGTGACAACTTTAAAGAAACTCTTGTCACTAAAAATTCTTATTGTGACAAAATAAAAATTATTGTCACTCAATATGTGTATCTAGTGACAATTTTGACATTGTCAGTTCAAATTTTGTCAATAATATTACTTTTTGTTGTAGTGATTAGAGAATTAACATATGTGCATAAATTTTTTATGTCCATATATTTATGCAATTATTTTGGGTTACTTGTACTTTATTGTTGGGAATTGTTTTTTTTTAATAGGGAGAATATAATTTCTTGGCCTAAGAAGTAATAGTTTATAATAAGAGTAAAATTGCAATTCAACTGCAGAAAATTAATAGCAGAGCTCTTGTAATGTTCAGATTATGCTTGACCGTACCATAATAATAATACTATGTTATTGTGGAATATTTAAATTTTTTATTGGTAATCGTGGAAATATTTAGATTGAACATAATTATTTCAAATAATAAATTTCATTAGAACTACCCCACCAATTAAATTTTCTTCATCATTAGGATAACTTACTTTAAAGTTGAATGACGAATCAAATCACGCAATACTAAATTTGAGATTGATGGTTAAGAGTTTATTGAGCTCATATCTATAACATAGTGCTAAAAGTTCAACTCGAATCCAAATCAATTAAATTTGAGTAATAATTTTGAGATTTATCATTAAAAGTTCGTTGAACTCATCTGATTGTTAATATAAGGCTTGAAACACCACTTTTGTGTTCGATAAGGTCTAAATTCGTTTCGGTTATTAGTAAAAAAGTATTATAATTGTGTAAAAAGATCAAGTTCCTAAAACTGAATTCAATTAAAGTTAGATTCAATTAATAATGAAATCTAACCAAAATATATATTTTGAAATTCGATAATAATCCAGACTAATTTAAACAATACTTCATTTAATTAACTCAACTAGATTCATTTACAAACCCAAACTAGTTTATGTACTATTATTATAAATGAATTCAAACCCAGATCAATGGAAAGTAGTAATGAATATATATATATATATATATCTTTCATAAATTTATTCTCAAATCTGTATTAGCATTTGTTTAAGTTTTTGTAGCTGTGTAGATGCACTGTCCCTTTCTCTTTCTCTTATGTCATTATTAGTTGGCCTCGGGACTTGCATATCTCAAAGACCCAAGTAAGCAAGTCTTAGAATCATGGAATCTCCTCTGCTTTAATTGCTTTACTAATTCCTAATTAATACTAATTAAATAGGTAATACAAGGACTCAAAATGATTTGTATTGATTAGGGTTGGTTTTACTAGGGTACTATAGAAGCAAAACCAAAGTTCATCCAATATTATAAAAATGAGGGTAAGTTTGGCGCAATGATTGTACTTTTGATATTCGTAATTTTTAAGAGTTCGAGTCAAAAACACTTTTCAGGTATTGTTATTTAGGAAATGAAAATTATTTTTTTAAGTTCTTCAAATACAATAATAAGTGTTTTATTAGAATTAGAAATTAGAGTTTTTGCCAATCTCAATTTTCATAAAAAAATCAATTTTCTAATATTAATTTTCACGAAAGTCAATTCTTATAGAATCAATTTTTTAATTGTTGCGCCAAACTCACACTAGATTAATAAGACTTACCTAACCAAGTGGACATGCGAGCGTAATGAAATACTCACATCATTGTATGTAATCTCACGAGTCACGCCCCAATTCTAATATATACTACGTACTCATGTAAGCAAAACCCGATGGGTCAATAAATAAACCTCCCATTTTTTTTTCATATATATAATATGGTTTCCATAATTATAATATATCCTACATGTATTTATAGATATACGAAAGATCATGGACAAAAATCTACAAGAAGATAGTACAAAGAAGAAGACGATATAATAAAAACAACCTACCACCCTTTTGTATAAAGAAAGTTGATTAGATTCCTTAGGGCCCCTTATCTCCAATTATTATATGTATGAAGAAGCCAAGAACATAACGAATGGGGCGTCGCCACGTGGAATTTGGTGCCCTTATGATAGGTGGCCTATTCATCTGTGTTTGTACATGTAAAAGAATAACAATTAATTATTATTTTTTCGATAGAAAGAATAACAATTAATTACCTATTGTAATAAATTAATTGAGAGTAAGAGTTGGTTCATAGTTGGCATTGGCTCTTCTTTTGGGAAAGCTAAAAAAATAAAAAATAAACAAGAACCAAATCCCTTCAAAGCAACATGGAATTGAAGTTGGGTATTCGAGATCTCTTAACAAGAGCTTTATAATTCTTTAACATAAAATCAAAGCCTGTTTCTTTGATGATTACTCTCTCTCTCTCTCTCTCTCTCTCTCTCTCTCTCTCTCTATATATATATATATATATATATATATATATATACACACACACACACTTATATGTGTATGTGTGTGTGCATGCTGTGGAAATCTTAATAAAGTGAAGTTGGTCTTGAGCTTTAATCAATTGGAGGAAGCACGTTTGGAAGTTTGAATTATGTCAAATTCATTATTGTACTTGTACAAAGGTTTAGAAATATGGACGTATTATTAAACTAGATGAATCTTATGATCACTTATTGCATGCCAATTCTACACGATTTATGTTGATCAACTTTTAAGTCAAAACCGTGAGCGATGTATTGCTTAGGTGATAAAATTAAGGTACGAAATTCTGGGACACTAGTTGTAACCCTGTGTCTTGGCACGAGATATTTATTATATATATGGATACATAACATAATTTATTTATTTATAGTCTACAAAATTAAAAGATTTGATTCAATTTTTTTATAAGTATTAAATCATATTAGTGTAATTTTAAAGTATACATATGAATCTTAAAACAAATCTTCAAAAAATAAGTGATGGAAAGCTATCATAAATAAGAGAATAATAATATTTTTATTTGAATTCAAATCATGATGATAACTAAACCGTGACTGAAAGCTAACATAATTTATTTCTTTATAATTTTTAAAATTAAAAGATTTGATTTAATTTTGACAATTATCATAAAAGATAATATTTTATAGGAATATTAAATCATATTAAATTAGTTTTAAAAATATAAGGCATGATTGATGAACATAGTAAAATAAATATTTATGACTATTTTAGATAAAAATTGATGATAAGTTGATAAATACATTTATGCATATTAAAATGAATAAATATATAATAATTACTTATGTTGCACATTTGACTTAAATTAGGTTATCCACGTATGTGCTTACTTGGATAGCCTCAAAAGTTGTTTTTATTATCTATAGATATTATTGTTACTTTACCCAAAAGTATATGATGGACTAAGATAAAAATTGATAATTATACTTACTTAAGTTATATACATATATATACTTGTTCAATTTTGTTTACGTAGCTAAATTGAATTTAATCAAACAATCCACATATGCACTTACTTGGATGACCTCAAAGTTTGCATTTTATTTTATATATATATATATATATTAATATAGTTATTTCATACTAAAGATGTTCATTTTCAGAAATGTATGTTGCACTTAACTATGTTCTATGGAATGATGCAATTATATGTTCAAAAATAAATAAATGGATGTAATTATATTGTTTGTATCCACCAAACAAATAATAATAAAGAAAGAAAAAACGTTTTCTCAAATAGACTGTAGGCATTTATTTCAGCATCATTTTTTTATCCGGAAGAACGTAATTGACCAAGAATAACGTCCGGAACCATGTTATTCTTTATGTGTGTGTGTGGGGAGGGGGGGAGTGGGCAATCACCTCGCGTCAATTGGCACTTAGGATGGTGCTTTGCGTTGTCAAATGTGTAATGAAATAATTATTAAAAAAATGCAAATATAAAAAGAAAGAAATTAAAGTAGCGTATATACTAAACTTAAACGCTATACTAAAATTAAAACTTTTGGTTCAATTAATAGTAAGCATTTTATCCCACACCTGCCGTTACCGACGAAGCCATTGACATTAGCAAATAGCAAAATTCAATAAAATATGGGCTTCACCTAGAATTCCCTCGAAATTTCAGCGTTTACATTGTATTTATTTGTGATACTCTTTTGTATTGTATTGCACAAATACACGCGCACAAACATATATATATATATATATTATAATGTATAAACATGTATATAATATGAAAACAACTCTATAAACTTACTGAATTTAACAAGATTGAGAAATCACAAGACATTGCATGTTCTAATGTATAACATGATATCTACTCAACATAAGTAGTAAGTGGTCCATAAGAGAAAATATTGCTTGGACAGAGCATCAAAGCACTTGTTATTTTCAACATTTGATGGCTCAATTTATGATTTGTGCCCCTACATATTCATCCACACAAATCAATAATTTAAACTTTGTTTCTAATTCAAAAGTACATATATATTATATGGCAGGGTGGGAAGGAATCACAATCTAAGTATATGACAATCATCAATTGTTTTTTTTTTTTTGTGAATTTCTTGCAAGAATGATAACTCAACATGGTGAGAACATCGGATAATCAGAAGACTTTCTCCTAAACTATTTCATCACTTTTGGCACTTTTTTGGGCCATGTCTAAGTTCATAAAAGATCCTTTCATCATAAGATAGCTTGTAAGGGAACTTTTAATATAGTGAGCAATTGCAAAAATTGATTGTTATAGGTGGTGGTGCCTAACATTGTAAAATTTGTACCTTCTTAAAATTAAATTATACGACAGCAATTATAAAGTGTTCCGCTAAAAACTTAATCAGAACTTGTTAGTTTATAAGATGTTTTTGAGTTTGTAAAATGTTAGATTTTAGAACTTTTAAAATGTTTTGATAAAATATGATCGTGATTAATGAAGCTTATATGACTAAGTAATGACAATTCAGCAATTTACAAGGTATGATCAAAGAAACTTAAAAATATTCAACATGCTGGGACTTGCATACCCTTTTCTGAGGAGGATATATAAGAATCTCGTTGTTTATTTTATGAGCATATAATCTCTTAGAACTTTTCCCGAAGATATGACATTTTATTATATCTCAAACGTTAACATTTTATAAGATATTTTAAATAGTTTATAATTAAGTTTAGTCAAACACGCCTTAGCCACTAGATACTATATCAACCTCGACGACATCAAGATTTCTACACAAATTTCCTCATCTTCATTCCTAAGAACCATCTTTAAGTTGGAGAAAATTATCATACTTTCACATTGGCTTAACTAACTTGATGTCCTCTATTTTCCACAACGAGCTAAGCTAATCACTTTTTTTCACATCGAACATGACATTATTAATACAAATCAAGCCAAAAACACAACATCTCCATTTTATAACACTTGAAAGTTGGCTGCGTTATATTGTTTTAGGAAGTCTTAGCTTTTATTTGATATTTCAGGACCAACTTTGTCTCTTTTGTTTCTCTCATAATTAAGTTAGTAATGAAATTATATATTAGGTCAATGTTGGTTGATTTGTTATCGCATTAAAGAACAAGTTGTACATGTATTAGAGATTGTGATTACCCCATAACTCTGAGTACTAGAAACTCGTAAAAGTGGAAACTAGTAAAAGTGACTGGACTTTTTTTTTTTGGTGTATACTAAGGGTTTCCCCCAATTGGACGCTGGAGATTATTCCCTTCGAGGCGTAGAGATCACCGAAGTGTGTTTTGACTCTCCCAACAAAGTCTTTTCCATATACACTGCCAGGAATTGAACTCTGGACAAATGTTTAAAGAACTCAGCTATCTACCAATTGTGCGGGACCTTGTTGGTGACCGGACATATATATAGCAGTATAGGTCTAAAAATGAAAGGGACAAACTATTATTTTTCCTTACTTCTTGCAAGGTGCTGTCACTCTCATAAGTGTACATTTTTAAAAAATAAATAAATGAATGATTGTGTACAATTATATTTCACAAGTTACAATCAATTAAATGAAACAGGAACTAAGTAGTGTGCTTTTCAATTCATCCTTAGTTATATAAACCCCACCATAAAGATTTGCCTAACTATCCTAAAATTAAGTAGGATAGATAAGGGCTCATATTAGTTGGATGTCTAATCATTGTTTCAAATAGGTTTCTCTGATCAGGAATGAAAAATGTCTTTAGCTTAATGATTTAGATGTGAGTTTGGTGAAATATAAATTATCTATATTCATACTTAAGTAATTAATTTTATATTGAGAAGTTTGATTAATCAACTTAAAATAAATAGAGTGGTATCATACTTTCCAATGATTGATTAAGTTTGATCAAATTAAGAATATGCATTATCTTTTTCGCTTATCTTGATAGTAACATAGATAGACTTTCTGCCACTTTGCTATGTCTATCCATCTATATCAATATTATATATATATATGTATATATATTACGTAAAGAAACAAGTAAAATTAAAGCAATGGAAAGGCATCGAAAATTAAATTTCATAAATATGTTTTTAGACAATAAATATATGGTTTTGAATAACTTATTTATACAATGTAGTTATTATAAAAGCAAACACAAAAATCAAAAGATATATAATCAATAAATACATCTCAATATTGTACTTGTACAAACATTTTCTTTTCTTTGTCATCTAGATATTTAAATAAGGCCTTCCAAAGTCCTTTTTCTACCCTATCTTGGGATGAGTCCATTGATAATGAACACTTGAAGATGAATATCTCAATTTGAATCTTTATTTCTTAAATGACCCATAATATATATATATATATATATATATATACACTTTGCATATTTTGTTTTCAAATTTATCTTGTAGGCTTGTTTGGGCTTGTTTAAGTGATCCAAGCGGACCAAAAAGCCCAAAAATCTCGTATTGCCTGTGGGCTATGGCCAATCAAATTGGCCCAAGATTATTCTATTCCTAAGCTAATTTGGCCCATATAATGTTTAAGTCTCCGGAAAATCGCATTTTTAGTCCCGTAACTTTGCCCCATTTCACTCTTGGTCCCATTAATTACGGGATTCTCACTTTACGTTCCATATCTTTCAAAAATTCTTACTTTTGGTCCCAAACCCCTGATTCCGTCTATTTTTAACGTGAAATGGCACGTGAGTGGCCCGTGCGCCGTTAGCCAGCTGGGGTTGGGGGAGGGGGGGGGGTGTTCACTTTGATTGTTTGGGAGGCAAAATTGGCCCCAAAATTGAGAAAAACCTATCTAATTTTGCCCCAAAATCTGATTTCCCGTTCCTTTTTCTCAATTTTACCGCCAATTTCACCTCCCAAACAATCAAAGTGAACACTCCCCCCCCCCCCCCAAAACCCAGCTGGCTAACAGCCCACGGGCCACTCACGTGTCATTTCACGTTAAAAATAGACGGAATCAGGAGTTTGGGACCAAAAGTGATAATTTTTTAAAGATATGGGACGTAAAGTGAGAATCCCGTAACTAATGGGACCAAAAGTGAAATGGGGAAAAATTACGGGACTAAAAATGCTATTTTCCCTTTAAGTCTCATTTAACGACAAAGTTATATGATTTTCGTAATTCTTATTGGAGAAATTAAATAAAGCAAAAAAATATCATTAGATAAAAATTACATTCGTTTAACCACAAGGGTTGTCCTAGAAGAGGGATGATATTTAGCGAGTTTCGGAACTCGGGGTCCTAGATCGATCTACATTATCATCATGAATGGTGTAGATCACTCGGGACCTTAAATTCCAAGACTCACCTAGATAGAAAACAGCGTGATGGGCCCACTGGCATGTCTTTCTGTATGTAGTTTGTCTTAACCATTGGTTGCACATTAATTCAGATAATATAAAATTTACATAATTACTTTGACTTATATTCTTTACTATAATATAGCTTGCAGGCTTGAAATTTTAAATATTTTTTTTTAAAAGAACATTTCACTCTTTTTGATCATATTAATTTCGAATACACCACATCCAAATTAAGAAATTAGTAGATAAGGAACACATTTTTATTTCATGATAATAACGATTAATGACAAATTATAATGCTAATGACATTCCCAATACTTAATTACCACTTACCAATATTTAAGTACTGAGACTTAGGGGTGTTCGTTCGGTCGTTAAACGAGACAATATCCAACTGCTCACGTTAGCATCGACCACCGTCCTTTAATCACCAGACGGCATGAACAAGAAATCTTAAATGAGAAGAAGAATTCAAGAAAAAGATCCACAAAGTATTGATTATCTCAAGGTGTGCGCTTCAACCTTTGTTAATTTAAGTCTTTAATTCTGTCAAAAATAAATGTCAAAATGTAACAATGTTTATGATTGCTCAGTTAATCAATGGTACTTTAGAGGGGCTAATTGAATTTTTCGTCCTGTATCTTTACTAGTTTTGGATTTTGGTACTCTTTTTTTTTCGATTTGCAAAGTCGTCCCGCGATAATTATCAAACTTTTGGCAATTTTAGTCCGATTTTGACCGGAGCTAACCATATTGGCCAGAATTTGCCATGTGTAATGCTGACCGGACAAAATTGATGTGATGACATGCCAAATAGACGCTGATTGGGACAAAATTGATTTGGTGGCATGGCAAGTTCCGGCCAAATTGGTCGCTCCGGTCAAAATCGAACTAAAATTGCCAAAATTTTGGTAGTTATCGGATGATTTTGCAAATCGAAAAAAAATGCAGGACTAAACTCCAAAAGTGGTAAAAATAGCAGACGAAAAATGCAATTAGCCCTACTTTAGAGGGGAAAAAAAATCAGGATTTAAGGATTGCTTGATGAATTGATAATTCATTATCTCATAAGTTCTTGCTTTTTATTTAATTACTGAATTATTATGCTGTTTATTAAGCTTTGATTATTGAATTATTCATTAATAAATTTTGCAATATAACGCTCTTTTTTTTTTTTTTTGGCAGTGTTCAATAAGAACATCATAAGAATGACAAGTTATGCTATTACATCTGATATATCCGATCCAGACATGCAAAAATTCTTCCATGAAGGAACATTCTCGTACAACTTTAAGGATGTCGAAGAATTACAAAATGCATTAAAAATATCATCCGCAATTTGGGACATGGAAACATTAATTCACGAGCAGAAACAAAAAGTTGTTAAGGCCGAGGAGCGATGTACTATGTTGTCTGAAAATAATTCACAACTTAACAATGAAGTAGAGTTTCTAAAGTCGAGAATGAAATGCACGGAGATATCTTTCAACCAGGCTACTTTTCGGGAAATATCAAGTGTAAAAGATATTAATATCATAATTGGCATTATTATGGATACAGTTATGCAGCTTGCTATGGAGAGGGAGCGTATACAGAAACAGGTATACATATATACATATATGTTGTGTTTTTATATAAATATAAACTGAATGGACTTGTAAATTCATTGCAGATGATATCTTTGATGGAGGAAAATAAATCGTTGGGAGTGAAATTACTGAAGCAAGAGGTTGAGAGCTTGGTACAGATTGGTAAATGTTGTAGAAGTAGTTATAAATTATTAGGAATTTTTGTTCTTTTGTTATCAGTTTTAGTAGTAGCACATTTGTTTCGTGAAAAAGTTTGTCGCATTTAAATCTGTCAAAAGTTGATTCTTCGATTAGTTTTGTGCAAGGGCTTAGAGAAGCAAATGTATTTTTTTTTTTTTTTGGAGAATAAGAGTTTAGGTAGGGTCGGCTCCGGTCACCTACCAGGGCAGGGCATGCCTCCGGGATCTTAGGGCACTTATAGAGATACTCATAGACCTACCAACACAGCCCTCACGTCGACAGAAGAAATCGAACATACAACCTTCTGAGGGGAAGTGACCCGTTCTTACCAACTGAACCAACTTATGTTGGCTAGAACTTAGAAGCAAATGTACTTGAGTTGTGGTTTGAGTTTGTTTTTATCTATTTATTAATTAATAATGACATGTATTTTGATACTATTTTGAACCCGGAGAAAGGTTTTCCATGCAAGAAAATTGTAATCATGAACAAAATATAATATATACTAATAGAAACAGGATCGAACTGAAGCATATACAACTATACATGAATAATGTTTTAGAACGTAGCTAGGTTCTAGGTATTTGAGTTACACATGTATTGAGCTTGTCAATCAAACACCTGATAATCTACGAAAATAAAAAATTAAAAAAATATAATTTTTTGCCTATGTGCTAATTCGTAGCATCTGTTAAATTTCGATAAGTATGTTTATCAATGAGCATACATATATGAACTATGAAGAGAAGACATTAGGCCAACACACTTCTTTTACATTTCTTAATTATGGAAGTTTGAAACTTGAAAAACATATATGGATCATATATCCACATAGATTATATTGGAGTTGTAACATGAATTTGATATAAGTACTATTATAAATCTCGAGAAACGTCTTTCATGAAAGCAAATTATAGTCTTCCTAAAATATAATCCCAAAAACAATGCACAAATCTAAGCATACATTGTAAAATCATATATTTTTTACTCGAATTAAATTTTTGTTATGTAACACTTACAAAGTAAAGAAACATTATAGATCATATTTTGTCTGCTTTCCCCTACTTATTTTATGTTCTTGTCATATATGATAAACTCGGGAGTAATCGTGTTCCTTAATTTAATTACATAGCTAAACTCACTTTTGAAACGACGACTAATGTCTCATATAAATCTTCATTAGTTAGTCACATTATATAGCATAATAATACATAGATTACTGAGGATAAAAGGCATATTACCTCCTTGTGTTCTTGAAAAGAGGCATATTACCCCATGTGTTATTAAAAATGGCTGATCACCCCATTGTGTTATTGGCAAATAACACCCAAACTCATTTATTCAATCAAAAAAAGACAAATATACCCTTAATATAATTATGAGAAAATTTCACTTTTGGTCCCATAACTTAGGCTTTTTTCAATTTTTGGTCCCATAAGTTAGTCATTTTTTCTCAATTTTGGTCCCATTACTGATTTCCATCAGAAAACTAAAGGAGACGACACGTGAGTGGCATGTGCTCTATCTAAAAACTTTTTTTTTTTAATTTTTGATTTTGATTTATCCTTTTTCTTGTTCATCTTCTTCACCAAACTTAGACCCAAAAAACCCTTATTTTTAATCTCTACACCCAATCTTCTTCTCTCACTCCATATTTCGGCGCCGTCACCACCTTCAATCATATATTCCGGAGCCACCACCATCCCTCAATCTAGTTCTGCTGCCACCCATCCAAATCCTCGATCGCCACCACCACCACTCTAACCCGAGATCCGCAACCACCACCACCCTCAATCCAGATCCGCAGCCACCCATCCAAATCCGCCACTACCACCACCACTCTCACTTTGGATCCGCAACCACCACCAATTCATCTTCTTCCCCACACCCAAGCCCAACCAACTCGCCATCTCTGCTACAATATTCTTCATCTTCTTTCTTCATCTTCTTTGGTGAAGAAGATGAAGAAGAAAAAGAAAAAGAAAAAGAAAAAATCAAAAAAAAAAAAAAAAAAAAACAAATAAGTTTGACTAACGGCGCACATGCCACACACTTGACTTCTGCCGTTAGTTTCTGACGAAAATCACTAATGGGACCAAAATTGAAAAAAAATGAAAGTTATGGGATATAATGTGATAAACTCGTAAACAATGAGATCAAAATTGAAAAAAGTCTAAGTTACGGAACCAAAAGTGCGATTTTCCCTATAATTATTATGAGATATCTCTTCATTTATTTTTTCTTTTTAATTTTAAAAATTATAAAATATAATGTAGTTCTATACACATAGTAGATTATAAATAATTTTGATATGTAATTTTGTTTAAAAATATGTGAAATAACTTTTTTTGTTTATATTTTCATTATTTTACTCAATATGGTGTAAAACATTGAAATAAATAATATATAAACTTTAAATTTTATGTTTTTTTTATCTTAAATGACATGCATATACTAAAATATGGTCAAGAAAAATTTCAAATAGCCATTATACACCATAAATATATTGAACATCATAATGTTTGTGTGTTACATTATTATCATATTTTATGATATAAGTTATAACATTTATAATTAAAGAATATGTATAAAAATAAATATTTTTTAATTTTATATATGTTAGAACAACCTCATATACCAGTAAATAAAAATGCTAGGTATACTTATTTAATAACTATTGTTTTAAATCAATACAAACGATAAAATAAAATTTGGTGATTTTTTAAAATAATTTATTTAAAATTCTTTGCAATATGCATAAGGGCATAGTTGACATTTTAATGAGTTTGGGTGTGTTTTGCCTCTGAAAACACAAGGGGGAAATCAACCTATTTTTATAACACAAGAGGCAATAAGCCCCTTTTCCATAACACAAGGGGGGTAATATGCCATTTACCCAGATTACTAACACTAGATTACATAATTTTTTATTTTTTTTGAATTATAACAGTGGAAAGATAGGAGGTAAGGACTCAAACACTTAACCATTCACTTAATAGTGAGAGGTGATTGCCGCTAAAGCAAATGGTTTTTGGCTCCTGAAATCTTTTTACATGGAGAATCTTGTTACAAGATTATCACTTTTTGTGTCATCTACGCACATATTAGTATAATTATAAAATGATATATTTCTAATACTAGATTACTGTAACTTGATATAACATCTTGTTTCGAGATTACAATTACGCTCTTATGTCATCTATATATATATAAGCGTAATAGCACAAGCCCATATATATGCCTGCTTAAATATTATTAATAGTACCATCGCTATAGCTCATAAGACATAAGTAATATAGCAATAGGCAACCAAATATATATGCGAATGGCTTCCGAGAAGTTAATTTTCTTAGTCACCTTCTTGCTTATTGCCCTTGGTTACTCTCTCTCTCTCTCTCACACACACACAAACACAATGAGAATACAAAAGTTAATAATTATTAATATGAATAATGCCTCATAATTATTATCTTATCAAGGACCTATACGTTTTTAATCACTTGTTGTGAAATATCTATTAATATAAAATTAAATTAATAGAAGGGAAATTGCATTTTTTATACCGTAATTGACAACCTGTACACTTCTGATACCAAACATTTTAAAAATCTCACTTCTCATATAAACTTGGCCATTTTTTCTCATTTTTCATACTACCATTAGTTTTTTTCACAAAAAATCGGCCACTTCTGACCAATTTGTGAAGAAATCGAACCACTACTTACCATTTTGTGAAGAAATCGGCCACTTCTTACCAATTTGTGAAGAAATAGCACCAAATCCCCCAATTTTCTTGTAAAGAAAACTACCGGTGGTATGAAAAGTGAGAAAAAATGGACAAGTTTGTATCAAAAGTGAGATTTCAAGAATGTTTGGTATGAAAAGTGTACAGGTGGTCAATTATGGTATGAAAAATGCAATTTTCCCTTAATAGAATAATTAAACAAACAATCATTCGAAGTTTTTACATATATATGAACATATTCTTTTTCAAAACAAGATGGATGTGAGCCTTTATTAGATATGAGCATATTTTCACTTATGTTATTATTTTCTTTTTTGGTGTTGGCCTTAATTTTTTGTTTAATGGTTGACAGTGTCAGCAGATGGACCCAAGAAATGTGGGAAGGATGATGATTGCGGATCTCTAATTTGCCTAGATTCATCAGATAGATTTTGCTTTGAGGGCATTTGTTATTGCAAGCCTTTCCAGCCATTATGCTACGATCGCACAAATTGTGCTACACACAAGTGTAGCAGTGGTAAACCAATTTGTTATATGGGACTTTGCCTTTGCAAGCACAAGCCAGAAGATGCTTCTTATAATACTATTCAGGATTAAAGTGTGCATAAGCAACCAAAGAAGCTCGTTTCGAAGGTTGTCTCTCAAGTGTTTGAGTTGCACATGTATTACTTTGAACTTTTGTTCGAATTTGAATAAAAACTTTAAGCGATCTTGATTAAAATTATGAATTTTTCCAGTTAAGGAGAGCTTATAAATTGTTGACATAGAGGTGTTACAATGATATTTGCCCTAACAATTTAATAAATGAGCCACCCTAATACATTGGCAAAAGAAGATAGAACGAAATCTAACACAATCTGGACGGAAATATATGATCACAATTGCACTTAAACCTGAAAAACATGTTTAATGCAAACAAATTATATTATGCCAAAATAATGTAAGCCAAAAAAATAAATAAAGAAAAACATCACTCTAAAAGCATATATTATTACAAGTAGACAGATTTTTTGACAACAATTAACTAGTAAAAATTAAAGGAAAAGATTATATATAGATATAACTTGTTCAATTTCCCCCAACTTTTTTTTGTGGTGTTTCTTGGCATATATGAAACAACATTAATTTATACTTGGGAGGAATGTGAGCTAAATTTATGAAATAATCAGAAGTCAATTGATTCAAAATCCTCTCGCAGATATGGTTGCCTCAGCATTTGCTTCTCAATATTGTATTTGTACAAAATCCCATTGATTATTCCTCTAAAAATATGAGAAAACATTTTCAATGTTTTTCCCTTTAAAACCTGAGCTTCTAACATAGTTTTAGCCTACGTATAACGATCTAGGATATTACAAAAGAAAAGAAAAACAAAACTTTAATTTCCTCCATTTTGAAAGAGAAATTGAATAAATGTTTGTATGGGAATAAGTATAAGAGGTACATTTGTTAATCTATTCATATATTTTATTGTGTTTTTAATAATATTCAATAAGTTTAATTGAGCGTAGCAAGATAATTATTTGTTACGGTAAACATAAGTTGCGGAAATCAAATAAAATGTACGTACTGCGTTTTATTCTTACCAAAATTAAAATAAATGGAAAATAAGTGAACAATAATAGAGTTGTAGACGAATTGAGTCGAATCGAACGAAATTAGAGTTCAAGCTTGTATAAATTATTATCGAGTTTCAAAATACATATATGGACTATGAAGAGAAGACATTAGGGCCAACACACTTCTTTTAAATTTCTTATGGAAGTTTGAAACTTGAAAAACATATGGATCATATATCCACATAGATTATATTGGATTTGTAACATGAATTTGATATAAGTACTATTATAAATCTCGAGAAAGGTCTTTCACGAAAGCAAATTATAGTCTTCCTAAAATATAATCCCAAAAACAATGCACGAATCTAAGCATACATTGTAAAACCATATATTTTTTACGCGAATAAAATTTTTGTTATGTAACACTTACAAAGTAAAGAAACATTATAGATCATATTTGTCTACTTTCCCCTACTTATTTTATGTTCTTGTCATATATGATAAACTCGGGAGTAATCGTGTTCCTTAATTTAGTTACATAGGTAGACTCACAATTGAAACGACGACTAATGTCTCATGTAAATCTTCATTAGTTACTCACATTATATAGCATAATAATAGATAGATTACTAAGGACAAAAGGCATATTACCTCCCTGTGTTCTTGAAACTATTTTAAGTGGCCAAATTGGAAGATTTCAATGAAGTTTGTCCTCAATTCTAGTGTTTTCAATAGTCAGGCGACCAGTACTTTTGTCAGCGCAACAAATTACAGGATAATTCTTACCATCCTATATAGCTATGTGACTAATTTTGCAATTTTGAAATGACTTCATTTTTGACAAAGAAATCGTGAGAAAAATAGTAAGGATATTTTTGCAATTTTACAATTTGAAATAACTTCACTGTTGGCAATAAAAACGGTTCATCCCGCCTTTTTGGGACTAAAGTTTAAAAAAGCACTAAAGTGCAATAATTTTACCAATTTGCCCCCCAAAAATTTGCATGTTCGAGTTAAAAATCCACCAGAAAGGAGGAAAGTGAAACTTAAAATAAAGTTTATGGACTGTAGCGTAACTTTTGATACCCTAGAATGCAAAGTGATCCAAAGTCGATATTTAAGAAACAATTAGTGATATTTGCCCATCATAACTTTAATTTGAATAACACACCTTAGATAATTTTACCTTTTGTAGCATAATTATGTAAGTTTAGGCATGTGTACACGACTTGGAATACAAGATATAATACATATTGATATAAATTATATGAGCCATTATTAACCGTATCAGATTTAATAAACCATCAAACATCCGTGAATTAAAAAAATTCTCTCTCTAATTCTTTTCTCTCTCCCTCAACGTCTTCTTCCTTTTTTGTGCATGGCCGATCGCGGCCCTGGCCAGCCGCCTCCGGCGGCGGCTACGGGGAAACACACCACCAAGAAACTCAAACGGAATTATCCCGGAGAAGATCTGACACCGGAACAAGACCAAAACACGTCGAAAAGCCGCGAATCTGGAATCAATAACGCATGTCCAAACGTTTGGCAGACGGACCAATTGCGGGAAGCTTGGGAGAAAGGCAAAATACAACCCACATACTACACCGGGGAAGGCGAGATGGATGATCCTATTGATATACAAGACGGAATGGAAGAAACCCTTAACAATTCGGAACATGAACAGGAACTGGAGGACGAGTCTCCAGGGCCGGTAGTTTTATTCCCTAATGACGAGATTCAAGAAATGGCTGCTCCATATCGCCGAGCCCTTACGGTAAAAGTTCTGGGACGTACAGTTGGGTTCGCGCTTCTTCGTCAAAAGATGAAAGCTCTATGGAGAATACAATATGATCTTAAACTAGTAGACATTGGTAATGATTTCTATTTGGTTCGGTTTCATACTAAGGAGGAATATGACATGGTACTCAACAAAGGACCTTGGATGGTTATGGGGCATTATCTAACGGTTCGTAAGTGGGATCCAGACTTTGAACCCAAGACTGCAAAAATCACTTCCACACTTGCGTGGATTTGGTTTCCCGACCTTCCGATTCACTTTTTCAACACAAAAGCTCTCACTCATATGGGGGAGAAGATTGGACGAGTTGTTCGAATCGACAAGCACACCGAAGAATCTTTACGGGGCTGATATGCTCGCATTTGCGTGGAAATCGATTTGGACAAACCACTTATACCGTTTATTCGAGTTAATCGACGATTGCAAGTCATTGAATACGAGGGTTTGAATATGATTTGCTTTGGTTGTGGAGCCTATGGTCACCGCAAGGAAACGTGTGGAGCCGGAAACCAATCCACCGGTGATGAGACACGCCCCCCGACGAAACCAACTGACACAACCACGCCGTCAACATATGGGACGTGGAACATCGTGCAGCCGAGAACCTGCCGGCCAGCCCATCGAAAAACAAACATGGAGGAAGAAGGTGCAAATTTGGAAGGAACCCAATTTATTTTTGGGAAGGATACTAGCAAAGCGGATAAGGAAAGTCAAAGCAACATCAATTTTCCTAATTCCAGCAAGAAGACTGCTAATAAGGAAGGAAAATCCAATCTTCCTAATTATGGGACTAATACAACAGATAAAGGGAAGAAGAGTTCTAATGGGTCAAGATTTGCAACCTTGTATGAAGATGGAGAAGATCAAGAGCAAGCGGTGGAGGGGGCCCAAGATGGAAATGCCACTTTCACATACTCTAACCAATAATTCGGCCCAAGTCAAACCACCAAAGCCCAACCGAAAAAATCCCATAAAAAGAAAATCCAAACAAAGTCCACACAAAAGCTAAAAATTAGCCTTAACCAAGCCCCAAAAATTGCCCAAGGAAATTCCTACCAGATAGTCCAAAACAAGATAACTCCAACTCCTTTGGATGAGCCCGGGCCATATGAGCCCTTGCCCAAATCAGCCCACATAATTGACCCACTACAGCAACCCAAGGACCCGAACCACCAAGTTGAATCCGAACACCACTTCCTAGCCCATTCTACCGACCCGCCTAACTCGGAGAACAATCAATCCCACGTAAACATAACGGATTTCTTCAACAACTCGGCCATATTTCCGATTGATACCCTCCTCCTCCACTGCCGGCATATTATACTGGGAACTCGGCCTTAGAGGATGACAACTCCGAGCAGTCTTCGATGAAGGATGAAGAAACTGATTGGAGAAGTATTGATGCAGATATGGAAGTGGCTGCAAAGCCACGGGAGAATGTTGAGTGGAATATTAACCCCACTTATTGAACTCACTCTTGTGATTTATGTTATTTCTTATGAATTATTCTCATTCTCTATATTTATTTATGAACTCTAAAATAATTATTTGGAACTGCAGGGTTTTCGGAAAACCCGAGTTGGTCGGACTCCTTTCAGAATTGCTTCGTGCTCATAATCCTTACATTCTAGTGCTGCTCGAAACTAGAGTCTCGGGGGACAGGGCTGAGAACATTATTCAGCGAACTCGGTTTGACAGAATTGAACGTGTGGAGGCTCAGGGTTTTGCGGGTGGAATTTGGGTGTTTTGGAATTCGGCTGAGGTTCATTTGAAAATTCTTGATGCGAATGACCAATGTGTTACGGCTATTGTTCGACGGTTCGGGAGTAGTGATTGGGTCCTTTCTGCTATCTATGCTAGCCCGCAGCCGGATATACACAGGTATCTTTGGGATTATATCGCGAATATTGCTAGTTTTATCTCTGGTCCTTGGCTTCTTATGGGGGATATGAATGTTGTTATTAATAAATCGGAGAAGACAGGGGACGCGGGGATTGACTATAATAAATGTCGAGACTTCATTGACTGCTTTAATAACTGTGGATTTATTGATCTCAAATTCTCGGGGGATCCGTATACTTGGGCTAAAGGTGGTAACTCCCCCCTTCTGGAGAGACTGGACCGTGCCATATGTAATAGCGATTGGATAACTAGTTTCCCAGAAGCTCACATTACCCACTTACAGCGTATTGGATCGGATCACTCGCCTCTCCTCCTCACCATAGAGAGCGAGAGTGTAACCAGGGAGAATCAGAGTAACTTTAGACTGCAAACGGCTTGGTTCACAGACACAACCTTTTCTAAATTTATTGCGGATCGGTGGGCTGAGACAAATGATCAGAGTATTCACAACCGCATTAGAGATATTCGGGAGAAGACGGTTACCTGGAGTAGGGAGGTGTTCGGAAATATTTTTAAGAGAAAACGTGAGTTAGTAGCCAGAATTGAGGGCATCCAACGTGCTCAAAGCCGGAATTTCAATAATTACCTTCAGAAGTTAGACGGGAAGCTCAAAAAACAATACTTTGATACCCTTCGGCAAGAGGAGCTTTTATGGAAGCAGAAAACGAGGAATAATTGGCTTAAGGCAGGGGACATGAACACTAGTTTTTTTCATACGTCTGCTATCACCCGTCGGGGGAAATCTAAAATCAAAGCTTTGATGAGAGACGAAGGGACTTGGGAGTATGAGGATAATCACTTGGAAAGGATGGCAACTAACTTCTACAAGGAGCTATATGGTTCAAATAACACTATCACCCCCTATCATCGGACTGAGGGATTCCCGTGCTTGGATTCTCATCAGAAAGATATTCTTTGTGCCCCAGTTACGAAAGAAGAGGTTAGGAAAGTCTTGTGGGATATGCACCCGAATAAGGCTCCGGGTCTAGATGGTCTCCCTCCTATATTTTTTCAGAGAAGCTGGAGCTCTGTCGGGGATGCTGTTTTTCATACGGTGAGCACGGCTCTCCGCACTGGTATGGTTGACCCTAACATTAATGAGTCCTTAATTGTCTTAATTCCTAAAGATTCGAATCCTACACATCTCTCTAAGTTTAGACCAATTAGTCTGTGTAATGTCATTCTCAAAATCATAACTAAAACGATGGCCAACAGACTCCGAGCTTTAATGGACTCCCTAATTCCTCAGACTCAGAGTAGTTTCATTAAAGGCCGGCAGACTGTGGATAATATTATCATCACTCAGGAGCTTATTCACTCTATGAATCTGCTTAGAGGTAAGAAAGGTTACCTTATAGCAAAAATCGATTTTGAAAAGGCATATGACAAGATTGATTGGTCGTTCTTGAGAAATGTGTTAGATGAGATGCAGTTTCCCGGGTCTTAGATTAACCTCATTTTAGATTGCACCTCAACCGCCAGACTGTCCCTTTTATGGAATGGTAAAGCGACAGAGTGGTTCAATCCGAAACGGGGCCTAAGACAGGGAGACCCCCTTTCTCCTTATCTCTTTGTGTTTTGTGTGCAGAAGCTAGGTACCCTCATTGATCAGACGGTTAGAAGAAGACAGTGGCACCCTGTTTCTTCATCCCGTACCGGACCTAGGGTTTCCCATCTCATGTTCGCTGATGATCTAATTCTCTTTGGTGAGGTGACTGATACGCAGGCTCAGGTTATCAAGGACACCCTCAGTCTTTATTGTAGTATGTCTGGCTAGTTAGTGAATTACCAGAAGTCTAGCATCTTTTTTTCACCTAATGTTCCCGGAGCTGTGACATGTGAGATCGGACGGCAAACTCGTTTAGAAATTACGCGAGACCTGGACCGCTACTTGGGCACCCCTTTACGGCCCACCCGGCCCACCCGGCAGATGTATAGTTTCATTGTGGAGAAAATTCAAAAAAAGTTGAAAGGGTGGAAGATGAAAAAGCTTTCGCTAGCAGGAAGTGCTACACTGATCAAATCTGTTACTGAAACTATTCCCTCATACTTTATGCAAACTTCAAAAATCCCTATGGGAATTTGTGATGAGATAGAAAAAGTCAACCGCAGATTCCTTTCGGGGGGAACTGATGAGGTGCGCCGGATGCACATGGTCTCATGGGATCGAGTATGTCAGCACAAAAATAAGGGAGGATTAGGATTACGAAAGATTCGCGAGATGAATCTAGCTCTACTGGGCAAGCTAGGATGGCAGCTTATTAAGACAGATTCGAAGCTCTGGGTTCAGGTCCTGCGACACAAATATTTACTTGGGCGGCATGGCAAACCCTGGAATCGGACATCCCATACGTGGAAAAGCATTCAAGCAACCCTTCCTTTTCTCGAAAGGGGGCTGATGTGGAAAGTTGGCAATGGCGACACGGTTAAATTTTGGCAAGATCATTGGCTCGGAGATTCTAACCTGATACATAGACTCGGTTACTCTATCAGTCCGGATGAGGCATCTCGCAGTGTCTCTAGTTATTGGATTCACGGTCAGGGTTGGAATTGGGCGGAGATTGGATCCTTACCGGCGAATGTTAAGACCGAGATTGAGTTGGTGGACATCGACAACACCAACACTCATGAGGACACGCTAATTTGGCATCATACCCCTTCCGGCATGTACTCTTGCAAGAGTGCGTATGACCTGTTAGTGAAAGAGACCTCGAGCAGGCACGAAGAGATTCAACGGCGCAGAATATGGAAAATTCGAGGGGCCTATCGGAGGAAATTCACCATGTGGATGCTCCGGCAAAACAAGCTTCTCACAGCCGAGACCCTTTGCCATCGCGAGATTGCTAACATGGCTAGGTGCAAATTTTGCGGGTGTACGACTGAGAGTAACATTCACGCTCTCCGTGATTGCCTTTGGAGTGCCACTGCTTGGAGACAACTTATTCCGCCACAACACATCAACATGTTCTTCGCGCTTGATCTAAAGAAATGGGTGGATTGGAATGTGTCTAAGCCAGTCGGCTATCAGGTAAGGAATATTAAATGGCCTACTATTTTTACTGAAATGGTTAATTTTCTATGGCAGGAAAGAAACCAAGCTTGGCATGGGGGAGAAGGAGATATGCCGAATTGTCAATGGCCCGTGGTACTTCAGAGAGTTCAAGAAGCTTGGCAGATCGGGGAGCAAGGTGTAGACCCGGAGACCTCGGTGAGAGTGATTAATGTTGGTTGGCGGAAACCGGATGCTCATGTGATGAAAATTAATGTTGATGCTGCGGTCTCGGTGCAAAACTAGCAGCACCCGAGCATGGCCAGTGGGGGGGGCCTCGCCCGTGACTCAAATGGGAGATGGATCCAGGGGTTTCTCGGACGTGTGGAAGCCAACACGGTGCTTCGGGCTGAACTCCTAGCTTTACAATATGGTTTGGAGATGGCTTGGAGGTTACATGGGCAGGTGGTCCAAATCGAAACCGACTCTAGAGAAGCAAGAGACAGTGTCCTTAATGCCACATTTTCTCACCAAGATTTTGGGATTATTTCCCGCATTCGCCAGCTTTTAGCTCTGCCATGGGAGGTGCGAATTATGCACATATATCGCGAAGCTAATAAACCGGCGGATTTCATGGCCAAGAACGGATTCAGTCACGACGTTATAATCGTTGATAGACCTACTAATGGTATCCAAGACCTCCTAGAGCAAGATCGGACGGAAGTCATGTGGCATAGATTAGTTATTGTTGATTCCGGCATGTCAGATTAATTTGTTAGGGTCCCCCCCTTCTCCCCGTTACAAAAAAAAAAAAAGATTTAATAAACCATCATCTTATGTTAGGATTCTCAGTGGATCACTCTAGTCTACCTTCTATATTGTTGTTACATTTTTGTTATATGCACATGTCTAAATATATTGATATTGGTGTAATAAAATCATTTTTTTTCTATATATAAAAGGTCAATACAAAGATGATTTTCCCAATATCTGATTAATGAAGTCTTATAAATATATTTCCATTTTGGAAATTCTTTTGTCTTATATATATACATAGTGGTCGGAGTAATTCAACATATGTGTAGCAATACTTTTCTATCATACACCAAACCATAAATTGGCAAAATGGCTTCCCCAAAGTTGATTTTTTTGGTCGCTCTCTTACTCGTCTCCATGGGTTCTCTCTCTTTCCCGTTCTCTCTTTACATGCATGTAAATTGTAATATTGCATCTGCATCCACAAATTATTATCTTGTGTGACTAAATTATATCATTTTCTTATCCAAATCTTTAAAGTCGAACAATGTACAAAAATCCTAAACCATAGTATTCCTATGTACATTTTTTATTGTGCATTAAAATGATTAGGTAAAATTGCATTTGATCCTATGTGAAACACGAAAATTTAGTGAAAACTCACGTGCGTTAATTTTTTTTTTTGAATTTTCTTTTTCCTTTTCCTTTTATTTTTTTCTTATTCCATTACAGTCTTCCATTCCCGCCTTCTTCTTCGTCGTCGTCGTAATGCCTACCAACCCCTGCAGTGCACCACAACCACCCACTCCTTGTCTCGACACCGCCACCCTCACCTTCGCAGCACCATAGTCCACACTCCCCGCCGTGATACAGACCAAAAACACCACCACCCCTGCTTATCCAAACCCACCCCCCTCCGCCAACACATACGAGCACCACTGGTGGACAATAAATCTGATCTAACCTACCATCACCAGATCTTCCATCACTACCACTGCTCCGCCAACACGGAGTTGTCCCTCAAACCGTTTTTCTAAATTTTGTGTTTTCTTTAAAAAAAATTTGAATGTTTTTTCTGATTTTCTTTGATTTTTTGGAATTTGTTTATGATTTTCTGTAATTTTCTTATTTTCCTTGATTTTTTAAATTTTTTTTGGGACTTTTTGTGATTTTCTATGATTTTCTCTTTTTTTTGATGTAAACTTATTTTTCTGATTTTTTCTTCTTTCTTTCCCGAATTTTGGTTTTTTCCCAAAAAAAATCGTATGTTTTTTTGATTCTCTTAAATTTTTAATATTATTCTGATTTGTTTGAATTTTTTCCTTATTCTTGGAATTGCTGTGATTTATTGAAATATTTTTCTGATTTTTATTTTTTTATAAATATTTCTCTTATTTCTAAATTTTTGTTTTTCTATAAGATTTTTTGAATGTTTTTCAGATTTTCTTTAGTTTGTTTTAATTTTTTTAATCTAATGGTTGATCTTCAATGATCTAAGAGCCCATAATAAATGAAGAAAGACATGTTACTTATCCAAATGAGAGGCATAACAGTCATATATTGTAGAAAAACTTAACATCGTCAGCCTTCACTGACGAAAGAGGAGAGTGTGTAATTAAAAAATTTCGCCGGGGTATATAAGGCTATTAATTTTTCACAATGTACGTTTGTGCAAATTTCACTTAATACGGGGGGGGGGGGGGGGGGGGGGGGGGGATTATATGTAATTTTCCCAAATGATTAATAAAAACTTACAAGTTGGACTAATAGTTTTCCGTAAGTCATAACTAAAATAAGAAAAGATTATCGATAATGTCTCTAAAGTTTGTATTTTGTCATACATATACTTTTTAGAGTATAAACTTAACGAGATTTTTTTTCCCACAGTGTCAGCAAGAATCCCCAATATTGGGGCACAGTGCAAGACAATCAGCGATTGTAAAGGTATCAAATGCATCGATGCTGAGCTAACATGTTACAATGGCCGTTGCGCTTGTATTAAAACACAAGAAATCCATGTTGATGCTGCTGCTATGAAGAAAACATACACAAAAATAAAGAGGGAGTGGTAGAGACCACATAAAATAGCAGAAGTAATTGTCCTAATATTTGAGTTACTTATTTATGTTTAATTTGTACTTGTTAAAGTAATTATTAAATAAAGACTTTTGGTAAACAACATTGTGCTTATTATAAATTTAAGATCAGTGATATACATATATATATATATATATATTACCATATCACGAATCCCGCTTCAATTCGTTTTCTTTTCAATACGTGTTGTACGTCTGTTTTCTTGCTTGTTAGCGGCTTTAATTCTAAATAAAGGATGTTAGGATGTTTATGTGTGTCTATAATTTTAAATAATGTTTTCAATTGATTAAGGCTTTTCGTCTTCTTTTTCCCTCGAGGCTCATACTTGATTTCAAACAAAAAGAATATGAGTTTATGGTCAAGCTTGAGTTGACTCAAATATTTTTTTCTTTCTTGAATGAAACGGTTACATCATTACATCGGAGATCGAATCAACAAACATAATCAACAATTTCCTATTACAAACTAGTAATAATGAACTACTAACTAGAAACAAAGGACAACTATATAGTATATATGTAGAGAAATAACCCACATATCTGGTGGGATCAAACCCATAATGGGGTCTCAGTCTTACTGCTAGGCTAAGACATCACGGGCTTGACTTGAGTATATTAAGTAGCGAAGATCCCAATTTGAATAGTTTGTATGAAATAAATCATGACCGATTAAGATTAACTATGAAAACAAGAATGACTTTTCAAAAAAACCAAAAAATGCTACAATCTGGTTCATAATTAGAATTAGTACACATGTGATAGTTATATTATAAAATAGATCACATATAAAATGGAATATCTTAGTTTTAATGATGATTGAGGACATACATATATAATCAGAAATTATCAAATCATGGATATGCTAATAGAATGAAAAAGGGATGAAAAATGTACAGGTTCGTTAGGTAAACTTAGAAATTTTTGATTTTTCAAGATTAGGAGAAGATTTTCTCCAAATTACAATACATTATTGTACCCTTAATATAGCATATATATGAGAAAACAATAGAAACGTCTATTTTTTCTTCTCCTTTTGGGTCATAATTATTAAGAAAAATCTCTTTAACATAGTCAAAATTCTATAAGATATCAATTTGAAATTCTTTAATCACCATAAAAGAAACCTATGGATTACCGCACTCTATTATATTAGTAAATAGATTAGCAAAATATGATCTGAATTATTCCAATCTAGAAGAAGAAATCATGCATATCGAAATATTTACTCTCAATTATATTAATTCCATGTTTAATTTTTCACTCATATAATTCTATAAAAACCAGAAAATATGTCATCTTTACAAGCTCCACATTACAAAGAACAATTCTTCCTCTGCGATGATGAAAATAATATTGCCCTTGTCCATCCTAATAGCCTGTTTAGCTTTAATATCAGGTAATTATGTAGTATTTTATATCCTTTAAACTTATTTTCTTTAGAGAAAATAGCCATCATTTTATAACACTAAATCATGCATTATCATTAATTTCTCACAGTGGTTAAATATTTATAGTCGTTTTTCTTCAATACCTTCTAATTGCGTAAAAATGTATATATACACAATGATGCTTCAAACCTAGATCATATGTTTGAATGTTACCATCAAATATTTTTGTGAAATTTCGTACAAAGTATTTTCCGATGATATAAAATAATAAAATAAATATTGGTGCAGGTGTAGAGGCGAAACTTCCACATTGCACAAGGGACTCAGATTGCTTTCCAGTATGTGCAGGAAAAAATTGTCCAATTTGTGCCTGCCTTAACAACATTTGCTTCCGCGGCTGTGGTGAAACTCCTCCTCGCAGAAGCCATCAAGGGAAGAATATAATGGTTGGCCAAACAATTAATTAATTATATGTAATAAATAATAATTAATTTTAATGGCCATGGTAATAATAAATAATAGTACTGATTTTGATTGGTGTTAGTATGTTTTTGTTAATTAAATAAGTTGCCTTGTATTTGTGTTTTTCTTTTGCAAACATTTTCAAATGTTTTTGCTTTGAATAAACTTTTGAACCTTTTTTTACTTGTTATGCTTTTCAAGATGCTTTAAACTTGGGTACTACTCGTGTGTGTGGTTGCGAATCATTTCATTGTGATGGTTATAGCAGCGTTGCACGACGAAGAGGGGAAAAAGAAAGAAAAGTTCTAGATTATGGCATCACCATATTGCAATAAAATGGTTACAAACCTACTTAATTGATAGTATGAAATTTTCTACAACACGTTACAAATGGTGATATATATTTTATATAATTAGAAAGATAAAATTTTTTAACTAATTGTTTTTTTTTTGTTTTTTTGTCGAGAAAATGAGTCATTTCATTTATCTCATTCAATCAAAATATATAATGCCAAAAATTGTATGGTTACGCCAATAAACTAAGTGAACAACATTCACAACCATTTCAGAGAGATCTCAAATGATTAAATCTCTCAATATGAGAGAACAAGTTCTTAACAAGTTATGGAAAATTTCATATGAGAGAAAATAAAACAAATTGCAACTAATAAATTGCACTAAAAAAATAGAATCCGTCCCCATCTCATAAACCCATAGCTGGTGATAAAAACTTGAAAAATGGTGATCCTTCCCAGCACGAAGCCGCTGCTGAAAAACAGGAACTACTCGACACATAGTCGTAATAGGAAAAAGGAAAAAGACGACCACGATTCCCAGAGAGAAATGAAAGAGCTAATATTTCTCGTCCTTAAATCACAAAACTAAAGGATATTTACATTATTCATTACACAGAATATCACATGTTGATTAAGTAAAATCAACATATCAATAATTGTAAATAAAGTACATATCTAAGACCATCTCCAATGTTTTTGCACTATTTTACAGCAGCTACAGTACTTTCACTTCAATGTAATGCACTGTCTTTTGCACCAAATCACTATTCACTATAATAATATCATTTTTACACCTTATTTATACTATTTCTCGTATTTCACAAATACACCCAATTTTAAATTTATATTACATATTCATCCAAGTAAATATTGTTCTCATTTATAATAATAAATAATATTAAATAATTAAAATTTATTAATCTACTTCAGTATTTCGTAAAATAAAATTACAAATTACCCAATGATATAAAGGCCGAGTTTTACAACTTATATATTACATAAAACAAAACTTTCATATAAAAGAGGCATTCAAAACAAACATGATATTGATTAATTAACAATAATACAACACGATTGAAAAGAACTTGACATACAAATCGGAGATGTTCATCTGGCTGATCAACCATTGGAGCTGGTGTTTCCAGTGCATCTCTAATTGGTGCATTGAGATCACTTTCATCCTTGATTATCATATTGTGCATGATAATGCACGCAGTCATTATGTCATGTCGCACATCTTTACTCCAAAAACGTACAGGTCCTACAACAATTGCAAATCTTGATTGTAGAACTCCGAACGGACGCTCCACGTCTTTCCTACACGACTCTTGTTTCCTTGCAAAATGTTGTTTCTTTTTTCCACGTGGCTATTGAATACTTTGTACTAGAGTGGACCATTTTGGATATATACCATCAGCTAAATAATATCTCATATTGTATTATTTTTCTTGAATAACATAATGAGTTGGGGGAGCAATACCTTGAGCGAGATTGGAAAACAGATTCGATGATTCTAACACATTAATATCATTATTACTGCCTGGCATACCAAAATACGCATGCCATATCCAAAGATCATAATCAGCAACGACTACAAGAATGATAGTTGGTGACCCGCTACGTCCTGCATATTGCCCGGCCCAGGCTGTGGGACAATTTTTCCACTTCCAATGCATACAATTAAGACTACCCAACATTCCAGGAAAATCTTGATTCTGACCAATGTGAAGTAACCCTGCGATATCATTAGCATTAGGTGATCTAAGATATCGCTCTGAGAAAATCTCAACAACAGCTCGACAAAATCTCTTTAAGCTTTTAATTGCTGTTGACTTACCAATCTTAACATACTCATGAGTAGCATCTGCCACTACACTATATGCTAACATTCGGAACACGACTGTTGTTTTTTGTAAAGTCGATAATCCAAGTCTACCAAAACATCTCTCCGTTGTTGGAAATATTCATCATGATCTTTGATTGCATCAACAATACGAATGAACAGAGTTCGAGACATTCAATATCATCGATAGAATATTTCATCATTATATCGTGGATTAGCACTAAAATAATCTTTAACCAGATTAAGATTTGCTGCTTCACGATCACGATTGATCATTCTATGACCTGGGACAGAGCCACAACGATGGGAAGACTGGTTGGGAAGGCTATTTTGATAATACTCCATTATCCTATTATTATTTTGCAGCACAACTTGAGCCACTGCTTCATCGTGATCAAGACTTTGCATGAATAACTCATTATCGAACTCACCATAAGAAGAATAAGAAGAAGGAGATGAAGGAGGAGATGGTGTTGGAGATGGAGATGAAGATGAACTCTCAATATTGATATTAGAAGGACCTTCAATATTGAAATTCATTTTGAAATTATATTTCTTGCCTAATTTGAAGAAGAGAAGAAAGAAGTGATTTGTACGGAATGTAGATGAGGAGAAAGATAAGGAAATCAATTCATTAAATCTATTTATTTATAGAAGAAGAATAGATGATAAGGAAATCCATCCAGTGGTTAGGATGAGGAGGAAATCCATCCAACGGTTGAAATTGAGATAATATTTTGGATAAGATTTGGATGATGATGATATCCATTGAATGGTTAAGATGATAAGAAAGCTAATCCAATGGCTAGAATGACGAGAAAATCCATCCAACGGATAAGATTGAGATAATATTTTGGATAAAATTCGGATGATGATATATATATATATATAATTATTAAACTATGTATAAATACATTTATATATATATATACATATATGTATGTCTATATATATATAAATTAAAACAATATATAATTAAGTGAGAAAAAAAACATAACTTAGGACGTAATTGTAACTTTTTAAAGTTTAGGGACCAAATTACAGAGTACCTAAAGTTTAGGGACCAAATTACATAGTACCTAATTGTTACTATTACAAATTTAGGGACTCAAATGAAAAAAAAGAGCGCCCAGCGCTGGGCTACAGTGTTGCACCAAATATGTCGCAGCACTGTAGCCCAGCGCTACTTTAGCGCTGGGTTTGTCATTCCATTGGAGAGGTAAAATGGTGCTTTTCCATTGGAGATGGTCTAATTGAGAAAAACTACTCTCGAATAGATAATCTTGGAACCTTAATTTCATCACCTCTATAACTACTATGAAATCGAAGTTTGCACTAGCGGGAGTGCATTTTTTATGTTTAATAAATTCAATAAATTGGTTATATAGGTGGATGAATTTGCAAAGCCCCCAATTCAAGCTTCCCACATCGGAGAAAGGTGGGAAAATTGACTAGTATATATAGCGGGCCAAAGGATTCTAGTGTAATTATGGGTATCCATTTTGAACTGTGGTTTAAATGCCCAATTTCAGATTACACTCAGTCGATTCGGAGGCATGCTTTGTGTGCAATAGGTCTGGGGCCGGGGCGCGACAAATGGTATCAAAGTCGCTCGCCAACTGAAATTACTGGAGCTAAGTGCTACATGTTGAGGGAGCCATCTCTTGAGGCTATGGCGCAAAGTGATATGCGCGTGGGAGCCACCTCTTGAGACTGTGGAAGCCACTGCTAGAGACCAGACACCCGACGACAGAGACTGGGTTGAGTCACGTCGCGATGAAAATGCCTCGTTGTGAAGGGATGGTGATTATGAAGCCCCCAATTCAAACATCCCAAGTCAGATAAAGTTGAGGGAATTGACTAGTATAAATAGCGAGCCGAAGGATTCAAGAAAGGTGAGAAAATTGACTAATATATATAGCGGGCTGAAGGATTCAAGAAAGGTGAGAAAACTGACTAGTATATATAGCAGGCCAAAAGATTCAAATGTAACAATTGATATTCATTTTGGGTCGTGGTTTAAATGACCAATCTCAAGTTACACTCAGTGGCTTCGGAGGCACGCTTTGCATCCAATAGGCCTATGGTCCGGGGCGTGACAGAATTAGCTTCTATTATACAATACAATTGCAAATTAGCCTTTGAATTTCCAGTTATTGTTGTGCATAGAATTAATTGCTAGATTGACTCTAGCTCTAGGAGATAATACTTCTACAAATGCAAGTCGTTAGGCAACAAAAAATAATGATGAAGATGCACTATTGGTACAAAAATTTATCATCAGATGACCAAGATACGTATTCAATAAAATCTTCGGCTTAATTAGTTGAGTTGTTGACCACAATGGATTATATTAAAAAAGCATAGATAAAAATAAAATCAGTATTTCCAACATAAATAAAAAAAAGGGGTAAGGACAATAACCTACCCAAACTTTTCGAGTTTTGACACTTTTTTATACAAACTTTTTTTTTACACTTTTTTTTCTCAACGTTATGGGTTTTACACTTTTTTATATATTAGCATATTCCGGCGGAATAATCCGCCGGAATTTCAACACATGCGGCGGTGTAAGATAAAAAAGTGTAAAAACAATAAAATTTAGATAAAAAAGTGTAAAAAAAAATAAAGTTTGGATAAAAAAGTGTAAAAAAAAAAATTTGGATAAAAAAGTGTAAAACAAAGTTTGTTTATTCCTCCGGAATGTGCTAATATATAAAAAAATGCAAAATCCGTAAAGTTGAGATAAAAAAGTGTAAAAAAAAAAAAGATTGTATAAAAAGTGTCAAAACTCGAAAAGTTCGGGTAGGTTAATGTTTTTACCCTTAAAAAAACGTTATGTTTCTTTTTTTTTTCCTGATAAAACCATGAAGTAAAAAAATTAAAAATTTAAACGCTTCTCTCTCTCTCTCTTTCTCTCCTTTAAATTAAAATTCAGTGACCACATTGATATCAGATATCAATTGTGTAAATCTTGGCAAAATTGTTATGAGAGTTTATTCATATAACCTTCCATAATATTAGTGTGCAAAGTGCAAACTACTCCAATGAAAACTTACTAAGGTAACACTAAAAATCATTGGAATCTCACACCTATAAATTGTAAATTACATATCATCGGATTACAATATGTTTCATCTGCATATATAGAGTTTCAGGGTTACTCAATACTAGTGCAAACAATTATATCTAATTTCTCTTGTGTCCATAAGTATTATAATACTAAATTATGGCGTCTCAACACCAAATTTTCTTGGTTACTTTTTTACTTATTGCCCTTGGTTGGCTTCTCTTTGTTAATACTTATTAAAGTTACATTTTCCTTATGTTAATTAAATCATATAGAGCATCTACTAACATTTTTTCGTAAATTATTGACAGTGTCAGCAAGAACCCCTAAGCCGCTTCAACCAGAAAAATGTAAGACCATTTTTGATTGTAAACATAAAAAAATGCGATGTAGGTTTCCTATTCTGCGTGGAAGGCGTTTGCGACTGTTGGGAAAAGCAAGAATTTCATGCTTTAGTTGTTGACGATGGAAGTGCAGATAAAAAGGGAATCCACTTCAAGACCAATGTGGATTAAGTGTCGCAGCTACAATTGTTTGAAATAACAATAATTATTTTTTGAAATAAAATGAAAAAAAATTGAAGTTATTTTAAGTGTTACATGTTACTATACTGTTTTGTTATTTAATATAGACTATTTTCAATTGATTGAATTTTTAGTGATCGAAGAAATATAATAAGTTGAGCAGTAAATAAAAATTAGGGATGCATATGTCTATGTTTATGTTTAATGACATATTGGCATTTATATGTTTAACCCAAAAAAAAAAAAAGAAAATGTTGACACACAATCAACAATTAGAATTCTATTAATTTACAAAGTAATTTTTGTTGATAAAATTGGTCAAGTTTTATTTTATATCAAACCAAAAGCTTTCATTGAAGAGAACATATGAATATCTTAGACAAAGTAAGTAACCAGTATTGAAACATATGCTAGAAACCATTCATAAAGATGAATTCTTATACAAGAGAAGATTTGTCATTTTAAGAGATCGGAACTCTCCTTTGAGAGGAAGAAAAACATATAAAGAGAAAACAACTAAAAAAACAACACTAGTAATAGATCGGAACACGGATTGGATTTTCTGTTCCAACTCCTTATTCCATCTCCTATTCCAGCTGTTGGATTGACACCATGTGTACAACTAACAGAACTCTTAACGGGAGAAGGAGAAAACGTCATCTATTCTATACAATGAAGGAACAGAAAATCTCTCTCAATTCTTTCAATTTTCTCTCTCTCTCTCTCTCTCTCTCTCTCTCTCTCTTAATTTTCTCTCTCTACCGCGTCTAATGAAGGAAACTATGGAGAAGGAAAATCGATCTCCCCCAACCAAACGAAAATTGAATAATTTTGCAGAGAGGATAGCTATTTCTCAACTCGATTTTCCGGAGGCATATCTTCTTCCCTCAATTCGAATCGCCAGCGAGTTTTTGACATAGGTAAGAACAATTTTGTGTTAAATTATTTTAATCCTTTCTTCTGCAAATCAAATTAGGTCAATCTAGGATTGCTGTATTTCAATTTGTTTTTTTGCTATGGCCCGTCGATTTTTCGTTTTGTGAATTCTCCCTTTCTGTCTAGGTTATATTACATAATACTAATTCTGACAATTTTTAAAAATAATGAAATAAGAAAGAATGAAAAAAATACCTGAAAGAAGTGATTAGAACATTGGTTGTCCACAGTGCATAACTTGAGAGATGAGAATGGAAGGAAAGCCTCATAACAATAACATCTTATTGTCTAATTTTCTTTAAGTATTCTGTTAATTTTTAAGCTATTTACCTACATAAGGCAGTCAATCATTGTGTGTATAAAAGATTGTTGATGTTTATTTTATTTATAGGGTTTCGAGTTTGATAATGGATAAGATACTTGTGTTCCAAAGCTTACTCCACGTCGCAAGCTAGATTTTGTTATTCATGAGGAAAATGAGTTTCTTGACAATAGTGATGGAGAAAAGCGGTTAGGTCTCATATTTTACATATTTTCATCATGATTTACCTCACATTTATCTTTATTTTATGCCTTGTAGTTAGTCTTTTCCTTTATTTTAGCCCAATTTACGTATTTTGATTTCTAAGTCGTTTCAATGTTTTTGTAGGCATATAAATGATTGTTTTGATGAGTTAAAGGAGTATTTATTACGAGAATAATGAAGGTTATCCAAGAGGATGTGAAAAAATGCATTAGAAAGACCAAACGAGAATGTTTCTTTGAAGAAAAATGAAGTGATAAAATTCTGCACAGGCAGATTGCACAGTTGTGCAGATATTCTGCACAGCTGTGCAGCTGCGGATTGTTATATTTTTGTGGGCCGATTTTATGACTTGGATGGGCATAATTTATGTATCTAAGACTCCTTTTTAGTAAAAAAAGTGGCAAAAACGTTTTATAGGCTAGAGGAGGTGGAAGAGGCAATGATTCATTCTTACAAAAAAAAGTAGATCTTGGAGAAAAAGAAGACTTCTAGAGAGAGAAAAGAGATCTTGAAGAGTTCTTGGAGAAGAGTTCTTGGAGAGAAAAGCTTCATCTTCTCAAGTTGTATTCTTCCAATCCTCCATTGTTGAACATGAGTAACTTTATGTTTATGCAATTTATTTCTTGTTTTTCTTTAATTATGTATAGCTAAATTATTTTCTAGGGGTTAAGATGTAGTCTTGTGTATAAATTTGGATTATTGATGATTGATGGATGTGATTTCTTGTTTGTTTTATCTATTAATGAGTGTTTAATGCTTGTAATTGATTGATCACCAATTGCATGATTTAAGATAAATTAAGAAGTACCGGGAGGTGAATTAGTTTATTGGTTCAGATTTAATAGACATGTGTAAATTGCTTAATAGGGATAATGGTAATTTTGCATGAGACTAGTTAAACAATATTCATAGAACTTAATGGATTCATCTAAATTAGTTTTTGATCATGGGAGTGACGTTAATTAATTTAGGTGGGTACTCATGAAGATCTCGGGAGAGTATTCGTGTATTTAAGGAAATTGGGTCTGCTAGGAATTTCATGTTAGAAGTTTTGATGATGACAATTAAGTTTTTGTTAGACCCCAAAAAAGTTGTAAGTTTATTCTTTGTAGAAAACTTGTATAGGCTTTGAAGCGTTAGACTTGTAATAGATTTATTAGGCTTTGTTATCTTACTTTAGAGTGTTAGGCAAAATAGTCTTAGGCTGAGCGTCTGATGATTTCTGAGTGAGTTTATCAGTGGTAAAGTTCGAAGACTCAAGCGCCTGATCTCAGAAGATAGATACAGTCTCCAAGCGTCCACTTTGGCCAGCTATATCAAGCGTTACTTTATGGGACATAAGTGATTTCACCGGAATTTACTTCTAAGTCCAGAAGGAGTTTAATGCAAATATTCTCAAAGCATTAAATACCAACGGGTATTAATTTCAAATGCATTAAATGTTGATAAGAGCATTTAATATGATAAGCAATGTCAGACGTACGGAGAAGCCACCCTATTGGACTGTCAACTATCTCAGACTGCAGCACCAACTTTCGTGCAGCAGATTTTCAGGAAAAAGGACAAAAGCTGTTCACTCGCGAAAGTGAGAGACACGCGCCAGTGCATGTGTCAAACGGACACTTTCTCCAAGAATACCTATAAATAGGACTTCAACAACAAACAAAATATAGAAGCAACAATTTTATCAAAGCCAAATTGCTGTTGCATTAAAATCTCATTCCTTAAATTCTCAGAAAAGCCAGAAACTTCAAGAAACATCCAAATTGCTTTTCTTATATTCCTGAGACAGTCAACAAATATCTCAAACATTCTTTTTGCAGAAACCAGATTCCTACTGAGATATTACCAAGTTGTTTGAACTTCATCAAAATCAAACAAACCTTTTAGAAAATCCCATCCAAGCCTCGCGATCTGTGTGAAGTCGAAGTTGGATACTTGCATCATTTCTGGGTGAAAGAAGCAAGAGGGTTGAAGTGATTTGAAGCAGAAATCTGTGTGATCAAGGAGCTCAAGTCATCGACATCCATCTCTCCCTAATTTGTAGAAGATTCTGTGTGATTCTTTGAGAATCATTTTAGTGGATTGCCTCCAAGTGCAAAGGAGAAGAATGACGTAGTTGGGATTACACCACCCAACGAACCTTACAAATATTGTGTTATTTACTTTTCAGTCATTTCATTCATCTATCATATCACTGCATAAGTAAAACACAATCAAAAGCTAAGCACCTAAGAAACATCTTGTGACGCTAAAACTTTCAAAGAGAAGACTCCAAAATCATTCCGCTGTGCTAACCCTGATTAAAAGAACTGAACGCTTAACCTACAAGGTCAAAGTATTCAATTCCTGAAGTCTAAGTTAACTTTATAAAACAGTCTTCATTAGACGCTTCACAAAGTCTCAAATATCTTATGTGAACGCTAAGGTGAAGCGTCATACTCTTCAAGCGCCTATCATTTCAAGCGTCCAAATACGTTTAATACGAAATCTTTTTTAAGTCGAAAAAGACTTAAAGGGTCTATTCAACCCCCCCCCCTTCTAGACCCTTTCGTATGCCACTTGGGACCAACAAGTGGTATCAGAGCGGTTAATTTTGAAATTTTAAAATTTCCAAGCATAACTGCTTGTTTAGATCTTTTTCTTTCAAAATCTAGTTGCTTTTTAAAAAGCTTAGATATGGCATTTGCTAAAGTTCCCAAATTGACAGAATCAAATTTTGACACATGGAAAGTCAAAGCATTTACGTATTTATGTTCATGCGATGATGACATGTGCGATATTATTTCAGATGGGCCAATCAAAATATACAAAGTTATCACAAGAGCGCCTGGAGCCACAGAAGAAACCCCTGATGGTTACGTTGAAAAACCAAAACAAGAATGGTCTCCAGATGAGCGTCGAAGAGCTAACTTGGACAATGTTGGTCGCAACGCTCTGTATACGGCTATTGGTGATAATGATAACTTATTCAATAAAATCAAATCTTGCAAAACGACTAAAGAAATATGGGATAAGCTGGCTACAATCTGTGGTGGTTCAACTCAAATCAAAGAAAACAAACTTTCCATTGCTAAGGAAAAGTTTAACGGATTTAAGATGCTACCCAATGAAACACTAGAGCAATTGGATATAAGATTCACAGCTCTTGTTACAGAACTTACGTCATTGGGAATGGACTTACAGAATCGAGAAATGGTGGTTAAGATCTTTAGAAGTCTACCAAGTAAATTCTTGATGAAGACAACAGCTATGAGAGAATCAAACATGCTGGATCTCTTAACTCCAGAAGACGCCTTTTCAGAGATAAAAGCTTTTGAGTTCGAGTTGAACTCTGCTAGTGACATTGTGAGTAATCCAGTGATTGAATCTGGAGCGCTCATTGCATCAATCAAAGGCAAATCGGGTAACAAAGGAAAGAATTCGGACATTAATGAGGAAGAAGAGTTGGCTTTGCTGAATAGATTCAGGAAGTTCTTGAGATATGAAAAGAAAGGAAAAGGTCCTAATAATCAAGGACAAAGTTCATATCAAGCGCCTTCTCCCATACAACAACAGTTTCAAGCGCCTCAATATTCTGTTCCTTTACCTCAAGCGCCTACTCAATATCAAGCGTCTACTCAAAATCTTCCAGCTCCAGTGGTTTCTAAACCACACACTGCAAGGCTAACAAGTGAACAAAAAATGAAAACCAATCTTTGTTATAATTGCAGGAAACCGGGGCACTACCAGGTAAATTGTCCCTATCCAAATGTATCCAAGCCCTCAAGGCAGGATTACTTGGATAGAAACCAATTCAGGAGCAACCTTCGACAACAAGGTTTGCTTGCGGAATCAGAACCAGCATCAGCACCTGAAGATTTAGAATCATCAGACGAAAGTAGTGATGATGATGAGCCGATAGATGACTCAGCGCTCATATGTCTCATGGCCAGAGATGATGAAGCGTCCCCTGAGGTAATCAATGAATTATCAATTCCTCTTTCTTATGATGAATTACTTGACAAAGTCAAAGAATATTACAATGAATGTCAAGAAGCTGCCAAAATATATCAAAATGATCTCGCTATTATTTCATCACTCACAAACGATAAAGTAACGCTCAGAGCAGAGTTGCAAATTCAGCAACAGTGCATTGAGAAAAACCAATCGCTTGAGAGTGAAGTTATTCAATTGAGAGGTGATATTGATATAATAGTCAAGAGAGAAGCTGATCTGATGGCTAGACTTGCCAAGTCAGAACAGCTCATCTCATCGTTGTCCAAAGCATCCAGAAAGCTCGACAATGTGACTGAAATAACAAGGTTGTTTGGAAAAAAAACCGGTTTAGGATGCAATGAATTCGGTAAACAACCAAACAAACCTAATGTTACGGCAAACAACAAAGGAAAGGGTGTTTTCTTTGTTAAGAAAGGTTCACAAGGTCAAACTCAAAATGAACCAAGGGACAATGGTAAGAGGCCAAATGAGAAAGTCAAAACTAACTCAGACAAGGGTAAGGCTAAAGCAAATGATCCACAAAGACAGACTCATCCAAACGCTCAAAAAGCTAAGGATAAATCTAGTCACTGTGAATCAAGCGCTAAGCGTCTAGCACCAAACGTGCAACTCAAGCCAGAGCCAAGGAAATACCAGCGTCGATATCCAAAACAGTCAAGATCATATTATCGATACTATGATAATTATGATTATGACTATTATTATAATCGTGGATATTATTATACATCCAAAAATTACACACAGCACAAGGTGAAACCAAAAAAGGCCAATATTCCTACTATGAAGACAAGGCAAATTTGGATTCCTAAAGTTCTAATTAACACTAACAAGGATACTAATGTTGAAGGACCCAAGCAACAATGGGTACCTAAACAGAAATAGAACTTCCCTTTTGATTGCAGGTACCTAGAGCTAAAGTCAATACATCTGTTTGGTATTTTGATAGTGGATCGTCAAGGCACATGACAGGTTCCAAAGATCTTCTGATCAACTATCAAGCTGCCAATGGTCCTCAGGTTGTATTTGGTGATAACTCCAAAGGTAAAACCAAAGGTATAGGTACTGTGCATAGGGGGAACATCATGATAAGTGATGTTTATTTTGTTGAGGGTCTAAAGCACAATTTATTAAGCATAAGTCAATTTTGCGATAAAGGCTTTGAAGTCATATTCTCAAGTGACTATTGCTATATAAACGACGCTAAGACTAAATCTACTAAACTAAAAGGAAAAAGGAATAACAATGTATATTTGGTAGATTGGGGTTCAACACTTGATAACAACCCAACATGCTTTGTTGCTAAAAATGAATCTAAAGTGGGTTGGCTATGGCATAGAAAAATGAATCACCTCAACTTTAAGACAATCTCTCAGCTTATAAGTCAAAATCTTGTAGAGGGATTGCCAAATGGACCATTTCATAAGGATCGCCTCTGTGACGCTTGTCAAATGGGTAAACAAGTTAAATCATCTTTCAAGAGAAAACCTCATCTATCTACTTCTAGAATACTTGAACTACTTCACATGGATTTGTTTGGACCTGTTCAAACAATCAGTGTAAGCGGTAAAAAGTATACTTTAGTGGTAGTAGACGATTTCTCTAGATTTACTTGGGTGGAATTTCTTTCATCCAAAGATGAAACATGTGACAAGTTAACAGCGCTTATTCGGCAACTTCAAACATTGAAAAATCTTAAGGTTGCAAGAATAAGAAGCGATCACGGTACTGAGTTTACTAACAAGGTTGTTGAGAAGTTTTGTGCAGAAAATGGAATACATCATGAGTATTCAGCTCCCAGAACTCCCCAACAAAATGGTGTTGCTGAGCGCCGGAACCGAACGCTTAAGGAAGCCGCTAGGACTATGTTAGCTGAATCTAAGCTTGCTCCTAGATTTTGGGCCGAAGCGATCAACACTGCTTGTTACACTCAAAATCGATGCATGATCAACAAACAGCATGGAAAAACTCCATATGAACTGTGGAAGGGACGTAAGCCAAATATTTCATACTTTCACGTCTTTGGTTCTAAATGTTTTATTCATAATAATGGATCCCAAAGCCTAAAGACTTTTGATCCTAAAGCGGATGAAGGAATCTTTCTAGGCTACGCCAAAAATGGAAAGAATTTTCGCATTCTCAATAAGATCAAATCGAAGGTTGAGGAATCTATTCATGTTGTGTTTGATGATGCTAACCAAGAGCCGAGTAAGGTAAATGTAAATGATGTAGGAGTTGAAGATCTATGTCATCAAGCGTCCAAAATTACTATTGATGAAGATACTGACGATGATGATGAGATCTCAGTGCCTCCTCCTAAGAATACTCGTGAAATCAATCTAAATTATCATGTAAGAAACACGGATGATCATGAAAAGAATGATCATCAAGAGCAAAGAAGGAATCGTGAACTTGAAGCGCCAACGCAGGAGAATGGTCAAGCGAATGATTCTCAAGCGCCTGTTCATTCTCAAAACCCCTTCCAAACAGATAGACTATGGTTACGTGACCATCCACCTGAGCAAATCATTGGAGATATTGAAGCACCAGTTAGAACTAGAGCCGCTACATTTAATGAGGCTATGTTCGCAAGCTTTCTATCTCAAATGGAACCTAAGAAAGTGGATGAAGCGTTAAGTGATCCAAGTTGGATTGAAGCTATGCAAGAAGAGCTCAATCAGTTTGAGCGAAATAAAGTTTGGATGCTAGTACCAAGACCAACTCATCAAGGAGTTATTGGAACTAGATGGGTATATAGAAACAAGATGGATGAGGACGGCATTGTTGTAAGAAACAAGGCCAGACTCGTAGCTCAAGGATACTGCCAAGAGGAGGGCATTGACTTTGATGAGACTTACGCTCCTGTTGCTCGTCTTGAAGCAATCCGCATGTTTCTAGCGTACGCAGCGTTTAACAAGTTTACAGTATTTCAAATGGACGTAAAGAGTGCCTTCCTGAATGGTAAACTCCAAGAAGAAGTGTATGTGGAGCAACCTCCAGGATTCATCAACAATCATGGTAAGGGTATGGTTTACAAGCTCGAAAAAGCACTTTATGGGCTTAAGCAAGCACCTCGAGCATGGTATGACACTCTCTCTATCTTTCTTATTGGTAAAGGTTTTTCAAAAGGCAGCGTTGACACAACGTTATTTAAAATTACCAATGATGAAGATATTCTCTTAGTTCAAATTTACGTTGATGACATTATATTTGGTTCTACTAATAAGCGTCTGTGTGAGAAATTTTCGAAAATGATGCAAGAACAATTTGAAATGAGCATGATGGGTGAATTAACCTTCTTCTTAGGACTACAAGTTAAACAACTCCCTAATGGCATATTTATCAACCAAGCTAAATATACACGAGATATGATTAAGAAATTTGGTATGGAAAATGCATCATATTCAAAAATTCCAATGAGCCAAACGCTTAAGTTAGATAAAGATGAAAGTGGAAAGAAAGTTGATATCACTAATTATAGAGGTATCATAGGATCACTTCTTTATCTCACTGCCAGTAGACCTGATATTATGTTTTCGGTATGTATGTGTGCACGATTCCAAGCTGATCCTAAAGAGTCACACTTGACTGCTGCCAAGAAAATTCTTAAATACCTAAAAGGCACACAACATGTGGGCTTATGGTATCCCAGGGATTCTCCTTTTGAACTAATCGGTTACTCAGATGCAGATTTTGCAGGTTGCAAAATAGAATTTAAAAGCACTAGTGGTACTTGTCAATTCTTAGGTGATAGGTTAGTTTCATGGCATAGCAAGAAACAACAATCCATAGCTACCTCCACAGCCGAAGCTGAGTATGTAGCTGCAGGAAGTTGTTGTGCACAAGTTCTATGGATGAGGCAACAACTTAGAGATTACGGAACAATCTTAGGACCAACTCCCATTCATTGTGATAACCAAAGCGCTTTAGCCATGACTCAAAACCCTGTTCTTCATTCAAGAACCAAACACATTGACATTAGATACCATTTCCTTCGTGACCACGTTCAAAAGAAAGATATCTCCATGCACTTCATTGGAACTGACAAACAACTGGCAGATATCTTCACCAAAGCACTCAATGAACAACGTTTTCTCACTTTGAGAAGTGAACTAGGTATGATTGATTTAAACGCTTGATCATGAAGCATCATATTTTATTAGGCATATAATTTAGGGGGAATCCACTTAAGTTATATCTCACAATATTCTTAAACAAATTTTTTTACTTGATCATAACTGTAAGCGTCAATGATAAAAATTTTCAGATGCATAATCATCAACGCTCAGCTCTATGTTTGCATAAAATATTGAATGCTCAAAATATTGAAAAGTCTTTTGACTTCAAGCGTCCATCTTATCAGCTAAGCGCTGAATAGTTTATCAAAAATTTATAAAATATTTTTGTTACAAGCCATGCATAAAATTTTTTTAAAACTTCTTTCAAGGTCGTGGGTAGACTCAAAGGTCTATTTTGTAATCTACTCACACGCCTCTATCACATCAAACTGGCGGGTACTCAAATTTTTTAAAAATGACGGTTCAGAGATAGCACGTGTTTGTGTACGTGTCAGTGTACAAACATGCGCGTGTGTTACACTCTGAAAATACCAAACGTTAATTTTTCTTTAACTCGGATGTCAAATCTTTATATATGAGAATTACCAAATGTAACTTCTCTCTTTTACACAAAACTCGCGTCCGCAGTTAATAAATTTATGGCTAAGATTCAACAGTTATTACACGTGTTTAAATCCTACTAAGACTACATAACACAAGTTTCAAAAACTCTTTACTATGTCATTTAAAACACAAACTCTGCAGAAAAAGTAACTTACTTTCTATTCACGCATATCTGCAAATCTCTCTTTATCTCTCTCAATACAACAGAAAATCTCAGTTCATCTTCTTCGTTTTAAACAAAAAAAAAATGGCACCAAAGAAATCATCATCTACTTCTGCTGAAACTACCATCAAGGTAACTGAAGGTCTTGTTGTCGACTGGAAATTCCTATATGAACAAACTCAGATCAACCTGACGGACGTAATGGACATGGTCGTCCAAGCTGGGCTCAAACCCTTCTTAACTCAATACTCTTATATGTTTCCTACTGAAGTTGAAACTTTCTGGAAGACTGCTACCCTTTCAGAGGACAAGAAGTCCATCTCTTGTAAAATTCCCTTCTCCAAAGGAATTCATCCTATCTGCTTCCACCATTGCCAAGAACTTCAATTTGCCTAATGAGGGTGAGGCACTGGATTCTGTTACGTTAAAACAAATTAAGGAAGCATGGGCAATCATGAGTGCGTACGACGACGTTCCTTACACTCAATACTTCGAGAAGAAAGATCTGGTGTCCAAATATCGGTTATTGGCTGATTTCTGCAGCAAGATCATAGAATGCCGCGTGGGAACCTTTGATAAGGTAAATCCTGTCCAATTTCAGATGATGGTTGCTATACTCTTCAACATCAAAATCAACTGGAGTGAGTACATCTTCGGACGGTTTCGGGACAGTCTAAGCGCTTCAAATAAGCCTTATGGACTCATCCTGAGTGACATCTTGTTTAAATCGAATTGTGTGTACTCGTCTGGACTTCCTTTGAATAAGTCCAAGTTGTTGGGAAAAGGATTCTGACCAATATGTTCAATCCTCCAAAAGTTAGTGGTGCGGCTAGACCCCTATCTGAGCGACTGGAAGAACGCCAACTGCTTGCTCAAAAGGCTGAGAGACCAGTGCCAGAGGAAGCTGTGAAGCGTCCAGCAGCAACGAAGAAGAGAGCCCCCAGAAAACCCAAAGTTAAAATTGCCGTCCCCTCTCAAAAGATTGATGAGGAAACTGATGAAGATGCCGAGGACAAGTTGCCTCTCAAAAGACGAAAGCTGGAAGGGATCATTAAGCAAATAGACTTTGAAGAACCAGCTGTTGATCCTCCCGCTCCTCCGGCTAAACTAGTTGAAGGAGTCAACATTAAGAAAATCTTTAAGCGTTCCAGGACTAGCAAGCGTCAAGCTACTCCTGAAGAGCCTGAGACAGTTGAGCCAAGCGCTCAAGTTACGTTGAGCCAAGCGCTCAAGTTGCAGTTGAGCCAAGCGCTCAAGTTGTAGTTGAGCCAAGCGCTCAAGATGCTGCTGTTGAGCCAAGCGCTCAAGAAACTGCTGTTGAGCTTAGTTCTCAGGGTAAGTTTATTTCTTCCCACAGCATTTCTATTCCTACATCTGTAGAAGATCCTGCTCTTATAGAGGATGGCTCTTGTTTTTCAGCTATAGTTCCAGCTGCTGCTGAAGTGTCCACAGATGTTCTGTTGGATGTGGACCTGACTGGAGTTGTAGCTATCGCTCAAGATGTTGCCGCTAAAGTAGCTGCAATTGAACCTGAGGAACCTGCTACTTTAACAGAGGCACGTTCAGAAGATCAGAACGCTGCTGAAGACGTTAGAGCTCCTCGTCACTTCTTTCAACTCGATCCGCTGAAGACAATTGATCATTCAATTAACTATATGCCCCCAGCGCTCGACGAAGATTTCATTCCTGCAGGATATAATATAGAAAGATATATTGCTGCAGAAGCTGACGCTGCAAGACTGATTGACTTTGACAGCGCAATCAAAGCAACCGTTCTAGACAGACCAGGAGACAGACCTCCTAGATGTGCCGTGGATGTGGCTTACTATCTTGACAATGGCCACAGCAGACCAACTGGGTTCGCGCTAAGGGATTACAGTGTTCGTGTGTATGATCCTCTCCGTCCTAGCTTTCTCAATCCCTCAGAGTCAGTCTTGAACAGAGAAGGTTACACACATTTCCCTCAGACGGCTCACAGCCCTGAAAATCTTGCATCGGCCCGTCCTCTCTGTCTATGGAAAAATAAAGAGATTCATGCTGGTGAGCGCCTTGAATCGTTGACCGATCTGCTCCAGACTGAAGCTGATGCTTACTTTGACAGCGTCTGGAATGCCAACTATCAGCCTGATAAGCACCGCTTTGAAGCCATAAGAGATATTCATCTTGAAGGTATTCGTGCTATGGTGAATGCTGGCACAGACTTCTGTATAAATGAAGTAAATTGGGTTGAAGCGTACATGGGACATAAATACACCTTCCCAGAGTTAGTCCAAGCTCCCCATCTTTTCGGCATAGGCATGCATGACAAGAAGCGTCAATTCGCCAAGTATTGCCTCCTGAAGCGTCAACAAAGACTCGGACCTGTTCTCAAGCTCCCAATTATTAGACATCAAATAGAACAATGTCTACGTCAAGAACTTCAGAGATTATCCATCACCCCTCTTCGGTTTAATGCTCAAGCGTCTTCCAGTGGTACAGTTGGTGAACGGTGCTTAAATCTTGCTCCAAGCCACTGTGAAGAAAACTTCAATCTGATGGTAAAGATTCTATCTCCCGTATCTCTCTTTGATAAAATCTTCACTGCCAATCTCAGATCTTGGAATGGCTCAGTGATCAATTCATTCAAAGGATATCCGCTGCTCCCTTCCATTCGCAGTGAGGTACTCAATCACTATGAGTATGTTCTTTCTCTGCTTGAAAGGAATCAAGAGCTCGCTCAAGCCATTTATCCGTATCTTGAAGAGTACTATGCGGACTGTGTGCCTACACATCGACGTCCTGCATCTCTTCCCTCAGATTGCTTGATTGGATTTTCCAGAACTCACTGCACAGATTCACTATTCTCCATCGCTCAAGCGCCGTCCAAAGTTTTCCCAGATCATGTGCTGGATATCATTGGTCCAATGTACATCAGGGCCATTGATAGTCCTCTTCGCACATTTATCTCCGGTACTTGTATGTCCAGGACCAGACTCATTGAACTCTTGGATTCTACATCCACCTCTTATGCCGACTCAGCAAGCTGGAACTTTCAATTCACTGACTTTCGCCAGCCTGAGTCAACGCTTGAGGAAGCGCCTGCTGAGACATCTGAAGCGTCCAAATCTGCAGATACCAGTATTCCTGACGCTCCTGAACATGCTACCATTGATAGTGCTGAAGATACTTCCCTGGATATTCGAGGTACTGTTTTTGATCCAGCCTATCAAGTTCCTTTTGACTCTCTCAAACACTCATCACGGTTCAAGCGACCAGCTCCTCAAGTGGTTCAATCAGATGAGAGTCAAGCCTTCGGTCCCCTGCTTAAATCTGTTTTGGAGACAATTAGCGCTCAAGCTACTCAGAGTGAAGAATCTCTCCATTGGATTAAGGAAGACCTGGCAAAGATTGAAACTCACGTAATGAGCGCTCAGATTGCTCATATGCGTAGTTCAGCTCAAGCGGCAGTTGGTGAGTGCAAACAAGACTTTCAAGAAATGCAGGATGCTGCCCACGCCACCCAACTTGCCATGAAAGAAGAACTTGAAAAGCGCCTTGCAACCCTTGAGATATCTGTGAATGACGCCACCAGCGCTAAGCTTCTTGTTATGCAGGAACGCTTCGACAAGCGTCTGGATGACATCACAGATTCCTTATCTCAGATTGCTCATCAGGTAAGTGTACTCACAAACCACTTCTTAAAATCTGATGATGGCAATAAGGGGGAAGAGAAGAAGAAAGGAGAAAAGCGGAAAGCGTCCAGTTCAAAAGTTGAAGATCCTCCGTCTGCTAAGCGTCAAATGCCTCCTTCTCAGTCTGCGCTTAATCTCCCGTCTTGGATAACTGCTCTGAAACAAAGTTCATCCGGAGCGCCCAGTAGTACACTAAGGGAACCTCCTAGAGCGTTATATCCAAACCTACCAATTCCTACAAGAGCACTGCTTGAACAGTTTGACATTCCTCTTCAGAGAACATCCATTTCAGAACCTACAGATCCACAGATCTTAGCTGAAGAAAGGAAGATGACTGATTTTAGCCAAGCTTTTCGAATTTGCCTAAGGTACATTGGTATCGACCCAACTGACTGGGATAATCACTTTAAAGTATTCAAAAAGAGACAACAAGAAGAAAACAAGCTTATCATCAACAAAGATCATGAAGCAATGATGATCTTGGAAGACAATCTGACTGAAGCTATCCGAGCTGAAATGTCCAAGCGATACAGAGTTAGACCAAGTCATTAAAGCTTTCTGATTTTACATTATCTATATTCTTGTCTCTTATATCTTTAAATATTCAGCTGTAAAAATGCTTGTAATTCTCGATAAATATGAAATGCATTTTTTTTTTTTGCTGAAACATCTCGTTGAAGCGTAACTAACTTTAACTAACGTCTACTGATCAAAGCTAACTTTTACGTTTGACTATCTAACTCTTGAACTATAAAAGAGTAAGTATTGCCATCATCAAAAAGGGGGAAATTGCTAGGAATTTCATGTTAGAAGTTTTGATGATGACAATTAAGTTTTTGTTAGACCCCAAAAAAGTTGTAAGTTTATTCTTTGTAGAAAACTTGTATAGGCTTTGAAGCGTTAGACTTGTAATAGATTTATTAGGCTTTGTTATCTTACTTTAGAGTGTTAGGCAAAATAGTCTTAGGCTGAGCGTCTGATGATTTCTGAGTGAGTTTATCAGTGGTAAAGTTCGAAGACTCAAGCGCCTGATCTCAGAAGATAGATACAGTCTCCAAGCGTCCACTTTGGCCAGCTATATCAAGCGTTACCTTATGGGACAGAAGTGATTTCACCGGAATTTACTTCTAAGTCCAGAAGGAGTTTAATGCAAATATTCTCAAAGCATTAAATACCAACGGGTATTAATTTCAAATGCATTAAATGTTGATAAGAGCATTTAATATGATAAGCAATGTCAGACGTACGGAGAAGCCACCCTATTGGACTGTCAACTATCTCAGACTGCAGCACCAACTTTCGTGCAGCAGATTTTCAGGAAAAAGGACAAAAGCTGTTCACTCGCGAAAGTGAGAGACACGCGCCAGTGCATGTGTCAAACGGACACTTTCTCCAAGAATACCTATAAATAGGACTTCAACAACAAACAAAATATAGAAGCAACAATTTTATCAAAGCCAAATTGCTGTTGCATTAAAATCTCATTCCTTAAATTCTCAGAAAAGCCAGAAACTTCAAGAAACATCCAAATTGCTTTTCTTATATTCCTGAGACAGTCAACAAATATCTCAAACATTCTTTTTGCAGAAACCAGATTCCTACTGAGATATTACCAAGTTGTTTGAACTTCATCAAAATCAAACAAACCTTTTAGAAAATCCCATCCAAGCCTCGCGATCTGTGTGAAGTCGAAGTTGGATACTTGCATCATTTCTGGGTGAAAGAAGCAAGAGGGTTGAAGTGATTTGAAGCAGAAATCTGTGTGATCAAGGAGCTCAAGTCATCGACATCCATCTCTCCCTAATTTGTAGAAGATTCTGTGTGATTCTTTGAGAATCATTTTAGTGGATTGCCTCCAAGTGCAAAGGAGAAGAAGGACGTAGTTGGGATTACACCACCCAACGAACCTTACAAATATTGTGTTATTTACTTTTCAGTCATTTCATTCATCTATCATATCACTGCATAAGTAAAACACAATCAAAAGCTAAGCACCTAAGAAACATCTTGTGACGCTAAAACTTTCAAAGAGAAGACTCCAAAATCATTCCGCTGTGCTAACCCTGATTAAAAGAACTGAACGCTTAACCTACAAGGTCAAAGTATTCAATTCCTGAAGTCTAAGTTAACTTTATAAAACAGTCTTCATTAGACGCTTCACAAAGTCTCAAATATCTTATGTGAACGCTAAGGTGAAGCGTCATACTCTTCAAGCGCCTATCATTTCAAGCGTCCAAATACGTTTAATACGAAATCTTTTTTAAGTCGAAAAAGACTTAAAGGGTCTATTCAACCCCCCCCTTCTAGACCCTTTCGTATGCCACTTGGGACCAACAGGGTCTTTAATTTAAATAAGAATGATAATCCATTAAAAGTCAATAATCCATAGCAATACCTTGATGAAATCTTAATCCCTAGGCCTTTCGTTAATTGATTATTCGTTTTAATCATATCCGTTTTAGTTATTTACAATTAAATCATTTTCTTGTTAAATTTTTGCTTTTAATTAGTTAAAATCTCAAATCTTTGATAATCAATAGTCTAAATAATAGGATAAACTTTATTTGGTACTTGATAACCTTCCCTGTGGAGACGATCTTACTTTCACTATATTATTTGTTCGATTCCGTGTTGTTACGGACGGTTAAAAAATTTCATATCCGAACATCACTCAATCATTTCAGAAGAAAAAATCCCAAAAAATGGTATGGAGTTTGAAACTGAAACAGCGGCTTACATGTTTTATAATGAATACGCAAGATTAGCCGGATTTAGTGTTCGTAAGTACAGTGTTCGCAGTGATAAAATGAGAGAATCATAGATAGGACATTTTGTTGTTCATGCCGAGGTTATAGATCTAAAGATAAAAGAGATGTGAGCGTTAAATCTCACCGTCCGGAAACAAGAAATGGTTGCTGTGCAATGATGAAGGTTGATGGTCGTTTTACGGGTAAGTTTAAAGTTGTCAGTTTTGTTGCCGACCATAATGGACATGATCTTGTCAGTCCTTCTAAAAGTCATTTGTTGAGGTCACATAGAAGTATCAATGCTATACTGGGATCACAAGCAGATGATATGGAACGCTCTGGCATAGCACCAAAAGCAGGCTTTGCGTTAATGGCTAAACAAGCTGGTGGGCGTGAACAAGTTGGATTTATTTTCGAGGACTACAAGAATTATTTGCGTTCGAAAAGAACTATGGAGATGAAGATAGGTGATACTGGAGGGGTTCTCGAATACTTGCAACAAAGGCAATTAGATGATCCTAACTTCTTTATGCAATTCAAGTTGATGAAGACGACTTGATAGCTAATATACTTTGGGTCGACGCACAGATGATGGCAGATTATGCTCATTTCGGCGATGTAGTTTCTTTCAATACAACTTATAGGAAAAATAAAAAGGGTCGACCATTTGCCCTGTTTGTTAGTGTGAATCACCACAAACAAACAATCGTATTCGGTGCATCATTGTTATACGATGAAACTGCATCAACGTTTATGTGGCTGTTCGATACTTTTGCTAGAGCAATGTCCGAAAAAAACCTATGACAATGCTTACAGATCAAGATGCAGCAATGGCAAAAGCTTTAGCAGAAAAGTGGCCAGATACATGCCATCGCTTGTGCATTTGGCACATCTACCAAAATGCAGCGATACATCTTAGTAGTGTTTTTGCACGCTTTGCTAACTTTACTAAAGACTTTAGTTCCTGTATTTACTATTATGAGGAGGAAGAAGAATCTATTACTGCATGGAATGATATGTTGAAAAACTATGAACTTCAGACTAATGAGTGGCTGGAAAGGATGTTCAAAATTCGAAAAAAATGGGCACTAGTTTATGGTCGGCAATCATTTTGTGCAGATTTGACAACTACTCAGCGTAGTGAAAGTATGAACAGCGTTCTTAAAAGATACGTGAGCTATAAACATAATCTATTACAGTTTTTCCACCACTTTGATAGATTGATAGATGATCGTCGCTATGAAGAGTTGAAAGCGGATTTAAGAACTAGTCGAAGTACTCCAGTAGCTTCTTTTCTTGCTGAAATTTTAAAGCATGCAGCTACAGTTTACACACATAAGGTGTTTGAGTTATTCCAAGAGGAGATGCGGAAGGCATATGATTCTAAGATAGAATTGTTTGGTGAGATTGGAGAAATTTCAGAGTATAAGATTACCCCTTTTGTGTAAGCATCATCATCACACGGTGACATATAACTCGTCTGACGGTATAGTTTCATGTAGCTGCAAAAAGTTTGAGTTCGCCGGAATTTTGTGTTCTCATGCCCTAAAAGTGCTTTCTTCAAGAAATATTGTGAAAATTCCGGAGTTATATATCATGAAAAGGTGGACCAAGAAAGCAAAAAACACTGTTGTTGAAGCTTTAGAAGTTTGCAGAGATCATTCTGAATCTATGAACGAAAAGGATGAAAAGAAGATGATTGGAGTTCACTACAAGGAATTGTGTAGCTTAACTAACCAGTTAGCGACAAGAGCCACCTTGACTATGGATACATTTCAAATTGCGAAAATTGGTATTCTTAAGATGATTGAAGAAGTTGATGCAAGTTTGGAGAATAAAATAGACATCACTATTAGACCAAAAACTTTAGTATAAAACAATGCAGTGAATGAAGTTGGAAACAAACCTAATGAGATTATGGTAAGAGGCTGGAATAATAAAGAGAAGAAATTTGTAAAAACCGGAAAAAGACCAGAGAGTGGATTGGAAAAGAGCATAAGGAAAAGGAAGCAAAAGAAAGGTAATGTTCCTTCGTTAGATGATGCAATCATACACAGAAAACAACGAGCAGGTATATACCTTTTTTTTTGTTTATATTGTTTGTCTCTATTGTTATATGTATGTGATTTTTACTTCTGCATTTTCAAAGAAGAGCATAAGGAAAAGAAAGCAAAAGAAAGGTAATGTTCCTTCGTTAGATGATGCAATCATAGACACAGAAAACGAGCAGGTATATACTTTTTTTTTTGCTTATATTGTTTGTCTCTACTGTTATATGGATGTAATTTTTACTTCTGCATTTTCGAACTGTACGTACACATATGCATGGAGAAAATAGCCCAAACATCGGTGCTTCCATTGAGCCTAGTTCACTACCCTCCTTATCGCAGTTGTCACAGGTTCTTTTCCATATCTTATCGATAATATCTTAAATAGCTTTACTGCAGTCTCATGTGATCAAGATATTCTACAATTGTGTAAGATAAATATATTTCTCATACCTAAATGGAATAATTAGGAATACCAAGTTGGTAGGTCTGGTTCAAACATTGCTTATCCCATTGAAAGACCTTCATTGTACATGTGGAACCATTCCAATTTGCACAGGTTCATTGGTCAAATCCCAATTGTTTTGACAAAATTTTATTAGATAATCCATTTTCCTATTTTTATAGTTATAATCATATATTGTTTATTGTAGGTTTTCAATCCGGTTGTCAACCAACAACTTAATTTATCTCCTCATTATTTACGACAAGATAGTCAAATTAAAACAAGCTTGACAGAATTACTACAGGTGGTGACATATAGTTGAGGAAGTTAAGTATTCTTTCATGTTTTTTTTTTGGTATACGTATCTAATATGTTTATTGCATTTTCTACATGTATAGCAACAAATAGCCAAGCCACAAGAATTGGGGAGGATTCAGCTGAACAACTTCAAGCATCAAGGTGAACACGAGAAAGCGAATGGGGGGAAGTAGTGATGTACCCAAAGATTGAAAGAACTTACAGTTCATAGTCGTAGATTGATTTTCATTGGAAAAGCAATGTTGATTTTGTTTTCTTTAGTGAAAAATAATTGGGAGTGGGAGTTGATTATTGTGATAGGTGTGGTTTAGTCATTAAGTTCATTTTAGATGATCTGATTTGTGAATCAAAATATATGAGTCCTTGTAAGGATTTTTATTTTCTTACTTCCTAATTTTTTGAACTTGTTGAGGGTATATATGGACACATGGAACAGGTTTCTATGATATTGCTTCAGGTTGATTGAATTTCTAAATGACCAATCTTTTAATGACTGCAAATTGGTATCTGATGATTATGGAACTGAGTTTTTGTGATTTTTTTTTCTTGAACATGAGAGATTTTCTGAATGAACATGTTCTTTTAGTACCTTATAATTGCAAATAAGGTGGTAGTCTGTGCGTATGTGTATATTTAATATTTGTAAAACACTTACTTGGATGTTCTGATCTGTTGATATGTTGGGTGTTTGGGGGCATGTTATGGATTGTTAAGGACTCCGGGATCAAAATGTAATTCTAGTACCAAAAATGGGTAAGTAATATAGTATTGAGGACTTATACATCTGAATGAGATGATTTGTATCTGAACTAGTATACTATACACGCACATTCATGAAATTTTTAGACAAATGACAAGTAGATTAAAACATGGAAAAAGTTTAATAACTAGAAAACAAAAAATAAAGTACCAGTGATCATCAGTGACTTCTTTTTTAATTTAGCAGTTCTCGTGGTTTATGGAGATTAGGGGTGCACCACGAACTAAACTTAGGCCACTTTTTAGCCCAAATTATTCGGCTCGAACTCGACGAGCTTAATAAATGAATAAATTTAAAAAAATTATAACTAAACGATATTATTAAAAATCAAAGAGTTTCAGCTTTTAAAAGCTGAGAAACAACTGGAAATAAAAATGCTAAAGAGATGTTTGATCTCCAAACAATATGATTAATTGTCATGTCTATTACAGGTCCATAATTGAAAAACTTGGATAACTATCAATGAACTGATAAACAATGGTAATCTCAATAAATTGCAAAACTCCAAGAAGACTACACCGTATCTGGCTCAACAACTTTACTAGAGGCACTGACTTTAACCTGCGGTAACAAAGTACGTGGATTATGTTACTTTCTTTAGCGAATACTATCATGTGAGTTTGGACTAATTATGTAATATGCACCAGCAAAGCAATACAGTAATGTAGAAATAGTCAATTTCAGAAAGCTAATTGAACAATATTAGGAATCATTACATGCACACTACTTATTAGTAGTATTCTTTATAGTAGTACCCCCTTCATGTTTATCATGTTCAAAATCTGATTGAGCATCACTTGCTTCGTCGACCTCGTTCCTGTGTGGCATCAGCTCCTCTCCAACTCCGACAGATTTCAACATCAACTGCGAGTCAATGTTATTGAGGAATTAGTAAGATGTTGAAAGAAAGATTATATCATTAAACATTTCACTCAAGTACATTCCAGTCACTAAAATCAAATCTGAATATAAAATGACTGTAAGAGACCTCCCCCGAGAGAATTGCATCACCGCTAAGAGCATTCCTTGGGACTGAAAGAAATATTGACTTTAAGTTATGAATAAAATATATATGAGATCGGAATCCAAAGTTTAGAAGAAGAGGAATCTACTAAAGATCATGCAAACATCTACTTACGAACTAGATGACATCCATCTTCATCCACTTTTATCTCTGCCTGCCCATCTTTAATCAGATAGGATAGAGTAAGTAAATTTTCCACTGTTTGCGCAAAGCAGTTCCGATTTAATATTAGGTTTTCTAGCTTGACCTCGCGTATCCTTCTCAAAATATCAAACATCGTAGCCATATTCTTCTCATTATCCGTCTTGCCCTCACTAGCACTTGCCATATCCATGGTGAAATAGCTTAAAAAATGAACACGATAGTTAAAGCAAATTTTAGCTTATTTCGAGCAAATTAAAGCAAATACACAAGCTTTGTGTGCTTCTTCTTCATCATAAGAACAATCATCTTCAAAATGCTTCACATCCTTTTCAAATTTCAAGCCTAAAGAGATAAACAAAAACCTTAAGAGTCCCTTAGACCACAAAAACCAGCAGAGGAGCAACAGATAAACAAATTAATCAAATTTTGTAACAACGTGAGCATATACTCATCTCAATCCTTTAGCCTCTGAAGTATATATGAATCAAATTCTGTAACAACAAACATATGTTTTACCAGGATGATGATTCCAATATACAGAAGAAGAAAAAATTCGAAATAAGAAATATTATATAAAATAATAATGTTAATTGATTTTTTTATAACCCAGACAGAAGGGGAGAATTCAAAAACCAAAAAATCGACGGGCCATGGCAAAAAAACAAATTGAAATACAGCAATCCTAGATTGACCTAATTTGATTTGCAGAAGAAATGATTAAAATAATTTAACACAAAATTGTTCTTGCCGATGTCAAAAACTCGCTGGCGATTCGAATTAAGGGAAGAAGATATGCCTCCGGAAAATCGAGTTGAGAAATAGCTATCCTCTCTGCAAAATTATTCAATTTTTGTTTGGTTGGGGGAGATCGATTTTTCTTCTCCATAGTTTCCTTCATTAGACGCGGCAAAGAGAGAAAATTAAGAGAGGGAGAGAGAGAGAGAAAAAAAAAATTGAAAGAATTGAGAGAGATTTTTTGTTCCTTCCTTGTATAGAACAAATGACGTTTTCTCCTTCTCCCGTTAAGAGTTCTGTTAGTTGTACACGTGGCGTCAATCCAACAGCTGGAATAGGAGATGGAATAAGGAGTTGGAACAGAAAATCCGATCCGATCTGAACAAGTTGCATTGTCGGCCTCTATCGATACTATTTTCGAACCTATGACGCAAAAATTGGTTGTCCAACATTGATGGAAAATTAAATGAGTAGATGTCATATTGCTATATACTTTTTACCAGCAGATAATTAACAAGTTACTGGATTAAATTTTTGGCTTAGTAGTGATTGATTATAGTGGATTATATTAAAAGAACATAGATAAAAAATGACATCAAAATATTTTGAACAAAATTAAAAAATTGTTACATTTTTTCATATTTCTCTTATGAAACCGAACAAAACTAAAGGCTTCAATTTATCCATTTTCATTGGAGTCCAATATCCACATTGAGACCGGTTTGTGATCTGGAAAAAAATAAAATTATGAGAGTTGGATTATTTAAATTACTTCCACAAATTTAGTGTCCATAGACTAATACTTTAATCAAAAGTTATTAAGGTCACATTGTTAATCACTGAAATCTCATACACTATCACATTGAAAATTACCTATGATCGGGTTACAATTTGTTTATATCTATATATAACATTTAGGGGTAATGGCATTTTCCCATCCAAACTATTTGGCTTTTTGCATTTTTGTAAACAAACTTGTAAGAATTATGAAGATGAACTAAAAAGGATTCTTCCATTGATGAATTGAAAGAATTCTCAGGATTACAAACTTGATATGAAAGAGAAAAATACAATTGAATGATGAAGAAGGAACCCACTTTCCTTTTATATCATTAACTATCATAACAACACTTTTAGTCTAACTAGTTGTTGTACAATGACACATAAAAGTGCTATTTACTCTTCTACTAAAAGTGTCAAACTGTGTGTATAAGATAGTATATTCTTAACACTCCCGTTTAAGCTTGTAGTTCAAAAAAGTTATGAACTCCAAGCTTACTCAACAATATTCAAATTGTACTCTTCCCAAAGCCTTTGTTAACAAATCAGCTGGCTGCTCACTTGAATTTATGTAATGAGTCTCAATCAAACCTCTTTGAATTTTCTCTCTAATGAAGTGACAATCCATTTAAATATGCTTGGACTTCTCATGATAAACGGGATTAGCTGCTAACTGTATAGCTGATTTACTATCAGTGTATATAGGTATTGGCCTCTTGATCTGAATCTTCAACTCTTCCAATAAACTCTGCAGCCACATAATTTCACATGTTTTGGTACCCATAGCTCTATATTCTGCCTCTGCAGAGCTTCTTGATACTGTATTTTGCCTTTTAACCTTCCATGAAATCAAAGATCCCCTAAACTTTACTGCATAACCAGTTAAGGACTTCCTAGTAATAGGACATGAAGCCCAATCTGAGTCACAAAAGGCAATCAAATCAAAGTTAGTATTAGTATTTAACAAAAGACCCAATCCTGGTTTACCCTTCAAATATCTCAATACCCTGTACATAGCCTCCAGATGAGACTTTCTTGGATTATGCATGAATTGACTTAAAACCTGGACAACATAACTTATATCAGGTCTTGTAAGGCATAGATAATAAGTTTGCCTACAAACTTCTGATATTCTCCAACATTATCAATAGTAGGATCATCATTATTGAAATCCTCATCATAAAATTTTACATTTTGTTCCACTGGTATACTCAATGGCTTATAACCCAACATGCCAGTTTCAGCCAAAAGATCAAGAGTATATTTTCTTTGATTCATAAGTATTCCTTTTCTTGACCTAGCAATTTCAATTCCTAGGAAATACTTAAGTTCCCCAAGGTCTTTCATATGAAAAGTATTATTCAAATAACTCTTACATTCATTTATCAAACCACTGTCATTACCAGTTATTAAAATATCATCCACATATACAAGTAATAAAACTATACCACTTCCCTTTGATTTTATAAATAGAGAGTAGTCATTTTTTGATTGGATAAAACCATGAGCATTCATAGCAATGGTAAACTTATGGTTCCATTGCCTTGATGCTTGCTTTAAACCATAAAGAGATTTAGTAAGCTTACATACCTTCCTGGTTCCAGAATTCTGCATTTTACCTATAAGCTGAACTCCTTGTGGTATGTCCATATAAACTTCTTCATGTAGATCCCCTTGTAAAAAAGCATTGGTCACATCCATTTGTGAAATAGACCAATTATTTTTAGCTGCAATAGACAAAACCACCCTGACAGTAACATGTTTTGCTACTGGGGAAAACAGATCTTGGTTGTTTAGCCAGGGGCAAATATCACAATGCATGTTCCTTTCAAAGGAAATATCAAGTTCAGGCAGATATTTGAATCTGCTAAAAGACATATGGCCAAACCTTTTATGCCACAAAAGTGCCTTATTGTTCAAAATAGAAGCATTACAAACTGAAATATCTCTACAAGCTATATAAGAAACAACATTATTACATGAGGAAATCACATTTTCAAAAGACATCAAAAGAGGATCATTGGGGACTGGTTGGAGATAGAACAATCCACTCTTTAATCTACCAATCCCCTTGATCTTGCCACTCCATATGTCCTGTATCAAACAAAAGTTGGTATAAAAACTAACAAACACATTGTTGTCATGTGTTAATTTTGAGACAGAGAGGAGATTATGTTTAAAATCAGGAACATAAAACACATTTTTAAGGAGCAAACTTGTCTCTAGATGTATTTCTTCAATATGAGTAACTAAACTATTATTCCCATTTGGCAAGCTGACTGAGTTGTTAGTTGTACAGGGAACAAAAGATTTATTCAATAACTTATGGTTTGCCAACATATGTTGGTTTGCTCCAGTGTCAATAATCCATGCATTGATAGTATCATCATGTCTATTATTGGAAAAGTTTGAGAGCATACCTGAGGCCAGATTGGCAGAATTGGTGGCAGAGCCACTTGTAACATCTGAAGTGCTAGTGTTCAGAAGCTGCATTAGTTGGTTGTATTGCTGAACAGTGAGGGCTGGTGATGGCTGAAAACTTCTATTGCCCCCTTCTTCACTTGAAGGACCTGCACTATGCATTAAATTTTCTATCTTTGCAGTTTGGGGGTTAGTATGAGTAACATTATATGATCGACCACCACCACTATTTCCTCGGCCTCCACCTCTTCTACCCCCTCTCCTGCCACCTCCTCTAACCCAACCAAGGGGATAACCAACAATTTTGAAGCGCTTTTCCCTAGTATGGCCATTAATGTTACAAACATCACAATACAGGGAGGCTCTATCAACAGGTAGAGAGGTAGTGGTCTGAGTGTTACTTAATAAAGCTAGTGAAGGATCAACTGATGTACTATGTGTATGAATCCCTCTCTGTGCTTCCTCATTACAAACCACAGAATAAACTTGTGTGTGTGTAGGCAGGGGAGACATCATCAATATTTGGGATTTAATGTTGTTATAACATTCATTAAGCCCCATGAGGAACTGCATCATCTTAAGCTGATTGCAGAAGTCTGTATATTCCTTAGAGACATCAACTGATGGAGATGGAATCAATGATTCATATTCATCCCATAGATGTCTGATTTTTGAGTAAAATTCAGAAATAGTGTTGGTGCCTTGAGTGATTGTGTTAATTTGTTTATACAAAGAAAATAATCTCGCGCCTTAACACGATCAAAACGCTCCTTTAAATCATTCCATATCACACAGGCAGAATCAGTATACACAACGCCATGCAACAAATCACGAGATATTGACCTATGGATCTAGGATTTTACCAAAGCATTGCATCGCTTCCAATTTGGTAACAATGGCGATCCTTCTTCAGGCTGTTTGCAAGATCCGTTCAGGAAACCAATTTTGTTCTTCGCCTCCAAAGCTACCATCATCTCACGACTCCAGATTTTGTAGTTCTCCGAACCTTTAAGGATTTCAGTGACTAGGTCAAGATTGGGCGTATCCGATGGGTGTATGAACATCGGATCTTGAAAATCAATACTCGACTCCATTGTTGTTTCTTTTTGACCTGTCTTGGTTGGAGATTCACTTGTCATGGTGAATTTAGGTTTTCGCTCGCGAAAGAATGGAGAATCAGATCAATTTTCAGAAATCCCCAATTTCAAAACTCTGTGATGAATTGTAATCGAAAAGAGGTGAGAATGATTTTAATCAAGAACAAAAGACTGGCTCTGGTGCCATGTAAGAATTATGAAGATGAACTAAAAAGGATTCTTCCATTGATGAATTGAGAGAATTCTTAGGATTACAAACTTGATATGAAAGAGAAAAACACAACTGAACGATGAAGAAGGAATCCACTTTCCTTTTATATCATTAACTATCATAACAGCACTTTTAGTCTAACTAGGCGTTGTACAATGACACATAAAAGTGTTATTTACTCTTCTACTAAAAGTGTCAAACTGTGTGTATAAGATAGTATATTCTTAACAAAACTTTTTTCTTTTGCATTTTTTTATCCGAACTTTATAAGGCTAAAAACTTAAGTAAAATTTGACTGAAAAATGCTAAAAATATAAAATTTTGTAAAAATTCATGTAGTTCATATAAGAAAGTGTAAAAAATAAACAAGTTTAGATAAAATAATGCAAAATCCGTTTAGTTCAAATAAAAAAGTGCAAAAAAAAAAAGTTTATTTACAAAAGTGCAAAAACCCGAATAGTTTGGATGGGAAAATGTCATTACCCTAATATTTAATAACTCAAATTCGTGCAAACACTTATCTAATTTCTCGTGTGTCTATAATTAGTACTCGAATATGGCTTCTCAAAAACTAATTTTCTTGGCCACCCTTTCGGTTATTACCCTTGGTTAGCTTCTCCCTTATTAATAATTCTCGGAGTTACATTTTCTTTTTTATGTTCATTAAAGATAGAGTTTCTACTAACATTCTTCTCTTTTTAATTATCGACAGTGTGACGCCCTGTTTTTTCGATATATATTTTATTAAGGATATTATGTTTTGATCCTAGTTTTATGGAATTGGGATGATGAGATTTAAGGATCAACTCACAGTTAGTTGGCATTTGACTAGGACCTAATTGCAATTTAAATTCTTTTGAGGGGGACATTGATATGTTCAGTAACAATTGAGAAAAGGATAAACTGAAAGTTTCATGAAGTACTGGGGTTAAGTGGCAAACTTTACGAGTATGTGGACTAAATTGTATTTTTAAAAAAGAAGAATTAAATAAAAATTAATATAGTGGATAAAGCTCTTGCAACACCACTGTCCCCGACTTTCTTGTATAATTAAGAGATGGGAGCCTATATTTTAAAGGGAAAATTACACACAGACCCCTCACTTATTGTGTAATTACCAACCCCCCTCATTTATTTGAAATTTTCAACACACTCCCTCATGTTAAGAATTTCTTATAGTTACATCCCTTGTATGTTAAAAAATTCTTACAATTTTACCCCCTGTATACTTTACAAATAGACTCCTGAGGGAAGGTGTTGGTAATTTCTAATAAGTGAGGGGAAGTTTTGGTAATTATACAATATGTTAGGGGTTCTGTATGTAATTTTTCCTATTTTAACCCCCCCCCCCCCCCTCCCCCCACTCCTCCCACAGGTACGTCTTCTCCTACTATTCTTTAAATTTATCGAAATTTTCTTTCCTAAATAAATAAATAAATAAATTAGCTTAGTTGTTATGGTAGTATCAAACTCATATTTAACCGATTATTTTTTTAATTAGTTTCTGCTGCATGGATTAAACTATGGTGTTTAATTGATAATTGGACTAGTTGACGGTAATTAACTATTTGATCTGGATCGTATTTCGTTAGGCCTACAACACGGATCAGTAGAGGCTCGGTTAGGACCCGATCCGGAGATCAATAGATTATAAACTGCACTCTAAGGTGGAGCTGCCTACGTACCTATTAATATGATCAAATCTAACGTAGTTCAATTAGAGTATGGAGTCCTAGCATGAACCTCGTAATTTATAAGCTGGTCTGCTCAGTATTTAGGTCGAAGCTCATAGCTCGGAGCTACAGTGAATCTTATAGAGAATTTTGTGAATAGTGATTGCGTCACCTTGCTCTCGTCATATATGAGGGTATTTATAAGTGACATAGTGTACGGGTGTGAGGGTAACATGTGGCCCTTACAAATGGTGGCACGTGGAATGATCGTAACACTCTTACAGCCTGTGTCAGGTTCCGGGTCACGTGTATTTCGGCTAGGAACGCGGATCCTATGACAGATATAGGCTTTTGCTCTGAAACAGGGGAGGTTAAACTTGTCCCTGACCAATGTTGGATTATATGCTAGTTTTGAATGGTAAAATTCGTGTCGTATTGGTTGTTTATTTAAAGTAAATCTTTTCAACTATTGTTCTTGTTATAGTGATATTCTTTTGAACTTAAAATTATTGTTTCTTCTAAATTAAAGAAATAATTGTTATTTTGGTTGCTTGATCCGACTAGTTGCGTGTTAGAGTTGTTTACTGGGCCGTTGTGCTCATTATTTTCATTAATATTTTTTCAGATACCGAGACTTAGTCGAAGGAGAATTTTTCATGTTCGATTGTCAGATCTCGAGGGGCCCTAATTCTTAATTTAGCATTTTTTTAAGTATTATTTAGATACACTTCATTCTTTTGGGTACGATAAACTTGTTCGTTTTGGATCGAGCTTAGAGATTAATGTACGAGTATTGAACCTATTGACTTTGTACAATAGAATTTTATTATCATTCGAGAATTGAGCTTCTCTTATGGAGTTATTTCTTTTAAATTTTAGGAATTTGTATTTTTTAAGTATTGATGCTCTATACCAATGTTGTTACTAGGTGAGCCTTGCAGGCGTACAGGATGTTCTCGAGAGCCTGTGGAGATTGTCATGGTCCTTGGGTTCGGGTCGTGACAGAGCGACAATATAGAATGGTATTTATTAATTATATATCTAAGTCCAATGTTACACAATTTAGTCAAAAAAAAAAATCTTTACGTAATTGAATATTATTATATATATAATCTGATAAATAATTTTTTTTGAGAATTTCATAATATTATAGTACTAATTGTATATATTTATTATCAAACCATCATAAGGTAGTGCAAAAAATATAAAATTTTGATTTTGTATTATACTAGTCATGAAGTAAAATTTCTAGAGCAGGGGTAGTATATTTTTTGTTTTGAAAAATTAAATATATGGTTATATTGTGGGTAAAGATTATTTTATATCATATATATATACAACAACACAATTGCAAATTTACCTTTGGATTTCTACCTATCATGCATACAATAACTAGATTATCTCTATGAGAAAGACAATTTGGAAAATGCGCATAATTAAGCAAGAAAAATGAGTGGATGTCAAATTGGTAAAGAAACTTTATAGTCAAACTTCATTAGTTCATTTGTTATGTTTATTCTTCTTGTGAAACCTAATAATAATAAAAAAATATTTACCTTCCAATTAAGGTCTGTTGACTAATACAAAATCTGGGATAATTACAAGCATCCATATAATAAGATTTATTTTAATCAACTATATCGAATGATTGTAATTTATGAAAACATTAAATTTCCAGAATTTTTTACTAAATCGGTCGATATTATGAAGGTATGTATATTAATTACATAAATCACATTTTCACATTATCGTTTACCTAATTACAATTTCTCATCTATATATAGCTCTGAATAACTCAATACTGATGCAAACAATTATTTAACTCAATACTCATACGAATATGGCTTCTCAAAAGCTTATTTTCTTGGTCACTCTTGTGCTTGTTAGCCTCGGTTAGCTTCTCTATGATTAATAATATTTGGAGTTTTAATTTTTTTATGTTGATTAAACACAAATATTATTTAACTAACATGTTTTTTTTACCTTTTATTTGACAGTGTCGGGAAGAAATCCTATCAATGCACCAAAGAAATGTAATACGACTAAAGATTGTGGACGCATAAATTGCGCGTTAGGTTTCCCTTTATGTTTGGATAACACTTGCACTTGCTTTGACAAGCAAGAATTCCTTATCAATCCACCAAAGAAATGTAATACGACTAAAGATTGTGGACGCATAAATTGCGCGTTAGGTTTCCCTTTATGTTTGGATAACACTTGCACTTGCTTTGACAAGCAAGAGTTCCTTATCAATCCACCAAAGAAATGTAATACGACTAAAGATTGTGGAAGCAAATCTTGCCCAATAGGTTTCCCCTTATGTTCGGATGGCATTTGCACTTGCAATGACAAGCAGAAATTCCTTAATCTACCGAAGAAATGTAATACGACTAAAGATTGTGGAAGCAAATCTTGCCCAATAGGTTCCCCCTTATGTTTTGATGGCATTTGCACTTGCATTGACAAGCAAAAATACCAATCTTCTCCAATTTTTGATGATGGTGAAGCAAATAAAACAGGATAAGGGTGCAAGAAAGATCAAGACTGCAAGAATAAGTGACCGGCAAAGTGTTCTAGCTATAATTGTTTGTCTGGCGTTTGCATATGCGCCTGTTGAACATTTTAAACGTTAAAAATTAGAATATTTTTTAGCATGTTTTATGTAATTGCGGGGTTATGAAAAAGCCAATATTTGTTTTTTTAGGGAATAATACGATGAAATAACAAATTATCAGTTAAAATTTTGTGGCTTTTGATTTACATGTTTTTCTTAGAAATTTGGATATTTGTTGTGCACTATTTTAATTAAGTTTCTTAGTGGACAAATTTAATAATTAATTGAGCAATACATAAGAATTAGGGATTAATAATATGTATATTTATTATTCAATATCTATATTTTTTTGGGTTACTATTTGTATATTAATGGCAACATATATATTCTTAACGAAAAGGGTTGACACACATTTAACAACTGTCATACCGATTCTACTTATTGACTTATTATAGATGACATCTTGCTAATACAATGTCACTTTTATGAATTCTTGGATTTTTCTCGATTATTATAAACACTAATGTGGTGTAATTTATATGGAGTATGTCATATATGATAATTCTACCGAAACTTATGTGTCGCAGCTCCTCTCCAGTTCACAACTTCCATAAAATGAGCAAATGCAAGTTAGGGATATACATAAAAATAAGGGGATAATTGCGGATATACCCCCTCTTATAATGTGTAATATATTACCAAAAATTCCTCATATTTTTTAAATTACCAACACGCCACTACAGGGCCTAATTGTAAGATTTTTAGGGGTAAATTGTAAGAATTTTAAAAATAGGTGGAGGTAATTGTATAAGAAGTTGTGCCTCACATGAGGGGGCTTTATGTAATTTTAAAAACAAGACGGAATAGTTGGGTAATTACACAAGAGGAGGTTTGTGTAATTTTCGAGTAAAAAGAATTGCAACTCTAATTGATAGTTAGGCATTAAATGCAATGGTTGGAATTTTATAATTGTGGTAACGATGATAAGTTATTAACTATATAGGTATTTGTCGATACAAACATATACACGATATGATGCTAATAGTATTCTAACAAAATTCATTAATCAGCCACGTATCAAATATCTTATTGAGTGTGTTTGGTACGAACAAATACATAATAGGATGCTAAAAATTTTAACCAAAAAAATATTAAGATTACAGAAAAATAAATAACACAATTTACGACATAATAAGAAAAAGAAATGTTGCATCAGATAATAGTAATGTCCAATGTTATCAAACTTACGAAAAATTTGACCCAAAAAAAAGTGAAAATTTAAAAATTTGGAAACTTAATTAAGTTGACAGAATAGCCTATTCTGAACAGATAGAGATTAATTGGTGGATTCCAGTAATTAATTAAAGATGAATTCTATGAAATGACTTTGATTCGATTGATATGTGAATAATTAAAACTAGTCATATATAAAATCAAAATTGCTATGAATTAATTACATATAATTAAATCAAGATTATGGGAATCAAATCTCATATGTTCTTCAAAATAGGTATTTAGAAATTATTTAGGAAATGGATTAAAGCTAATAATTGTGCAAGATAAATAAATCTCCATGGATTCATGACACATTAATTACATATTACTGAAATTTTCACTCAGACTGATGATACCAGGACCATTTACTTTCTTTGTGTTGTCTGAATTTAATTTCTGAATGAATAAATTCATCACTTTCTAAATAAAAAAATTGCAGTCAGTTGTTTCAGAATTATTATCAGACATTTTTTCATCTATATATATATGTAAGAGCAAACTCATTATTAGTGAAACAATTAGCTATAGTCTTTTCTCCCTTTCTTTGAGCAACCACATAATAATACTACAAAAGAATGGCTTCCCAAAAGTTCATCTTTTTGGCCATCTTTTTGCTTGTTGCAACCGGTTAGCCCCTCTCTCTCTCTTGTATGTACATTTGTCAATTTTATAAATGTTTTTTTTTTTAAATTTTATTATTGACAGCATCGGCAAGAGACTCTGAGAAGGCAACTTGCAGGACGCGCGCAGACTGTGCAGATTATCAGTGCAAATTAGGCCAACCAATATGTTTAGCAGGCTTTTGCGTGTGCAATCCTCCGAAGGCAATAGACTCGGAGAAGGCATCTACTTGCAAGACGCGCATAGACTGTGTAGATTTTCCATGTAAATTAGGCGAACCAATGTGTTTAGCTGGCCTTTGCTTTTGCCTACCTCCAAAGGACTTCCATGATCTTGAAAACGCAAGGGTGTCGAAAAATTAACTTGTTTTTCTACTTTCCAGACATGAAAAAACCAATAAACTGAAGATGTTTGGCTTTATAAGAGTGTCATTTTACAAATTTGGCTATGTACATTCGCCTTAATTTGATCAGATTTTTATCTTTGTTCGGTACTTGGATTCTGGTATGAAAATAATGGAATTAAAAGAGAAAGGAAACTAATTTGATACATAAGATAAAACGCAAAATATAATGTTTGAAGTGTTAATAACACATTTTATTCAATTAAATATCTAATATTGTCCATACACAACATTACCGATTGAAGGGACACTAATAGAGTTAAATACATTTTGCTCCCTAAACAATAAAAGGTAACAAGAACCTCTACAAACAATTAGGTGTGAGTTGTAACATCCCCCCCCCCCCCCAAAAAAAAACACAACACACACTGACACACACAAAAAAAAATGATATATGAAGTGACACCAATATAATACTCTCTCATAATTAAGTTTATTTTTCTTTCTTTGTCCTTATATTTTTATTTAGTTGGGGTCCCCAACTAAATTAGGGATAAATATTATATGTTATTGCATATCGATTTGGTAAGAAAAGTGATGAAAAATGTAGACATGTTTATACAAAAAGAAGATTTTCGCTTCACCTTTTTGTTTTTTTTTGGGGGAGTGAGATATATCAATTTTTGGAATTTAGGTTGTTTTATGTAATTCGTTAATGATTATCCTGACAATTAATTATTAGAAAACCACGTTTAAGATTTATCAATTTTATGTACCTGTTTAATAATCATGCTTTTGGCATACAAAAAATAATTATGAAGGCAAATGGATCGAATGATATCGAGGATAATACGTTTCAAATGCTAACATTTACACTCATGAGAATCATTTCATCAAAAAATACATTTTGCGTTAATTAACCGGCTTAATTAATGCCTATTTGTTTCTGTTTTTTTCAAATAATTAAGTTCAGAAATAGTTGTTTTACTCATTTTTCCTACTTAACATACGCTATCATAAGTTTTCATGGATTTGTTTACTGATATTTAGAATGGTTTCGTAAATAATTTCATTTTGCGTACTATATATATATATATATAAATTATAATGGGAACAAGTAATCATCCTATTATTCTTGTTATTGTAAATTTTGAGTATAATTAAATGAATAAAATGATCGATTTTATCGCGCACAAAAAGGGTCCTCATTTTATTCACAAGTTCTTTCCAAAATATGCAATAATTACACCTTTTGTGCACATGTTCTAACTACTTCAACAATTCTTAGATTCTCACATGTAAAATATTGCAAAGGCATGAGTAGGTTTTCTAAGTACAAATTAGTCATTATGTTGGCACGAAATTGGAATATCAATATACTTTTAGGTAATTATGGTCCCATAAATTTTGTACCAAAATAGGAAAGATTTGGTCATGGGCGCCAAGAGCATCTCAACTAACATTCCTATGGTTTTATTAATATAATAATAATGAAGACTATGGTTAATATTTAATAGAATGTTATCTATCTATACTATTATATATTTGAAGGATGTGTTTGACCAATTTTGACCCAATGGTACTCAAATCCTAATTTTCTAGAATTTTGAGTTTTTTTATTCCATAGAAAAATTCTTATTGGTTGCTATTAATTATTATACTCAAATCACCCAATTAACACTAATTGATCATTGTGACCGAAATGGGAAGAGCAATTTTCATTCCAATACTTTGATTATGATTTGCTTTGAAAATGGAAAGACCAAAATTTGCTCCCAAATTTATATCATATCATCTCATTCCCAAAATCTATAACTTGCTTAATGATGATTAAATTGGTTGGCTGAAAACATAATATTGATAACAATTTCAAATTTCAAATTGTGTTTATCTACGGGAATTCCTTGAACATTGCAAAGAAAATAATTATTCCTTGATTTTCTTTCCAAATTCCTCCACTTTTGAAGCCAATAATATTCTCATTCTTTTTGAATAACGTTTACATTACAGAGGTGAATGAAAGTGTCAAATCTCGGATTTCATGAAGAAAAAAACCTTACAAGAAAGTTTTAATTCATAAAATTCATCATAACTAATTAAGCTTAACGCTGAGCGAAGAAGAAAATCAGATTCTTTGAAGGTATAAACTTTTCTTTATTATCTATCTTCTCTAATATAATAGATGTTATATTTTCTTTTATATTTTTTGGTATGCATGAATCGTTCATCACCATCTTTTACTCTACTTTTTATATAATCATATTGTGGCTTGGATTATTCATAAAAAACTTATCTGATTTTTTTTAATTTTTTTTTCCCTCTACAATCCTAAGGTACGTGTAAATCATTCTTCTCATTCAGGTATATATTTTTTATTTTTTTATATTTATGATCTTAAATTTGATTATGTATGTGATTATGATTGCTTCATAATTTGTTCTCACCTTTTGTATTTCTATTTGGTATTTAGGCTTGGAATATCAAGGGCTCATCTTTAATTGTTTGCCAAGGTATTCTCATTCTTCTTTCAATTATCACTAAGCTTAATTTTCTTTGTTTTTAAAATGATTATAGGCCACAAAATAATTAAAAGCATCTAGAATATCGATATTTTCACAATATTTTAGAAACCCACCATCAACTCCACATTGCACATATTCACTCAAATTCTAATTTTTTGTACAATTTTGAGTTCTGTTAATGCAATAGAAAGTTTTTAATGGCTGTTGTAGTTCGAAACTAATTTTACTTATAGTCCTCTTACAAGAAGGCATTATTTATTTATTTACTATTTTTGAAGAGTTGTTCTTTTTCTTTTTCCAGCTCTTTATCCTATTTCTACATTTCATTCTTTGTCCAATTTTGTAATCATTTTTTTGGTTCTATTACGTAGTGGCCATTTAGATTAGATTTTCAGGTGCCCACCCGACCCGATCGGGTTCAGGTATTTTAGATAGGTGTTTTTTGTTAAAATTTCTTTTGGGTATTGTGTATACATGAACTCGATACTTGAGCCATAATAAATGGGAGATATATTTGTAGCAGCATCAATATTTGGCTTTTTTTATGAGAGCATTCAGTCGTCAAAGACATTATGTAATTGAGTTGAATGAAAACCTAAAAAGTAAAAGAAAAAAAATAATAATATAAGTTAGCAAAATATTTCACAATGCACAATTCATAAATAAAACCGTAATGTTTTTAATTTAAATTAGTCAACAAGTATCATACTCAATTTCAAAGAAATCCATTTGAAGAATTTTACAGAAATAAATAAGTATCTTATGTATATAAAATGATTAGTCATGTAACAATTATTTTTATCTCTACTTACTAAGATAATATTATAATAAACATAAAAGCTACCCTAGCTAACAAACATTTAGATAAAATTTCGTATACAATTATACAATTAAAAAGTTACGTTTATGAGATAATGAGTCTAAAACTTGAGAAATGCACATGATCATAATTTGGAGTTTCCCATTTGAATTTCGAGTGGAATATTGGTATTACATTTTAGTGTAGGGAGACACAAAAAGGGTATTAATTTAGTTCATATTATGATTAATTTATTTCTTACTCGCCAAGTAAACATATATATTAGTCACTTTTATAAATTTGGTCGGTATCCATATTTATTTATTTAAATCCAGTTGTGTTTTTTTATATTTTCTATCTTTATTGACTTTCCTTTTATTTTTCTGGAAACAATTTTTTTATTTTAAATATGAGTAAAATAATATCTTTATATTTTAAATATGTTACGTGGATCATAACATATATTATACTTTTTTATATATTTATTTTTTTATTAAAAAAGCTTAAAATGATCTACCGTGCATAGCACGGGGGACACGCTAGTAACAATATAATGAAGGGTAAATTACAAATTGTCCTCCAATTTTTATGGCTGAGGTTATTATTTTATGCAACTAGTAAAACTTCGAGATTTTATTATTAAAGAACGTGCCTGCAATAATAAATAATTAAGATCATGCGTAGAAGAAGAGTTTATGGTTACATCTAATTTCAAGGGAGGTAAATATAATCATCCAGTTACATTCTAAATTTAAATATGATTTTAAATTAAGAATTTACTAGACTAAGTGGAAAATCGAGAGCAAGAATAATATAATGTAATAATGAAAAACGAAGGACATACATGTTGTACCATGAAATATTCCCCCCCTGTCTATGCAGCTCACATGCTGCCTACTGCATGTAAGCTGTCAAACCCATTAATTATTCATCAAAATATTTGTGTTTTAATATATATTTGTGTGTGTGTGAGAGGAGTGCTACCCAAACTACTTAGCCCGACAGACCCGGGTCTATAATCATGTAACGAGGCCAAGTGAGGCCAATTCTATCATATTCTTGGACTTGCTTGGTTGGAGATTCCAGTGTCATAATCCCATGATTAAACTCATTCTTCGCTAGATTATCCGCCGTTTGATTCATTATTTGTGTTTTAATGTAGTTATTCATTATTAAACTTGTTCTCAATTATAAAAGAAAAACTTTGTTTAAACAGATTAATTATTACATGTCATGTATCATGTAAAACAGTTACGGATGCCAGAATCCATTGGACGCGAGGGGCGGCCCATTTGAAATATTACAAAGCAAGACTTCATTTTCATACATATGAAAGATGAGAATAATTTTCCAAAACAATCTCTTCTTGAAATAATATGTACCAACACATATAATTTCAGGATAATATTATACAACTATACCGAGTTTTCAACTTTTCAACTTTTCAAATAATTACCTAATCATATCCCCAAGTGTGATACAATAATAAATATTTATATTAAAAATAAATTATTGTGTGATATCATATTGTGGGGCCCACACAAGGCTTGATGTTCTCAACCTCGTAGTAAGACAATGTTTGAGTTTGACCTTGAACTTTTTCTTGACCAATGTACTATTGAATATTGCTCCATTGTTGTATCCAAAAATATTCTCTCGTTTTCAAAAAATAATTAGATATTTGAATGCTACTTTGTCCTAAATTTTGTGTTGATCTGATGATGTTGACTAATTTTTCATAATAGATATCTATTAATATTTCAAGTATATATAATACTTGAATAAAATCAAGATAGCAAATTGTCAGTTTAAAATATTTATTGGAACTTTATACATAATAAAAATCATATTGATAAGCTCGTAATGAATGAGAATCTTACTTTACAAATTAAGTATAAAGAAGTAATTATAAGTTATTCAGATTATTAGTGATATTTCGTGATTTTTCCCCCTCACTTTAACACTTTATTTTCAATTCGCATAAAGATTTAAATACACACAAAATGATAAAAATTCCATGTATCTTGAAGATTATCTTTTGTGATTGAACTTCTGCAATTTTATTTTTTTTGGAAATAAGACGTATGAAACCTGCAAATAAGAAAAGGAAATAAATTAGAACCTTTAATTTGGGATAAACAAATTACAATATTTTGTGTTTTAGATGAAAAATAGACAAAGAATATTCATATAAACATAGATAAACCTTATTGATGTAAATAAATTTTGAAATGACAAAAAATTTGTTTCAATAAGATATGGAGCCAGGGCTAGTGGGGCATCCGTCTGCTCAACTTTAATTTTTGCTTTTTACCTTAGTAATTTTTTACACTTTTTGGTATTCACTCCCGACCCCCTCCCGACCCAAATTCTTAGGAAAAATTCTATTCCAAATTCGGCTTGGTCGCACCCAAATATATTTCACAAGGAGATTATATTACACTTGTCATATACTTGGTAAATTATTTTAAAAAATACACTTGGGTTCGGCTGAGTCGGGAGCGGGCTAAAATTTCTCAATTCGTAGCTCCGTCTCTAATCGCAATTAATTACAACTATGGTTGTAAACGAGCCGAGCTCGAGCCGAATTTGATAAAATTTTCAGGCTCGAGCTCGAGCTCGATTATACTTTTTTGAGCTCGAGCTTGAGCTCAAACTCGACGAGCTTCATTTTCTAGGGCTCGAGTTCAAACTCGAAGTAGATGATGAGCCAAGTTCGAATTCGAGCTCGAGCGCGAAGTAAAAATTAATTTAATTAGTATTTTTCTGTTTTTAGAAAATAAAATAAAATATATTTTGCTTAGTTAATAATGTATAGTATACATTATTCAGATAAAAAATAAGTATTATTAAAATAAATAATGATTAAATATCTTATATTCAATAAATATTTAGAAAATAGAGGAGGGTGTCGTAAAAACATGATTTCATTAAATTATTTGATAGAAAAGTATATCATATCAACTAAAATATATAATCTTATAATTGTTGTTATTTTTCACGATTTAAACAAAATTAAAAAAAAAACTTAAGTATTATTAAACTATATTGAATATAAAATTGTAAGTATTATTTTTATGAAGTTCAAGTATTTTTAGTCATATATTAAAAATTAATAAAAAATAATAATAAAAGCTCACGAGCCGCCTCACGAGCATATGAACAAATATAAATGAACTCGAGCTCGACTCACGAAAAAGCTCAAGCTTGATTCACGAAAAAGCTCAAGCTCGAAAAGCTCGATTCGAGTTCGAGCTGAGCTCACCATGCTCATGAGCCGGCTCGACTCACCTTACACCCCTAATTACAACGTACAACAGTGACTTGTAATAGGTCTCCAGACATTCACAAGCATCACAAATAGAATTCATTACATGAAAAATTGCAATTATCCCGATATTCGAAATTATTGACCATAAATTATTGGCTTCATGCCCAAGTGAAGAATATCATAAATAACACTTAATGTTATATTACTATTGATTTTTCAAAAACAAAATATCATAGTACTGATTAGACATTTAGCATGAAAATGGAGTTTCCAAGGGTCCCACCTCTTCAACTTTAGACCAAATCAAAACACGCCACGTGTGCATCCTCGACCATGCAGAAGGGCTTACATTTTAGCGGTCACAGGGGATCATTCCCCTGCCTTAAAAGGTGAACAAAGGAGAGAACTTTAAGTGTGAAACTGTGTTTTTTTTTTTTTCTGTAATGGAAGTCTAATTCAGCTGCGATTTATCTCGTGCCAATTCAAAGCCGAAAAAAAATAAAGGTACAATTGAAATAAGTTTACAGTTCTTTCACATTTTCTTGAATAATTTTTAATGCATCAATTGATACATATATATATGTGTGTGTGTGTGTGTGTCACTATGTGATTGTATGTATATGTGTTTTGTGTGTGTCGTCACTGAATCTTTGATTTTATATGAGTTTTGTGATGTGGGTTTTGTTTATTTTTGTTTGAAATCAACAGAAAAGTTGAATCTTGCATGATGTGATGTTGGAAAAATTGAATCTTTTATGGAGGAGACAAAAATGAATGTGGTTAATTGTTTGTAGTAAGTTCCGCCTGGAAAATAAATTTGAACTCTTGGGGTTCTTTTAATTCTGAATTTTATTGGAATAAATAAATGATGGAATCTGGGAGAACACTCTCAATTAATTTTCCTACTCGTGGGATTGGAATTACTGCGTTTTTTTTACATTTTTTTTTAAGTGTATGTAAGTTGGATTTCTGATTCTAGATTCAAATGACTTATCGTATACATTCGTTTTCTAAAGTCAGCGGTCGATTTTTTCTTCTCCTTGTGTGTGTGTGTGTGTTTTTTTTTTGGGGGGGGGGGGGTGTTATATGATTGGATTTGCCTAATAACTTTAGTTATCTGAAAGGTTAAGACATTTGATTGGGGAAGTATGTGGAAACAAGGCTATGAAACGACAAATTGAAAGAATGTAATTAGTATAAATTCTTGTCGCTAGTGATGTAAATGAAAGATGGATCTAACGAAGTGATATTGACAGATGGAGTGAGATTTATCTGATGATCAATCTCCAAAAAGGAAATCTTAAAGATTTGTAATAATACCTTGTCGTATGCGCTGTTTACACACGTTTCTTGCTTATTTATCTTGGGATTAGTTCTTTGCTTGACATGTCATTTGTTGTGGCCATTTGGATTTACATATCCTTCATTTTGCCTATGGATGAAGGCATTTGCTACATTTGATAAAGTCTACTCAACGACCTTGAACATCATTTGTCTTTTTAGAAGTTGTCGTTCTTGACTATTTATTAAGTTTGATGAATTTGCGGAAGCCACTTTTATAACGTGCTATCATGATACTCTACGTGGCATGAAAAGAGGAAGCTCGTGAAGCTGGGGGAATTCTTATATAGACCGGGTACAGAAGCACCAAGTGGTCTTGATCTTGCCACATCACCATATTATATATCCAGTGATGATTTGGTGTATCCATAGCAGTTGGTGTTCTCACAAACAGTCCATATAAGCATTTTCCTAACTTGGGATGAAAATTTTTATAAGCTAATACATGAAGATTAATAATTTTTATCTAGTCATGAATGTGTTGTTATACATAGATGTTTCTCTGCAATGAATGGATATGACGCTTTATGTTGTAGTTTATTCACGTTCCCTTTACATGTTCATGAATGGTGGGCCCATTTTGATTTTTCTCGAAAACATGATAATGAATTTAGTTCTGAATTTTGAATTTGCTGTAATAAATATGGTACTTGCTTGGAGCTAACTATCTTTTCCTTACTTTGCTTGTTCTGTGATTCAAATGTGATTTACACCTACATAATGATAACAGCAGTTTTTTTTCCTAAAGCAAAGAGCACGAGCACTGAAGAACAGACAGGGCTCGTGTGGGTGAAGGAAATTTGTCATTTGGAAGAGTTCTTTTTTTGACATGAGTATGGTCGTTGGGACATGCTTGAGCCAAGGGAAACCGATATACCGGCTTTGTTTCTTGTCTTCATTGTGTTTCCCTTGGTTAGTTATTTCATACTAGGAAAATGGAGTGAGACTGCCAAAAGGAAAGAGAGGATAAGTGTGATTGCTACACGAGCAGCTGAGGAAGCTCTGCAAGTCAATGATATGGCTGTTGGCAGTAGCGTTATCCCTGTTGTGCATTTGCCAAATAATGTGAGTCGTCAATGTGCAAAATGCTTTGGCCCAGCTAAGACCCGTTGCTCCCAATGCAAGTCCATTTGGTATTGGTATGTCGTTTTTCATTTGAACTAACTTTCTTGAAGTTATGGAAAGAAACTCACACTTTTTTCTTTTAAGTCTATCGGGGAAAAATTCTTTCCACAATCTGAACCAAACTAATCATATGGCAGGTGTTATTACAGTTGATTTGTGATTATTTACTCTTTGTTGAGTGTATACCAATAACAAGGCGAGTGTAATTCACTCGCCTGGTGAATGGCTTGAGCTCAACTATACCTGATCTGGACTAGAATTTCCTGTCTATGAGCTACTGTTTATGGCATGATTACTTCTTTCCACTTGTTATTCATTTATCTACCTATTTGTCGGATTTTTTCCTTTTTCGGAAGTAAATTTAATATAATGTGAGACAGAGGTAGATAGGACAAGGAAATCATTTTCAAGATGGTTGAATCTTCATAAACTGTCAGCTAGACCATGACAATATCATTATTAACCTTCAATATCAATGTAGTTCTGGAAGGTGTCAGATTATTCATTGGAGGCAAATTCACAAGCTTGAGTGCCAGCAATTGGGCTCTTCTGGACGGGTCTCGTATTCTGAAACTACAGAAAACGGTTTGTTTGAATACAATATCCAGCAGCCAATTATCGATAAAGTTTCCGAAGAAGCCTCTGGGATTGGTTTTACTCTTCCAACTTATGTGAGGAAATAGTGCTTTGTCCAATGTAGCTGCTTTTATATATTTCTACATATATTAGCAGAAAATATATACAAAAGTTAATTTTCTCATATTATAGTAATTTGTTTGGTGCAGCTGAGGAAAGGTGATATTTTCCTCTCAGAACATGATGCTAACATTCCTTATGTACCCAACAACGAAGATGAATTTGAAATAGAACATCTAAATGCATTTGATAATGGAAATAGTTGTGGGATTTTGAACTCATCAACTACACCAATCACGGGCACGTATTCAAATGACATTCAAAGGGACTTGATTGAAGCTGAATACTTGTCCTGTGAAGGAATCACATGCAGCGATGAAACAAAAGGCTCTTCTGAAAGAAGTTCAATGAAAAGGAGTAACAAAGCAAAATATATTTTGAATTCTCACGGAAGTGAAATGCATAGATCTCCAAAATCAAGGGTGAAAGTTTCTAAAGAAACACAATCATCAGATACAAACATAAAAATCCAAACTGCAGATGAGTCGAGTAAGTAAATATATTGGTTTTTTTTTTTGGTAGTGGATTCCATTTGCTCTTCCCTCTTACTGAGTTATTTTTGATGCAGGAGTTGCTTTAATAAAGGATAACATCCCGTTACAGGATAATAAACTAACGGGGGTGATGGGTATAAAGAAGTCGGCAAAACTTGAACATCAGCAACATTCAGAAGATAGTTCCAATAGGCAAAGAAAAATAAAGGTGAGTGTTAAGAAACATATTGTGCCTGAATTGCAATTGCAATTGCACTTTGCGGTAAATCAGTAACTGTTATAATATTAATGGAAATTTTCATTAAGATTGGAAAAGGGTTGATTCTTGTTGAGTGAAACCTGTAATATATTTGGACTTGACCAGGAAGCTTATCATATTGAATTACTGTAAATTTGCAGATGATTTTTCCGTATGAAGAATTTGTGAAGTGCTTTCAGTTGGAAGTACCCAACATGCCACCTAAAGGACTCATAAATTGCGGGAATAGGTAAAGTTTGTACGTTTTTCTATTGCCCTTTCCAGATATTTTGATTTACAGTAGACAATTAAATCACAAAATAACTAAAATAGTGTGGCAAACCGATATCAACATGCTTTTCTGCAGTTGCTATGCCAATGCCGTGTTGCAGTGTTTGATGTTCACAAAGCCTCTGATGATCTATCTTCTTCGTCAATCACATTCAAGAACCGGTACTTAATTTTCCTAAATTTTCTTTCGTTAAATTGATAAAATGACACTTTTTATTGAAACAAATTCATTTGATGTCCTATGTACACACTCCAGGATGCGCCAAAGATTGGTGCCTCATGTGTGAACTTGAGCAGCTCGTAATGATGCCGAGAGAAAACAGAGGTCCTTTGTCACCTGTGAATATTCTTATGTATATTAGAAGTCTTAATTCCCAGATTGGTGATGGAAGTCAGGAAGATGCACATGAGTTTTTAAGGTCGGCTACCAAATTTCAACCTATTTTAAACTTTTTTTTATGTATAATCCTCATAGTTACCTTCATGCAATACCTTTGCATACTCAGGCTTCTTGTGGCCTCAATGCAATCAATATGCTTAGAGGGTTTTGGCGGAGAAAATGTTGTTGATCAGAGGCTGCAAGATACAACTTTCATACAACATGCGTTTGGGGGATGCCTTAGATCAAAGGTCATTTGATCTCCCGTAGAGTCCAGAGTGGATCTTCTATTTCAATTTGGTGTTTCATCTGGAATTTCGCATCACACATGAATGTATAAAATATTTCCTAAAATATACACGTGGGTTTGGATGAATGACACTTGACGTGCATGTGTGCAATGAAACACAAGATGAAACACGAATTGCAATAAAGGATCCAAAGTGCTTAAGAGTCTAGTCGATGCTGCCCGACTGCTGTGCATGTTCCCAGCTGGGGTGTGACCCGTTGGTTGATATAATGATGACATCATCATTTCACATTATGATATAATCATACCCCCCCCCCCACCCCCCCAATTGGGATCACACCTAGTTGGGCAGCGCAAACAATACGCTCCCTTAGATATGAGCGATCTTTTTTTTTTCCTTTGTTTATTCTAACTATAGCGAACTTCGTTTGGACAAAACAGGTCAAATGTTTGAGATGTCACCATGAGTCGGAGAGATACGAGAATATGATGGATCTTACTCCGGAGATATTCGGTTGGGTCGAGTCGTTGGAGGATGCATTAACACAGTTCACTAGTCCAGAAGACCTTGATGGAGAGAACATGTATCGATGTGCAAGGTGCGTGTACCTTGCATCGCTTTCTTTTAAAATTTAAATTCCAATTTATTCTCGTAATTATGGTTTCTTCATATATTTGAATAAAAGGTGTGCTACATATGTTCGAGCCTGGAAGCAATTGAGCATACAAGAGGCTCCAAATATCCTTACTATTGTCTTAAAGAGATTTCAGGTTCTTCCTAAGATTGCTAATCCAGTTATCGAGTTTTGATGTTTATTTTGGGTTTATAATGGTGTAACCTTGTGCTTTTTAGGAGGGAAATTATGGCAAGATTAATAAATGCATCACTTTTCCGGAAATGCTGGACATGATCCCGTTTATGACAGGGACTGATGACATACCTCCGCTTTACATGCTTTATGCATTTGTTGTGCATTTAGATACATCAAATGCATCTTTTTCGGGTCATTACATCTCGTACGTGAAAGATCTGCAAGGCAATTGGTTCAGGGTTGATGACATTGAGGTAAAATTCACTTAAAAATGCCGTCTGTGGATGAGTGAACCGCGTAAAAACAGTTGCATTGCTTGTCTTCTTAAATCTATCTTCTTCCTAAACTTAATGATTCATATCAGTTCCATTGTGGATTTACTGGCAGGTCCAACCGGTAGAATTGAGCCATGTGATGACAGAAGGAGCATATATTTTGTTCTACATGAGGTAAGCTTATGTTTGGGATCATGATATTGATTCTCTCTTTTTCTTTCTTCGTCGCTCTATCCATATTTTGCATTTGTATCCCGAGATGAAAACTTAAGGTTATGTTTGGATTGGAGGATTTGGAGTAAGTTTTAAATCCATAATAACAAATCGGTTGGACTTGATTGGGTAATTTTAAGTTACAACAGATTTTAAATCCTTCAGCATCCAATATTTGCTCGTTTCTCAATTGTTATCCTGAATTTCATATTCACCTAGTTTGGAGTCATTTCACGGGAAATTCTAGCCCGAACCGGGTTATGCCGAACCCAAGTGTAATTCACTTGCCTCGTAATCAATCACAAGACAAGTGTAATCCACTCACTTTCACTTTATGAATTACACTTGGGTTCAACCGGACTTGATCTAGAGTCTAGACTAAAAGTTTCTGTCATTTCAAATACTGAGCTCCAAATTCTTCCACCCAAAGGCAACCTTTAGTTATGTATGCTTCCATAATTTAGTGTAAAGCCTTGTGTTCGCTTTTGATTAACATATACGTTTTTTCCAGGTCATACCCGCGCCCTGCTAGAGGTTGCAACAGAAAGGCCAGCCGACGTCGAACCCCGGGCCTCCCTAAGCACACCTCATCAAAAATCCAAAGGTCTCCAAAACCACAACAAAGCAACAAACCTAATCAAAACTTCATCAATAGAGATCCTTCTTTAGATCATAGATTAGAGACGAACAACGTAGACTGTACGAATGACATTTCCCGAGGAGTCCTCATTAGAGAAAATCGAAGTAGACCCTCAATTTTGAAAAACTATGCGGAGTTCTCGGACCCCACATCTAGCGATTGGTCGGTTTTTACCAGCTCAGACGACTCGTCTTTTACCACCGAGAGCACAAGAGACTCTTTCAGCACAGACGTTCCGTTTTCTTCGATTTTCCAATCATTATATAATCCTGCAGAATGTGGGTCTCATAGAACTATCTCGTGCAGTGTGTTCCCAGGTAGTAAGCCTCAGACGAGATTCGCCCACGAAGAGAAGGGCTTCGTCTCGGTGGAACCGACGGCGGGTGTGCATGTAAATTGTGGTAGTGATCCAAGAAATGGACAACCTCAAACTTATGTTCATTGTAATATATGATTGGTTGGTAGGAATTTACTTTCTTGTGATGGCTAAATTAGCTAGTTTACATCAATGCACCTCATGTCTTTTGTTTCCAATGTTGTCATGAGGGCACATGAATATTAATCTTAGCTTAAAAACATCAAGAGAATTTTTCCTTTTCTGGAAAAATAGTTTCAATATTTACTTTTCTGTCAAAGTAAGCTATTTCTTTTAGGAGTTTTGCTTTATTTATTTATATTTCCCCCTATATTCTCTCGATTCTTCGACAACTTAAAATGTAAATGCTGTTATATTCTTGGGAAATTTTAGCTCGAACCTGGGTAGCTGAGTTGGCCAGCTCAAAGTAACAATTATGAAATAAGTGTTATAAGCTAATAACACGTGTTGCATGTTTAGTTTAGCGTGAACGAACCTAGATTAGAATTTTTTTGGAACATTATATTGTTATTTAACATACTCTACACAAACAAATAATACATAAATTTCATTTCATTTATCAACCAACAAAAACAGAAATTTTTGAAACACAGGATGGAATACCTTCAATCCTGCCATGAAAATGGAACACATTTAAATAGGAGCTCCGGCACAGAGTGATTTCTTTCGAAACGAGATCACTTTCTGGTTTAAGGGAATGAACAATCGAGATTGTTTTTATGATATGAAGGGCGAAAGCGATCTAAACTTATTCATTTTTTTGAAAGAAAAAATAATCGATTAGTCTTCCTTCTCTTTATAAATTGCCTTATAGCAGTGATAACAGCAAGAGGATTCTCAATATGGACAGCATGTCCAGCATTCGGAATCTCAATAACAGGCGGAAAATCAGTATTATCATTTTCATGCTCTATTTTCGAGTACATCTCACGAGCAATTTTCTTGAACTTTCCATCCTTTTCGCCGACTATAAGCTGAAGAGGCACTTTGCAGTGTTTCAGATCTTCCCACAATTCTCTATATGAAAAATCGAACCAAAAAAATATTAATTAAAAAAAAAATCATCTTTAGGTGTATATATGGACTTAGAGAAATTGCTATGGAATTTACACTTTTTCTCAAAAGGATTATGGAAACTTACGGTTGCCTTCCGATGCTCAAGTCAGATAGAACTTTTCCAAGAGTGTGCAAATCATCATGCTGCAAACGATTGGTCACTATATTCTTGAACTGTGGATGGCTTCTTAAGCTGCATGATGGAAAAACAGGGTAACAAGCCCCGCTCGTGTATTTATCTACCAAATTCATCATAAAAATATTTATAATGTAAATGCATAAAGAAAAATATAAGGGTCCGTTACCTAGTCCATAGTTCTTCAGCATACCAGGTCTCTATAAAAAACTCTAAGCCATTTGAGATAAGTGTGCTAGCTCTAAAGTCGTCTTTAGCCCTACGGGTCGTTCTTGCATTGGTGTCTATCAAACCCGGGCTTCCAGAAATTATCACAGCTCTTTCAACCTATAATAGTAAATTGTTAAATAACTGACTAAAATGAGGACTGGGGGCAGAATAAGATTTTAGCGTATATAAATATACCTTATTGCTGCATTTTAGGGCTGTATATAGAGATATACGGGCTCCCATTGAGTATCCGACAAGTATAACTTTTTTGGGAGTAAGATTATTTAGCACCTTGCTCAAGATATCAACCACCACATCAATTGTTAGATTTGGTCGTTCTGAGACATTGTCACACATATATTGCAACTTTGATCCACCGTGACCAGGAAGGTCAATTGCAATGCATCTTGTGGAACTTGAGATGGCCTTCATTATCGGGATCCAATCTCCTCCGGTTCCAAGAAATCCATGAAGAAACACGACTGCGGGACCCTATTTTGATAGCAAGGTGAAAAAAATAAAGAAAACGAACTTAATAGCTGGCCTAGCATCATTGAAATTACCATAACTTCTCTGTCAGTAAAGCATATTACAATTCCAACCCGTGTTTTTTGAGTTATAACATAGTTGTCTTGGTAATTTGCAAAACCTTAGGAGCTCCAAATAATTACCCAATAAACTTGGGTTTTGGGGGGGGGGGGGGGGGGGGATGCATGTTATTGTCCCTAATTGTTTTTAACATATATGAGCATCTTGTTATTTGTGCAATGGTTTATTTCATGCCACCCATGAGGGTAGAACCCAAGTGTGACTGAGTTGTTGGATGTATATACGATGATGTCATAAAGTAAATGATGAGTTTATCAGCTACCATCCAACGGTATATAACCCCACTTAGGCAATACCCGAGTCGGTGGCATGGAACGAACTAAATAAAACTCTTGAAAAAAAATTGAGAGTAAAATGGAGACGGTTTAATTTCATTACTTACATCAGTGCTTTGCCCAGTCTCGAGCACATTTACAGAAAACGAGACGCCCTCTGTTTCAACCTCTACTTTGTATTCCCTCACTTGTTCCTGAGCGAACGTTCTAACGACCACATCAGGATTTATTTGACATTTCTGAAGAAATTGACCAGCTTCGACAGCAGATGCCTCTACAGAGCCATGGAGTGGATTGTAATTGATATTTAGAGGCTCAGCTGTTACTTCTTCCTTAAACCACTTATAAGTTCCAAAACCATGAGCTACGCATAATTCTGGTACCTTGTTCATCAACTTTTGTATCTCGGCGTTTTGGAGGTCTAGATATCGAGCAAATTGGATATAGGCAGACAAACCGAGTGCACTTTCAAATGCAGCACTAACAATGGTCATTTTGCCGTGCTGCTGGGCCCACCGTGCAACCAATGCTGCATTTTCGAAACCTCCAATGACACTCGGTTTGATAACCTGAGAAAGTTTAATCAGTTACATGACCTTAATTGGAACTTCAAACATTCATGACGTTAAATAGTGAAGTGTGGGAAATATGCATGCAAAATGACTAAAATGCCCCTGAGGGTTGAAAAGGTAAACATGCATGAAAATTGTACTCAATGCAAAATTGGTAGATAAGCATGAAAAATGACTTACATGCTCTAAGAAAGCTAGAAATCGCAACTATACATGAAAATTACGGGATAAAAATGGTTCACGTAGAAGGATTTCTATGGTTAGCGAATAGCTTTCATAGGCAAAGCATGCATATTATACGAAAATGTGAATTTGCAGAATTATTAGACTAATAAAATGCTTCTCCTTACAAAAGCAGCTACTCCTGAGTGGTTGAATTTCTGAAGGAACTGGAGAGGATTCTCCCCGATAGAGTTGATGGTTTCATCCAAAGCCACTGGTAAGCCAGTTTCTTCGCAGAATTTCACTATATCATCTTCGTTATTAACAGGCTCCTGAAATCCCATAAAACCGAAAAAGGAAAATTGTTAAAGAAGACAACCTAACCAAGAACATGACCGAGTTCATAATATCAAAAGAGTTTTATCAACTCCTCCAATCAAGATAAAGACTGATACATATGTAAAAGTTCTGCCCGATGGGGACCTTGGTCGAGAACATTTACGCCCTTTTGGCCAGATGATTTTGGTAAAAAGAAGAAGAGAAACATGCCAAGAAAACCAATTTCGGTTGTTTGATCTAACATTTTCCTCCTCAAAATCCTTAAACCAAACAGAGTGCTATCGCAAAAGAAAATTTCTTGGGACTTGAAATCATTGATAATTCATGAGAACTATGATTCATTACATATCATACCTCGATATATTGAAGGTGGCAATCTTTGACCGAGCAAGCAAATCTAATGGCTTCATCATAAGTCCATTTCCTATTTGCATCTGCACGAAGTACAATATGCTCTCCCACTTTCTTTCTCACCTCTTTTATTACAGCGATATCTTCATCAGGATCTGCCCGACGCGCCACCTGTTTAAGAACAATTTGAATGTTTCAAAGGCCCACACAAACAAAGATCTTGAAGCCCAGAAAACATATCGAAAAAAAAAAGTATATTCAAAATGTGATTTTTTTTACTTTTATCTTTATGGCGGTAAATCCCTCTTCAACTAGTTTGGATGCAATATAAGCTGTTTCCATGGGCGTCCCATAAGAGTCAATAAGAGCACAAATTTGAACGGTGGGGGTAAACTCGTCTTTTCCTTGATGAAGAATATCAAATAAACTGCTTCCATGTTTACTTGCAAGTGCACTAAGGACAGCCATCTCTAAGCCACATCTGACACTTGGAAAGATCGAACCTGGCTATAGTATATTTGGGAAGTCAATAATATATAACAAGAACAAATCAAGATAGCTGCTTTCGTGAATATTTTATAATTTTGTTGCACTAAGAAAATATATAAATGATGATCGGAAAAGAAAACTACCGGAATTCCTAAACTATTCCATATCCAAGAAGAAACCGAACCCTTTAATAGAGATAGGTTGTTATCAATTGTGTTTCCTTCAATGACATGAATAAGAAACCGCAGTTGCTCTTCCACATCAAGCAGGTTTTCTTTATGGATTTCAAGAGGTGCAACCTGTTTAAGCATCACCATTAGAGGTTCATGAACAAATTTTTAAATTTTATCTTTTCAAAATAGAAAAAAATAATTATGTGCATAAATCAAGTAAATGTTACTAGACTTCAAAAAATATTAAAAATATTATTAAGTGAAATAAATAAGAAATTGAGAAAACAAAAGACAATCTTTGAAATAATATATATATATATATATATATATTGTATATGCATATATGTATTTATGCCAATGAAGCAGCTTGCAAAGAAGACAGGGTTAAAAAAGGATTAAGCTAACCTCGCCGAATCCAATACTACCATCTTCAAGAGACAAACTTATAACAAAACCTTCTCTATAGGATATGGTGTTGATGGAACTCCTAGACGCTGAAGTAGGTGGAGCGTTTAGCTGAACTCTGCAATAAGATAAGGTGGCAAAATGCGATTAGTTAACTTAAAAATATTTGGATTATTGTATGTGATCTTTCCGTTTGTCCGTTACAAAAGACTCACCGATACATAGAGTATTCCATTTTACTGATTTTGTGGCCTTGTGAGGTGGAATCTGCAGTTGAAAGCTTCGAGAGGATGTTTAAAGCGTGATCTGATGCTTGGCGAGTAAAATTCCTCAAATTACTGTGAAGAGGCATAGAATGTAATGGGACCGTGAGTCGTTTGATGAGAATATGATGTTTGTCATAAAGTGAAATGCTGATATCATAATGTGTATATGTGGAAGTGGATTTTTCTAAAGTAGAATACCCATGGAATGCAACGTTGGTATCAATACCACTCTCGACTTCAACCACACAATCAACATCTTCTTTCTGAGATGTGAATAATGCATCATTTAACTCCGTTTGGGTCTGCACTTGTACATGCTTCACACTGCATGGACAATATTTCTTCTTAAATAAAACTGGTTGCTTAATACTCGGACCCCAAGAAGTACATTTTATGCAAAGTTCGAGATTATTAGAATGTCTATATCTCATGTTCTTCGGGGAAAAAAAATAATAGTCTTACCCGTGTGCTAGGCATAGGTCATGGATCGAAACATTGTGAGATGTGTAGAAAAACTGGTCCAATATACTTCTATCTATCATATTTGCAACTGGGAGTTGACTAAAGATTGCACCACCATGATTGTTGACCACAAGTATGACCATCGGTTTCCGGAATTCCCTTTTAAATGAAAGGTATTCATTACTAAAGATGACAAAAAAAAAAAAAAAACACTTCTCATATACAGTTAAGACAGAAATGTTTAAGACCGCCATGGAAATATAAAACAAATGAAATTAGAGAACAAAGTTTCAAATTATAAAGAAAGAAAGAAGATAGAAGGAAAAGGGCAGTCACAGAAATTTATACCGTTGTCTGAGTAATGCCAATCCATTGGTATCATGTAGAAACGAAACATCTCCCATCACAAGAAGTACCTGAATATTATAAAGCCATACATGATAATCCATGACTATATACTTGTTAAACATTTATCTTGCAAAAATATCAAGAAATTTGATCAAATGCAAGTCATTGCTTGATTACTTACTCGTTTATTGCAGCCAACAGCAAATCCGATAGCAGTGCTAATCAAACCATCAATACCACTAGCACCTCGATTTCCACTGACCTGGACCCAATGGCATGGTAAACCAGAGCTAGACATCAGGGAGGCACTATGGGTGCATTGCACCCAGTTACTTCCGTACATGTCTGCATCACGTATCGGCATGCTGTTCCCGAAAAACAAAGCGGACCCACAGCGGATGGATTCAAAGATTTTTCGTGCAACATAAGGTTCAGTCAATGATTGCTCTGAATTAATTAAAAATGATGTCTCCCATGCAGCCTATAGAAGAGAGGCCATATTCAATACACGTTGATGCAAAAAGCAAGGTAATATTTCAATATATATAGACACACACACACTAAAATCATTTACAAAATACAGATATAGGCAAAGTTACATAGACACCTTATGCGTGAGACCCTAATCACCAAAAACACCCTCAGGTATGAGAACTTACCATAACTTCCCCTGTCAGTAAAAACAGATTACAATTATATCCCCTGATTTTCGAGTTATCAGGATTTGACCAGGGATGTCTTGGTAATTTCCAAAACCTCAGGGGGGCTCGTGAAAATTATTAAATAAGTGAGGGGGTGTGCATGCCATTATCCCTACAAATATCCCTAATTTTGGTAGCATACCATCATGTCTAGTCCTCGTATAAATTCTGTCCATTTCATGCTTGCACGTGGCGTGCAACAATTAATCAGGCAATCAGTGAATTGAGGAATGGTAGTCTGGATCCTGTGTGTCATAATATTTGAAGGATCGTGACGACCTGGATGATCATCAACCATGATATACGAGCAAGGCGAGCAATGCTCTATCATTTGAGAAATTCTTCTCCCTGTTATCCGACTTCCAATCTGTTATTTGAACGAAGATGGTAAACAAGGATTTCACTAGCATTCATTTAAACAAATAGTATAAATGTGACATTCTACATACGTCTTGGGAAAGAATTTAGACTCGTTTGTTTGCAAAAACTTACGCTTTTAAAGAAGTGAATTTTAGAACAAATTGTAAAAGTGCGAAAAAAGTTCAAAATTGGGTTCGTTTGCAAAACTTGCTAAGAAGCTGAAAAAATAGAAAAAGTTGTAGGAGTACCTTTACATGCTTTTATTTTTTTGATTACTTTCAGTGTTTCTCAAGAGAAGCAGAACCACAATAAGTGAAATCAAACAATGAAAACAACTTAAATTCAGCAAAATGCTTAAAAACAATTTTTATTTTTTTTTAGTTTTTGCAAACAAGGCTTACAAGTAGCTACAATAGACTCTTCAAGCAACTTTGGTTATAATCATTTCGCAAAGCAGTAAAATGTGAAGTAGTTGTTGCCAGAGCCCATTGTCTTGAGTCTCACATCTAGGTCTTCACAAAGTATCTGGAGCCCATTGTGTTGAGTCTCAAATCATGAGAGTTATATCAATTGATAAAAATACCAGTTAATTTAGAAATTAAATGTACCTGTATGATCACATCAGCCCTCATCCAACCTCGTACAGAATCTGATTGTAACAGCTGATCGAGCTGATCGACAAATAAAATTTCCTTTTTATCAAGAAACGATGACAAATACTTCCTCAACCGTAAGCCCGATTGGACGTCAACTACAACAGGCCACGACAAGTGTTTAGCCAGTAGAAGAGCTGCCCACATGTCATCTTCTTTGTGAATAGAACCTAACACTAAAATCCCATGATTTGCCCCTTGAATCAGCTTCAAAACTTCAGTCATATGCCCAAACACATTATTATTACATGCTAAAGAATGTTGTAACGGAATATATCTGGTAAATGGCTCAGCATTTGATATCCAAAAGTCTAATCCACTTATACAGTTACGGTTCCAATTTCGCAGGCTGTTTGCTAGAGGTTCTCGGTATGGACAGTTGATATGTACTGGACCATTTGGTGAAGACATCACTTTAAATACTGCAGAGTCGATTGTGGTAAGAACCATTCTTGCAGAAATATCATCAGCAGGAGGAGGAAGACTGTAAAAGTGCCTCACAAATGCACCAAAATGATTGACCTAAGAAAGACGAATTTTTAAGTCAAAACTGCAACAAGTGCAAAGGTCAAGGAATTTAGCAGTTTGTCAAACACGAGGCAACCTCAAAGGCAGTGGACTATATGGATGGAAATTCGATTATATAAATGCGACACCAATAAGCCAATTAATATAATTGGCATTTCAATTTGGTATTACAAGGAAAAAGTGTATATATTGTATTTTACATAAAATTAGAAAATAATGAACCTAATGATTGAATGTATACACTATGTTTAACCTAACATATTACATTACATTCAAAAATGATGCTTTAGTTTTAGATACCTGATTGATAGCTTGGTTTGCTCCAACATCAACCAGCTCAGGAGGACGATCTGCCGTAAGCAACAACATTGGTACAAAATTCTGGCTAGCCTCTACAACCTGTATACGAGGACAAAATAATATATTAGGAGCATAAGATCTATTCAAGAGTTGTTCTAAAAAAAGTCAAAAAAAATAAAGCAATTAATATAAGAAGTAAAACAAGTATATCATGGAAATTGTTGAACTCACAGCAGGAAGAAGATTCGAAACTGCTGTGCCTGATGATGTTATGATGACTGCTGGTTTTCCAGAGCCTTTTGCATAACCGAGAGCATGAAATGCAAGGGAACGTTCGTCAATGCATACAGTACAAGTTGTAAGTGGATGACTAGCAGCAGCAATTGTCAGGGGAGATGACCTTGATCCAGGAGCTACACAAAAATACTAGATAAAGAAAAAATCAGAATAGTTAAAAGAATGGGATAATTACATGCACACCCCTCACTTATTGGGTAACTACCATATACCCATGAGGTTTTGCAAATTACCAAGACACCCCTGTCTTCCAGTTTGACAACTTAAAGAATTGTAAGTTCTCAAACATCGGGGTGTTTTTCGTAATTAGAGTTTCTTGCAGGGGTGTCTATGTAATATACACAAAGGAAAAAAAACAGAGGTTACTCGGTCTCACTGTCAAACCAAGCCGAGCGCATTCTTCAACTATAAGGGAAGCCCACAAGGCATTGATGTTGGGACAATCTTGAGTGAAATCGCTGTTTTGATTGGTCTCATCTCTCTGATGCTGTAAAAAGATACAAAAATGATTCCAAAGAAATAAGATAAAAGTTTCAGCAAGAAGCTAGAATACGTACCATGTTATTGGCAATAGATAGAGTTGGTGAAAGCCTGGCAGAGAACTGACTGTAGCAAGACGAAGCATCTCTCTGTAAGAAATATTGGCATTCAAACTGTCAGCTATTAACTTGTTTCATAATATTGAAAGAAAATATTACAGTTGAAAAAAACCAGGATAATAAATACCGGGATAAAGAAGATACCAGTTCTGAACTGCTGGATTCAAGATGCCCCCCATCCAGTAATTGAGCATTTATGCGTATCTACGAGAATATTTTGCCATATACAGCATTTAAGAAATTTTAGTGCAAGTGGTTAATACTAGTAAAATGAATTCCAACTATAGTAACTTTATAATAATCACATTTTCGTAATTAAATAGGTTAGCCAGCACTGAAGACAAAATTGTGTTATAGTGCTATTTGGCAAGGGTAAAACAGTAAAACTTAAGGAACTAGAAACAAATGCTAAAGAAATACATGGTAAATAATTATTCTGAGATAAATTTACTTTCAAGAAAAGCTGAGTATTGTCTCTACCATGTTCTTATGTTCCTCCATATCGTTGAATTTTGAAAGAGAAGAATGAATCCTTTGGCTACCATTTACACAGTACTGTCTAGCCTGAAACAAGAATAATTGATCAGATCAAAATGAGAAAAACTAAGTATAGGACTGAATTAGCTTCAATTTGATAGCACTCTTTTAGAACAATATGCATATATCTAAAATATGTTAAAAGGAGATAACAAGGAACATGTGACTTGAAGTGCTAATCAACACAAACTACACTACTTATCATCCGCTGAAATATTTAGACTTAAGGAATTTATCTTTAATTATCAGCCAAATCAAGAAGAAAGGCGTTTCGGTACATTATTACACATGATAAGAGGAATAAATTTCTCTTTCTGTCTTTGTGGAAAAGGCTGGAAAACCAACAAAAATTAGAGAAACATGAAATCAGAATCTAGGCCAGGCTGCTGCTACAGTCTCTGACACGTAATTCTAAAGTATGTTATTAGAAATTTGCAGAAGGCAACAACCTTGTACTACCTGGTTAAAAGAGAGCTCAAATGTTTGAACAACTTCGTTAAAGGTACACATTGAAGAGTCATCCCATGCCAATGTTGCAACTAAGAAAGAGATGTCCTCAAATTCATCCAACTCAATCTGTTGAAAAAAGTATCTAATTATAGAAGTGCTATTTTTATAGGACTCAGAATCTTATGAATTATATGGTAGCACAAGTGCATGACTAAGTATAGTGTGAACATACAAACAATGTCTTCTTACCTGAGGAATAAAAAGGTAATATGAACCATTTTCATGCTTTACGGTCAGTATCTTTGTGTCAAACTCGATGTCCAAGAAACCATATGCCTTAGAACATGTTGGTTCGGCAGAAATATATCTACATAAATTTTAAATTGTTCTAAAGAAAAGATTATAGAAAAGCCTAATCATTTAATAGCTGAAACACGGTAAAGTAAATAGCTATAAATTTACCTTTGAAAAGCATTGGACTCTTTCGAAGTATGAGTAGAACACCCCTTCAAGTTAACAGCTGAACCAATACCGAAAACACCCCTGGTTCTTCCCAGGGAAAGTGATTTATATGTTGTATTCTCGTTCTCATTGGAAAGGAAGAATAACGGATACACATTTGATGACTCCGGTTGAGAGCAAAACCAACTCAATGCTTTTGCACTTGGAGGCACTGCAAGCTATGAATATAAACCACAAAGCTCATAGATGATGAAGTTCTAAGGAAAGTTTACACTGCCAAAGTGCAATATACACACAAATTTGGGGATACACACGCATTACCTTAGGAAATACGACTACAGCCAGAAGCTACTCAAAAAATATGCCGTCTCCCATATATTAGAAAAGGAAAAACAAGGAATGTTTCGAAGTTGAGCAATTCTCAAGGACTCAATTCAAAATATTAGGCAATAAAACAAAATTTGCATTATAACCTTACAAACAATCTTGGAAGGTTTTCATCACATTATGCAAAATATTATCACATATAAAACACAAAATCGATGAACTTAGAAAAGAGAGTTCGTGAATCTTAAATTCTCAAAGTGCTAAATTGTGATTGCAAACTTCGAGTCAATCATATATTTAATATAGGTGCAGAAAATTCTAACCTGGACGAGGTTGGCCACACCCAACCAAATCACATGCAATGACACTTGTCATGTGATTGATCACACTCAGAGCCAAAGGTGGGAGCCCCCCCACCCCAACATTCTACAAAGAAATTTTTTGGCCTATAAATTTTTTAAATTTAAAATTTTGCCCCCAGGATTAAAAATTAAACTTGGACCGCTTATTTTTGTATTCGCTCCAGACCAAAGACCCTGGCTCCGTCACTGGTCACACTCCTTAGAACACAAATCAATCACATGGCAAGCATAATTCACTTAGCTTCAATCAGGCTATAACTTCCATTGGAAGTGCTCACTGAGTTAGGTAAAGCAGAAAACTCAATGAGCAAACACAAGAAAACAAGCGAACAAGAACAAGAATACTAATTACAAATGATACCACAATAAGATTATTTTCCAAAATGAAACTCAAACAATTCAAATCATAATACACAAATAAATGAGCATCCAATCAAGAATTCAAATTCGAACTTTCTCTAGTACCTGAAATCTGTACATCCCACTTGAACAAGTGGGAGGCTTGGCCTTCAACTCCTCCACAGCCTCCTTAATCCTATCCAATCCTTGCTCTAAACTCAACGCCGGAGGCAAATTACGCGTAATGCAAGTGTTAACCATCAATGCAGCATTTTTAGCATCCAAGGCTTTATCTTGGATGACTTTATCTATTCCCATTGAGCTTCTCACAACCTACAACATCACACAAACAAGAACATATATAAACAAAGAGAAAATTACCTACGGACCCCCCTCATGTTATGATCAATTACCGAAAATCCCCTAACTGTTTCGAAATCACATAACGTCCCCCTTAATATTACAACCCTGTATTTAAAAATTCTTACAATTTCAACCAATAAACCTTACAAATAGACCCCTTGAGGGGTCTCGTTGTAATTTACCAAAAATTCAGGGGATTTTTTGTAATTAGCACTAAGTGAGGAGATGTGTATGCAATTCACTTATAAACAAAACCAAAGACAACCCACAATATTAAAATCAATAAAATCAAATCTTTGAGCATTATTTACCTTAGAAATGGGATTTTGGCGGTGATTCAAGTGAGTGAAGCATGGCAAGGCAGGTTTGAAGAAATGGGTTCTTTTAGTGATGGTGATTGTGGTCTTTTGGTGGGTTTGGAGGGGTGATAGAGAGAGAGGGAGAGTTATTTGTGAGTGTAAGGCGAAGGGATTCATTGGTAATGGAGGTCAACTGAAGCAGAGGAGTATGGTGAGGCATTGCAGTTGCTGCTACAGGTGTATATATATATATAATATAATTATATATACACATATATGGTAGCTATTTTGACATTTATGTAGAGCTGTTGCATGTTCTTTATTCCCTCTTCCCAAATTGCAGTGGATAAAATTAAAAAGGGAATATTACACTGAGACCTTTCACTTATTGCGTAATTATTAAAAGACCCTCTTATTTATTTAAATTATCAACATACCCCTTCAATGGGTTTATTTGTAAGGCATATAAGGGGTAAAATTATACTAATTTATTGTGCAAAACGTCCTCAATTAAGTTAGTAATTAAAGAAATTTAATTACTCGAATAGGTTTTCTATTTTATTGAAAGTCTAATCTTGAATTTTCTCTCAATTGACAATTTTCAGATTGTTTGACTGAATTAGTAAATCTATTTTTTAATCTTTTTTTATTTTTTTGATAAAATAAGCAAGTTTGAAGTCATGAATGAACACTACTAGTTTGAAGTCATGAATGAAGACTATGGAAAATAATAAGAAGTTGTGAGGGGTGGGGATTTGTTTTTGGGTTTGGTTTATTAATTTTTTTCTTATTGACCTAGTTTGTAGTTAAGTTTCTTGAACGCGTAATTTTCAGTTATGTCGAATTGTGGATCCTCCAAAAAATTGCAATGTTCGGAAAAAATTTAGATTTAACCCGATTTGATTAAACTCAATTCGTAAAGCGAGTGACTCGTATATATACTTGTTACATAATCGATCACTTGTTATATAATCATGCTACAATTTCCTCCAATATTTACAATCTTCAACTAGCAAGGATGAATAATTCCCTATATAAAATAGAGTTTTAGGAATCTAGAGTAGTTGCATTCATGTAGGACTAATAGAATCTAGAGCGGGTACATTCAAATGGTATTAAAGAAAGGATAATTTAAGTGCATATTAAATCATGCATGCTTCATGGCTGATGCCTGTGTTAAATTATTAAGCGTCAATTCAAATGCTTATATATATATATTTATATATAAGTATATAAAATAGAAGATGAAATATGATTTGGAATAGATAATTTGATTTGTGAAATAGGCTGTTAATTCAAATGCCTATAGGAGCTCATCATGCGTTATTCTAATGAAACTCGTGTTATAACTCCTATTGCAAGGCATTAAGTTATTAACTTTTAATTACATATTCCAAAACTATCAGTCTTGATACAACTGTGACCACATTCATTTACAGTGGGATTCAGAATATATACATACGAGCTCGTAAATAATTGCAACTGTTTCGAAACACCAACTTCCAACTTCTATCCCAAACTTTGAATGCTTCTAAAAATCACCGTTTTAATAAACAATGAAGTGGCTAAATACATCAATTATTTCATCGACGACTACAAGATTTTAAATAAGTAGAAACTAGTGTGCATGATTCTATGGCTGTTCTCTTTTCATTAGTTCAAAGGGGCATGGCAAAACCCATGCATGCCTCTCACTAATCAATCCAGATTTGTGAATTTGCCTGTGGCATGCCTTTTCGGGGAAATTCTTAAGTAGCCTCTTGTACACCAAATGACGTAGATTTTGTCACATGAGTAACATTGTACACCACTTACTAATGCGACACTAGTTCACACTGTTTGGTACACGTTACACCGGGTGTGCTTAAAAAATTTCCGCTTCTAGGTAGTCAGATTTTAGTTTTCTACTTGAGCAAGTTCAAATTTCACTGAAAATGTAGCCAGGTTCGTCACTCTATGTGAGTGTATTAGAAGAGTGGTTCATCGATTTGTAATGTTCGATTAAGCGAAGACTATGACTTATTTGCTCGTATATTAATACGGATGCAGTAACCAATTTGGATTATATACTTCAACATGTATTAACAAAAAGAATATTTCGTGACAACTAAGTTTTCTTTGTTTGGATAACTACAACAATTATACGATCTAACCTTTGAATTATATAGAAAATAAATATTGGCAATTCAATGAATCTGTTTCCTTAGTCAAGTCAAAGAGTACAGGACATTTACGTACTAAAAAATTAAAAAAAATAAGAATCTCTTAAAATCAGCAGAACAAGTATTAAAACGCATAACCAAAAAGGAAGTCAACTAGAAGGTAATAAAGAGAGCATCTATGGTCTCTTAGCCACTTAACATCTTGTTAGTTGTTGCGAAACCTATGAGGTTTTTATAACTCTATAGTTGCTTTTGAAATGAGTCGACTCGAGTTGAGTTTGCCGAGATATTTTAGTTTAACTTTGAGTATAATATGACTAGGTCAATATGACTATAATTAATTAAGGGTTGAGCTCAATCTAGTAAGACGAAAAAAAAAAAAAGACTTCATGACTCGAGCCGGTGAGTTCATCAAATAATATGTCTTTAAATTATGATCATTGTGAATATGTAGCACAATTAAATTACTAATCAAAGCGGCTAACTAGCATTCAAATTAATAGACCAAAGCTCGACAGCTTGATCAAAACTTAAGTTCAAATCAAGTACTTGTCGTATTGACTCGAATCGAATTCACCCAATCGCAATAAAACTTAAGCAACCCAGATGATGGGTGAAACTTGAACTCCACATTTATCTTATTTTATAAGTAAAAGACTAGGTTAGGTAAAATCTAGTAATCCAATAATAACACCTAATTATCAAGTAAAGTTCATTTCGCCAAAATTCGTTCAGACATATAAACCAACTTAATTAGTGGTGGTAAAAGCCCAATTTAGAAAACGGACTTTATAGAATTGAACCCAAAAGGAGTGAGCCTAGCTAGTAGGGATGGGAATAGGACGGGTTGGGCAGGACTCATTTCCCGTCCCGTTAAAAAAAAATTGGACCCGGACTCGTCCCGGACCCGGTCATTTCCCAGTCCCACCCAGACCCATCCCGGACCCGGTCATTTCCCGGCGGGTCCGGGTCCTTACCATTGCCCCCCGACCGCCCCTTCTTCTTCTTCTTTTTTTTTTTTTCCTTTTTCTTCTTCTTCTTCTTCTTCTTCTTCTTCTTCTCCTCCTCCTTCTTCTTCTTCCTTTTTTTTTCCTTCTCCCTACCGGCTCCTCCTTCTTCTTCCTATTTTTTTATTCTTCTTCTCCCCCCAACATATATAGGTGGACACTTTTGTCTCCCACTATACAAAAGTGTCCACCACTACATATATAATATATATATATACACTAACAACATATATATAATTTACTACATATATAATAATATATATACACTAACAACATATATATATATATATATAATTTAAAAATATTATAATTATTTTGACCGGGACCGGGACCGGGTCCGGGACGGGTATCGATTGGACTCGTTTCCCGTCCCGGACCCGGCCGGGTCTTGATTTTCGATACCCGGACTCGGACCCGGTCCCTTTTTTTGGACTCATTCCCGTCCCATTAGGGACGGGTCCGGGACGGGTACTCATTAGACCCGGTCCCATTGCCATCCCTACTAGCTAGCTAGGCTTATACGGATTTGCCAAAAAGTGAGAAATTCAGGGATAATAGAACTTGTACGTTAACAAGAAATCGTACCATCTCTATTCAAATTTTAATTAAACGGAATTTACACATTAACAAGAAATCATACTCTATCTAATCAAAATATAAACAGAACTTATACATTAAAAAGTAATCGTTCTTCTTGTACTCGTAATCTTTCTTCTTGTACTCATAATCTTTTTGTTGCAGATTTATTTTACATATAGTAGTTGCAGCATGGTTGCAACCTCAGTTGTCGTCGTGATGATCATACGAACGTCACCGCGATTGCCATGATCAAGAAAGCCACCGGCCCGACATAATAACCGGTACAAGGTGCGATCCAAGAGAGATAAGAAAGGCAGATATTGTTGCTATTGTGCCAAGTTTAGTCATTAAAATTGACAAAACTCGTTTCTTCTTCCCACGAAGGTCGATTCCTGCTAGAGTAAACCTTATCCCTGATATCGCCAATAAATGATACCATATCGTTTGATTAATCTTGAGTAATAAGCAATATAAATGATGAATATTAAATATGAGGAATAGAGAGAATATCCTAATTGCAAGAGAAATATTATATTGTGTATGTATTGTGTGTGTTATTTTACATATACAAGGGCTATTTATAGCTTAGGGTTACTATTCCTCATGGGCTTTGGGCCTTCCCTAACTTACGTGGGCTATGTTTTAATACAGACTCATTCCTAGCCCATGACTAGCAATTTATAAAATATACTTGGCACAATTCAATATTCAATTCCCTATCATCTAGTCCCCCAATTCTTAAGCTCAGGTATGCCTAAGCTCGCGTAAGCTTGAGAATTTTAGATCTTGAACTCCAAATAATTTTTCAACGGATCCATCTCTCTTGTCTCGATGCGTCTTCAAAAGAGGGATTTAATATTATTGCTACTAGTTTGTTGAGTGTTCGACTTCAAATGGATTTTGGGCTTGAGGAGCTTGAGTTTTGGGCTGCATATAGGTCTTCTTTGGGGCCTCAACTCATAACTATCAAGGTCCACTCCCTTTAATCCACTTAGCAGCAAAACAAGCTTTAGTCCCTTTTTGAATTGCAAATTGACTTCTTCTTCTTCACAGCAGCGAGTGAGGCAGCCACCCAATAGGTTTGCTACAATTTTCTTGTGTCGACCTTTAGGCTATACCTAGCCAATAGACCTTCAAGCTCGAAATCACCCGCAGACCTTGAGCTATTCTAGCGTAGACCTTCAAATAATCGACCTTCAAGTTGCTGGGTCTCGGCTGCTCGACCTTTGTAGAGTAGGCAAACTGTTCGACTTTAAGCTCTTACCTCTCAATTGATCGACCTTCATTCCTTGGATAAGTGGCTCGGCCCTTAGACTTTTAACCTTAAGCTCTTGTCCCTCGGATGATAGACCTTCACACCTTAGATAAAAAAGCTCGACCTTTAGACGTTTAACTTTAAGTTCTTGCCCTTCGGATGACTGACCTTCACTCCTTGGATAAGTGACTTGACCTTTAAACCTTTAACTTTAAGCTCTTTCCCCTCGGATGATAGACCTTCACTCCTTGGATAAGTGGCTTGACCTTTAGACCTTTAACTTTAAGCTCTTGCCCCTCGGATGATAGACCTTCATTCCTTGGATAAGTGGCTTGACCTTTAGACCTTTAACTTTAAGATCTTGCCCCTCGGATGATAGACCTTCACTCCTTGGATAAGTGGCTTGACCTTTAGACCTTTAACTTTAAGCTCTTGCCCCTCTAATGATAGACCTTCACTCCTTGGATAAGTGGCTTGACTTTTAGACCTTTAACTTTAAGCTCTTGCCCCTCGGATGATAGACCTTTATTCCTCGGATAAGTGGCTTGACCTTTAGACCTTTAACTTTAAGCTCTTGCCCCTTGGATGATAGACCTTCACTCCTTGGATAAGTGTCTTGACCTTTAGACCTTTAACTTTAAGCTCGTGCCCCTCGAATGATAGACCTTCACTCCTTGGATAAGTGACTTGACTTTTAGACCTTTAACTTTAACTCTTTCCCCTTGGATGATAGACCTTCACTTCTTGGATAAGTGGCTTGACCTTTATACCTTTAACTTTAAGCTCTTGCCCCTCGGACGATAGACCTTTATTCCTTGGATAAGTGGCTTGACCTTTAGACCTTTAACTTTAAGCTCTTGCTCCTCGGATGATAGACCTTCATTCCTTGGATAAGTGGCTTGACCTTTCTACCTTTAGCTTTAAGCTCTTGCCCCTCATTCTTAAGGTCGAGGTCTCACGCGAGCAATATAGCTTGAGAATTTAAATCTGGGTCCTATCTAGTTTAGGTTGAGCACGTAGTATTCCAAGGTCAGAGATCTTGGGCACCTAGTCTTCCAAGGTCGAACATCTAATATTCCAAGGTTAACAACTTGAGTGCCCACTCTTCAATGTTTGTTACCTCCTCTTTAGGAAATCTTTTTCCTTTGTATTGGGACGAGCTCTTGGGTAAGATAATTGGGCATACTTTCTATGGTTTTTGAAGTGCCAAAAGCAAGTGAAATTTCGAAAAGGCTTTCAACGAGGCTTTCACTTTGAGGTTGTGCATGTTAGACTTTAAAGTCATGAATGTTAGACCTTGAGCTTGGATCTTCTTTAGATCACTTAGAGGTCGTGCGTGTTAGACCTTGGGGTTCTGCACAATGGACCTTGAACCTCAATTTTCTTTACATCACTTAGAGGTCGTGCATGTTAAACCTTCCGGACCATGCACGCTAGACGTTGAATTTGGATCTTCATTTGCCTATTTAATTACTCTTATTCAGACTTTTTCATTTGAATAGTCTTCTTTAAATTATTTTGAGTCATTCTAAGATTTGTTTGCTTTGTTAGTCTTTTTTTTTTTTTTTAGACTAGTCTTCAAGACTTGGTCTTTTTTATAAGACTATTTTGTGTTTTTTTATGGACTAGTCTTCCAAAGTTAGTCTTTTGTAAGACTATACCTGTGTCCTCTTCGGACTAGTCTTCATGATTTAGTCTTTTGGTTAGACTATTGTTGTGTCTTCTTCAGACTAGGCTTCATAACATAGTCTTCTTATCCGACTAGAGTGTCCTCTTTGGACTAGCCATCCAGACTTAGTCTTTTTTGTAAAATTATTTTTTTTTTTAGTCCTCTTCGGACTATGCTTCAAAACTTAGTCTTTTTGTAAGACTATTCTTGTGTCCTCTTCGGACTAGCCTTCAAGACTTAGTCTTTTTTGTAAGACAATTTTTGTGTCCTCTTCGGACCGGCCTTCAAGACTAAGTCTTTTTTGTATGACTATTTTCGTGTCCTCTTCGGACCATGCTTCAAGACTTAGTTTTTTTTGTAAGACTACTCTTGTGTCCTCTTCGGACCATGCTTCAAGACTTAGTCTTTTTTGTAAGACTATTTTTGTGTCCTCTTCGAACTAGCCTATGAAGGTTTGCAACGCTGGTGCGAGTAAGAATTAACACAGATATCCAAAATAGTATAGTATTCATAAGTAGACTTGCAAGGCATACATTGCAATTTCTTTGAAATATAAATTCAAAACATAAAGATAAAAATTTAAGGCTATTAGCATTAGAATTTCTTTAAATTTTCCATGTTCCAAGGGCGGGGAAACTTTAACCTTTCCACTGTTTGCATCTTGTATACTCCATGTTCAGTTGTTGCAATGCTCTAGGGCTCTGCGCCCCTGCACTTTGCTCGACCTTGGTTTCTCAAAACTATGGCTCCACCCTCACCCTTCATAAAATTCATCTCTTCCTCACGTATATACTGCTGAGCCATAAGGCTAAGCTCTTCCATGTTTTTAGGAGCTTCGAGAGATAAGGCTGAAGCAAAAGGACCAAGCTTCAACCTGATGATCAAAATACTGACTATCATCTCAAAGCCCACATATGTTACATCTATGAGTTTGTTGCAGAACCTCTCGAAGAAAGTCCTCAACGGTTCATCCTCTTCCTGCTTAATGGCCAATAGATAGGTGGCCGACTTCTCTGGCTTCTTCTTGCTAGCGAAGTGGTACGTGAACCTTCGCCCCAGTTGCTCGAAACTCACAACGGTTCCAGGTGGTAGAGATGTGAACCAATCTTGGGCCCGTCCTTGCAATGTAGTTACAAAGACCCTTGCATTTACGGCCTCCGACTGTCCAAGTAAGTCCATGATATTTTGGAAACCAATCAGGTGCTCTTCCGGATCTTTAGTCCCGTCATATTTTGGGAGGTCCGGAATGCGAAAGTTTGGTGAAGTGCGCTCCCAGAGGATATTCCTGTGAAAGGGGGAAACACGTTGAAAAGTTAAGACTCTCGGGTGTGCGACCCTAGGTTGCACGGTCTCCGACTCATACTCATCTTCCTCTTCCCAACTTGGACTTTGGTAGGTTGAATGTTATCCGACGTCCGGCGGTTCCCTAGCAAACCCCCGAGCTCAGCTAGGCAGGGGAGGTCTGCTCTCAGCCTCATCCGATATCACTATCTCCTTTCGCTCCTTCCTAGGCACAGGTCGCGGAGCTTGAGGTGGTGCCCGCACTCCCGGGTCAACACGCGATAGCGGCACCCCTCTCGACCTTGGTTGTCTCACGCTTATGGATTCAAATTCGGGAAAAAGTTAATGTGGGGGTGGCATAGCTTTGGGTCTTACTGCTCGAGCTCGATCTCTATTGAAGGTCGAATCCGTGGCCGGGTTGCGCCACACATTAGACTCCAACCTACGAACGGGTGGGCGGGGATGCACTTGCTCACTCCACTCCACGACATCTTATGCAAATCCTCTCTTGAGATCTGGAGGATTGGGCTCGCGGAGGTTCCTACCCCATTACCTCCCCCAGCTGGTGGTGCGGAAGGTGTGACGACCGGTCTTATCTCTCCTTCAAGCTCTTGCCCAGGAGTTTCAAGAACAGCTGCCTTGTTCTTCAAGTTGTCCATGACGTGCCCAGAAAATCAGCTCCAAAAATCCTCAAACCCACCAAAAATCAACTCAAAAATCAACCAAACAAATTTAAAAATTTCCCACAGACGGCGCCAAATGATATCGCCAATAAATGATACGATATCGTTTGATTAATCTTGAGTAATAAGCAATATAAATGATGAATATTAAATATGAGGAATAGAGAGAATATCCTAATTGCAAGATAAATATTATATTGTGTATGTATTGTGTGTGTTATTTTACATATACAAGGGCTATTTATAGCTTAGAGTTACTATTCCTCATAGGCTTTAGGCCTTCCCTAACTTACGTGGGCTATGTTTTAATACAAACTCATTCCTAGCCCATGACTAGCAATTTATAAAATATACTTGGCACAATTCAATATTCAATTCCCTATCAATCCCCAATAAATTAAAATAGCAAACTCCATCAAGTACACAACCCTTGAACAAGAAGTGGAGTTACATGTTAATGCGGGAGTTACATGTTAATGCATTACTCATGACAGCACCAACAGCCTGTCCACCCAGTGCAAGACTAGTCTCACTCATCCTCGTCATCGAGTAGTTCTCCTGTATCATTTTCATGGTTCCATCTATGTCTTCCTTCCATGTCCGACGATGAATTATAGTATGATCATCATCATTCGCTATCGAGACATCTATGCGTACTTCATGTGCGCTCTGCCTTAATTCAGTATCAAGTAGTTTGAGCCGGCCCTGATAGTTACAAGTAGTAGTAGAACTAGGATGCATACTTGGGAAGAAATTTACGAAACCCTCTTTATTATTAAGTGATGATGAACCATAGAAAGACTTATCAGAATTACAGATGTCATTTTCTGATTGGATTGGATTTCGAGGAATTATATGAGCAGATTGCCTCCGATGATTAGAGTAAAAGAATTGAATGGCAGAAGGATTGTGTTTATCGTAGAATCGAGCTTCTTCTTCGGCATCTTCATCGTAAACAAAGGCTTCGTCTTCGGCAGCATCAAAAGTCCACAGCTTGAACCCGAAATCCCCTCATAGTTCGGTCGGCATGGACTACAACAAAAAGTAATATTAGCAATAAAATTTGATGCGACAATATTAAACTTTCACTAGATATACATAATGAGTAACAGTATTTTTTTGATTTGCCATAGTAAGAATTTTTTAGTGACAAAAGTTTCTCTAAAATTGTCACTATGGACAATTAGTGATACATGTATAATGACAATTTAATAACAACATAAATAGAGTGACAACTATAAATGTTGTCACTAAATTGTCTAAAGGTATGTCACTGGTTATCAATAGTGACAACGATTTCCTAGTCACAAAATATCAAGAGTGGCAACTTCTAAACAAATTTTGTCACTATTAAATATATAAAACCTATTTTTCTGATAGAACAAAGTTCTTGGCAATAAAAATCTATAATTAGTGACAATGTATGACGTTGTCACTAATATCATATATTTTTTTTAGTGATGTATACGCTCAATAGCTCCTTCTGCCATTCTGCCATCTCGCCGGTCTTAGACAGTACTGATACATTGTGTTGAAACAATGAGATAGGTTTATGGCGGAACGGATCTTATATCCCACAATGGTGTCACATCATTGTAGGATTAATAAATGTCCATTTAAAATAAAACTGCTAATAATAATTCAAACTAAATGGACACTTGTCAATCTCACAATGATGTGACACCATTATGATATACCATTGTGAGATAGAAGATCTGTTCCGGGTTTATGGACATGTCCAAATCTACCCTCACTCATGAACCCTTCATCAGTAGGCGATATTTGTTTCTCTCAAACCATAATCTGCCTAACTCAACTGCAGGATGCAGACATGTTTGATCTTTCGAAGCCTGATCGTTGGCATCGTCATGTGGATTAGAATCCATCGGTGTGTTGTGTTGGGAAAAACGATTCAAAAGCGAACCCAAATTGGTACACAACGGATTAAAATAGAGACCTAGCTCTTATACGTACATGTATGACATTACAAAATTAAAACATACTTATTATGGCTAAAGCAATTAATTAAACACTTTAATTAATTATTATTATTGCCTATCTATAGCTAACAATTAAAAGACTATATAATTAAACGCTTTAATTAAAAAAACTAATAATTGCATAACTATAAAAACAATAATAATTAAAACGAAGAAAACAAACCTTACACCGAAAATTGGAATTCATCTGTAGAAGAAGAGCTCGTTCACCTCAAAGTCTTCTTCGCAATACCTCAACAAACTCGGGAGTGTGGGCTCCAAAAAAATACTACTAAAATAAAACTCCTTAAGGGGAATTTTATTTTCTTAAAAGCTAGCTTGCTCTCGTAAAATTATACAAGAACTACTTGCTTTCGTTTTTGTGTTGTGTGTTTTAAACTCCAAATGACACCCCTTTATATAGGGTGAAAAAACGATGAAATGGGATTAAAAAAAAATCAAGTGGGGTGTTAAAGAAGAAAAAAAAAACAAGTGGGGTGAAAAAATAAAACAAAAAATTTTTAGCTGGTGCCAGCCAGATTTTGTTGTGGCGCGTGAAGAGTACGCGCATACTGTTCACGAGTGTTACTGTTCACGCATCAATTTTTTTTTAATTAAATCACTATTTAATTAAATATCTTTTTTCAAACATATTTCCCACATTAATTTTTGGGAAAATTATTTTTTTAACCCGTTATGTTGGCCTCCTTTGCATTTTAGTCCGTTAACTTGACACCTGACAAAATTAGTCCGCTATCTTAGCATTTGTTTTAATTTTGGTCCTTTCAGCTGATTTGGGGGTAAATTGCATCTTAATTTGGGGATAAATTGCAATTGGAGGGAAAATTCAATAAAAAAATTGAAAAAATTCATTTAAAAATTTTAAAAACTGAAAAAAAAAAAATACTAAAAATTGAAAAAATCAAAAAAATCATTAAAAATTGAAATCCGAAAAAGAAAATTGGATTTGTTTCGGATTTCAATTTGTTCAATTTTTTCGGATTTCATTTTTTTCAAAGAAATCCTAAAAAATTTAAAGAAAAAATTCATTAAGGAATGATTTTTTTTTGTAAAAAAAAATTCAATTTTTTTCACTTTTTTTTTTGAAGAAAATCCAAAAAAATTTAAAGAATGTATTGTAAGGTGTCAAGTTAATGGATTTTTTCTGCTTTTTTTAGTAATTTTCTAGTTTCTCAAAAATTAAATAAAAAAAATTAGAAAATTCGTTAAAAAAGGCTGAAAAAATTCATTAAAATGAAAAGAAGAAAAAAGAAAAAACTGAAACACGACAATATTTAATGAATTTTTTCTTTAAATTTTTTCTAAAAAAATTGAAAAAATTGAAATCCAAAAAATTGAACAAATTGAAATCCGAAACAAATCCGAATTTTTTTTTTCAGATTTCAATTTTTTAATGATTTTTAAAAAAATTTAATGAATTGTTTAAATTTTTAATATTTTTTTATTTTTCCAATTTTTAGTATTTTTTTTTCAATTTTTTAAAAATTTTAAATGAATTTTTTAAATTTTTTATAATTTTTTTATTTTTCAATTTTTTCAATTTGTTTATGATTCTTTTAAATTTTTTAATGAATTCCCCCCCCCCCCCCCAATTTTCCCCCAAATTAGCAATTTCCCTCCAATTGCAATTTATTCTCAAATTAAGATGAAATTTATCCCCAAATCAGCTGAAAGGACCAAAATTAAAACAAATGCCAAGATAACGGACTAATTTTATCAGGTGTCAAGTTAACAGATTAAAACGCAAAGAAGACCAACATAACAGGCTAAAAAAAATAATTTTCCCTTAATTTTTCATCTAAGTTCAAACTTATCCATCTAATGGATTCTTTAGTATTTATTCGTAGAGTTTCAATTTGAGGTTTGCGAAGGGACCTTAGGGAAAATTAATTTTAGCTCCAAGTAGAGTAAATCAAATTATCATCTCATGATAATATTTAATATCACTTAACAATATTTAATTCCACTAAATAAATATTGTTGCACTCTAAAATTAACTTCAATTTATTTTTGAGTTTTCATTCTTTCGTAAAGAAATATTTCATTAACTCCTCTATTAAACATCTGTGAAGAAATAAAATTAAGACTACTATTATTTTATTTCTTACATCTTATCCTATAATGCGCAATTTGCTTCTTATCAACTTTCCAAATGAAAAAACTATTTTTCTTATAATTTCAGTGACACTTCACTTGAAACACTTTGGCCAAAGTTTTAGAAAAGTTGAACATTGCAAATTCATTATAAGGGATATATCTTATCTCTCATGGAGATTATAGATTCCATATGAATGTCCTTTCCAATCACATTTTTATGTCATTACCCAATGTATAAAGTATATTGGTCACCGAAAACCTCACTTCTAAATACATCAAAGTGATGTACACTAGATGCATTAGTCGACGACAATCATAGGATTAAGAGTTATTGTACAAAATTATTTATTTTCAATAGTAGTAAAAATAAATAATTCATTTGGTCCGGTTCAGTATTTCAATCTTATTGATTTACACGAATATACTATACATTTGGAATCCCTATTCCCATGATTAAGACAAATCATCGAATATAGTATATTGTAGTCTTTAGCAGATAAGACGTCCATTCTTATCACCGACTACAACTCATTTATAATAACATATGAAAAAATAATCCAAGTCTTTTCCCATGGAACAACACTTCCATTTGAATTATCATATGTAATTATGGACTACGTCTATCTTATAGTACAATTTCAATTATGCTCATAACTTGTAAAAAAATAATTTCATAAATCAATAACAAATGCATCATACAATTGGATTTTTAGGGCATAATCCCTAACATGTTGGATATGCACTCGATGTCCAGACCTTCATCCCTGACATCTTTGTTTGTTTCAGTTTTGTATAACGAAAAGTCTGTAAGTCCTTCATAGTAAGGACTTATTGAATCTCGTGGAGCTCGATCGACAACGGTGTGTGAATCCCAAACGTCTGTGCCAGAACGCCAATCCGTAGTCATCCTAAGGGGTTCCATGACAGAATTACACACGAGCTAATTAAGAGAACGCTTTTTAATATCAATCAATCTTTGGTACGATGCGCGGAGAACTTCTCACCAGAAACCTCGCACGCGGTATATATACCCATAATTTATTAATGTACGAAAGTGATTGCTTGTCTTGGCCCGATAATTACGAATAAGCTCGACAAAAATTCCGGGGATCACAATGTACACAAATCATATATCTTGTTATTGGAGTAATTCCATAAATCCTGCAAAAATAATTAGCCGATCACAAGGTATTTCTTGTCATTAGAAAAAACAAACTTTGTTTTACTCGAATCCGCTGTCCTTTTTCTTGTCAATAACAAGAAATTTATCATGCCTAATTGATTGTGTCAATCAGTCATTTTCAATCAATATTTCTAGTATAATTCCTCTCATTTTACGTGGCTTCATTAATTCTGCCAAATATATATTTTCTGAAGCTAATTTCCGATGGCAAAACGAAGCTTCGGCCCTGCTCTCAACGTACATCTAAAAGCTCCATCTTACCACTTCAAAGATAATGTTTCACCAGCAATTCTTCTGCTAACCGCCAGTGCAGCGGCTCTTCTACCCTCGCTCCGCTGCGGAGACACCAATCACGGGGCGGCTCCAACGATCATCTTTCGCGGGCTCCAATTGACTTATAATGCATTTTTGGTGTCCGTCATGTTCACGTTTACATGTGCGTTCAGCGCCATGATTCTTTACAGAAAACCTCAGGCAGCAAGAGTTCTCAGATTTTCTGCAGTGTTTTGGGTGTCTTCTGCTTTTGCAGTGTTGCTCTATGCGATTTCCAAAATCGTGTTTTTTAATTAGGCTAGAATTTTCAATTTTTTTTTTTTTTTTTTTGGTAACTAGGGAACCCGCAACCGCTACCCGAAGGTGAGCTCTGGGTAAATCTCACCCTCATGCAATAGCCCGCAAACCACATGAGAGGGGGTAAGCCACACTAGGAAAACCCTGTGCGACGGGCTCATGTCCCCAGAGCGGTTTAATCCCGGGTTGCCTTGATAGGAAATACCCTACCAAACCAACTCGGCCAACTCCTGGGGACGCTAGAATTTTCAATATAAAAGTTGTCATTGAACAAGGATCTAACAAAGTTGTGCGTTTCTTAATTTATGTTTATCCCATGTTTTTCAATACAACAGTTGTCATTGAACAAGGATCTAAGAAAGTTGTGTGTTTCTTAATTTTTGCGTTTCTATCTCAAATTCGATTTGGCAGGACTCAAACAATACTTCGAATGAATTATAAATTGCTCTAATTAAGCACTCGCCTCATAAATTACATTTCAATTCTGAAAAATCAAGTTTGAGCTTGAACTTCCTTGTATGCAGCTATATCTATATCTATATCCATATTTATATTATATTATATTATATTATAAAAGTGTGAATTTTTTAGTGTTTTTTCCATTTCACACTATTATCCTCATTTAAGTAACCTTACTAATTAATAAAAAAAAATACTATCATGATATCTACTCTTTTCTTAAAAATAAATTCGATTAATAATTGATAGTGGGGACCCTTAATATGCCCCTAACATTAATGATGTTTGCCTCTCCATTTTGTTGACCTCTTAAAAATTGAAGTTAACTTTTTCTTTGCCGACCCTTCATATATTGTTACAATTAATTGTGATTAGATATAAACTTGACTCTTCGTTTACTAAAGTTTTCTTATAAATTGGTGTGGTTAGTGATTGGACCAAGACACACAGAACATACTTCGAGGCATGATGAATCAGATGTCAGTCATGGAGTTTCAAGAATTAACATCAACTTTTTCTTTCCCGACTTCATGTCTATAAGCAGGTTTTATTTAACATAAACTCTTTTGAATAGATTGATCATCTCTCTATTGCTGAGATTAGGTGGAGATAACTTGGGAGGCCGAGGCACTTTGGAATCGAATCCCTTCTCAAATGCATGTGTGCATTGTTCCAATTATTTCGCATATTGGGCATAGAGAATGACATGATAGGATTTATTTTGTGGGATTTACAAACTTCTTCTTACATGAACGCTACCATTTTCATGTTCGCATCAAATTTAATTTTATGTAAGAATAAAATATTCTTAGCAAGCATTGCTAAATAGTAATATGTTCTTAGTGAGTGTTGAATTTATAGTAACTTTTTAGTAATTCTTTTATATATATATGGATCAAATACATCCCTATACTTTATGTAAGATATAAGACTCAATCTAAACCATTTAAACCATTTGATCCCAAGGTCCATATTTAAAGCCGTTATTTCAGTTTTTATCTTTAATTTAATGATGATAGGGGCATTTTAGTCAATAGGTCTAACAAACCCATGCAAATAATATGCAGGATCAAAATCAAATCCCTGATTATATGCAATAATAGGTTCATCTTCCCTTTTTAAATATTCCTTCCAATTTCAGCTCCCAGAAAGTTACGAAAACCTTAAATTCATACAAAATTTGGATTGGTCAAATTGCACGTTTCTCACAAGTCATAGTGGATGTCTTCGACATATCTGGAGACTTTATCTCATAGTTAAAGAAACTATATAAACTTAGGTTATAATGAATCGCATAACTGTAGACCAAATGTCACTACAAGAAATGAATTCGCATGAAAAAATTATCTTATGCCATCCTTTGTGATATCATAAATTCATAACAATTTTCACTATTTAGGTTTGAGGATAACATAATAATACTGTGAGACACCCATTTACCAGAACAAAAAATTGATAATGGGATGAATAATATTGTATTCTCCGAAACATAATATCTTAACAATGCACATGCTGTATATTGTTAAATTAGTTGGTGTAATATAACTGTATGTTATGCAAGCACACACTGTATAATGGGTTATGTGATGTTGTATAATGGGTTATAAGATATTGTATAATGGTTTATGAGATTGAAACTGTATGATGTATACACGCACCGTGTAATTGGTTATAAGACACTGTATACTGTCTTATAATATACTGTATATTGGTTTATATGGTATTGTATAATAGTTTGAAATCACTAATTGTATGTCACTAATCACACACTGTATATCACCAGTATTTACTGTATATTTGATTATAAGATATTGTATAGTGGAATAATTAGACTTGTATAATGTTTATTAGCTATTGTATTCACTGTATAATGGGTCATATGATACTGTATATTGGTTTATATTATATCATATATTGGCTTGTAATGTACTGTATAATGGTTTATAAGACTAACTGTGTTATGTATAAACACACACTGTATAATGAGTTATATAAAACTGTATATTGGTCTATATGATATTGTATATTCCCATTATTTGTACTGTATAATGAATGTTCGTTTATGCCTAGTGTATGATGTGTTATCCCACAATCTATATTACAATTAGTTAACCATTCTTTTATACACGTCCCCAAATTTAAATCCTTCAATCTTAAAAATAGCTAAGCAATCTCCCATAGAGGTAGCAAAAGCTTTCAACTTAGCAATAAAGTGCTAAGAAACTGAAAATCCCAGAAACTGAATCTTCACCCTTTAGCAAAGCAAGTAAATCAGAAATATAACTCTAATATAGGGTCACTATGTTAAAGTTTTTGGGAGTAAATCAGAAATATAACTCTAATATAGGGTCACTTAATCAGAAAATGAAAATCCCAGAAACATAGTTTCTGGGACTTATATTTGTTGAAGGGTGAATCATATATATAAATTCATATTCATATATTCACTTGTTTTGCGGAAGGGTGAATATTAGAGTTATATAATGGGTATATAATGTGATTGAGTTATTTTTGGGAACAGATTGAGAGATTGGAGGGGGAGATTTAGTGGGATTCAAATTGAGGGATTTTAGGGAGGGTGTGCCGTTTTTCTTGGCAATGGATGCTTTATAATGACGCAAATTACCAGTATACCCTTGACCCAGTTGGAATCAAATTTCCCGTGTTTTTTTGCTTTCTTTTCTGGACTGTTGGATTTAATAGATCCAATAGTTTAGATTGGGTCTTATATCTTATCTAATATAGGGTGTTTATTAGATCTTGACCCTATACATATATAGGGTAAAATGCACAAACACCCATGTGTTTATGTGAAAGTGCTAAAAAAGACCTCGTTGTTAAAAGAATAGCCCAAAAGTCCCCCTCTAAAATTGTAAAACCACCACAATCCCTTGCGCATGGATATTATGTTTGTTTTGACTATTAGTATGAATTATGAATTCTTTTATACTATATATAGGTTTTTATAAATTAATAAATTGATCTTTGTGGGTAATAAAATCTAAAAGATCGATCAGTTAAAATATCATATGTTATATTCAATTTTTTTAATTTCTAATACTTTCTTTTAGTACTCATATATATATATATATATATATATATGATATTTTGTAATCTCATATTAACTTAATCACAAGAAATAATATTTATTAATTGGACAAAAATGTATGCCGACTAATTTAATTTGAGCCGTGTTATATGTTTCCTATTTTTATAATTATAATGGCATTTAGTGATATTGTCCTGAGAATTTTTTATTCCCAATAAATTATCTAATGTAATTCAGGCTCTCAAACTTATAAATAAATCTCAGTTTAACTTTTTTGCTCCATCATTAAATTTTTATAATAATATCAGAAGAATTGAATATTTACGTACAACGCACGTACTTTATGCTAGTATATTAAAATTAACAAATGGTTCCATGGTTTTCGACTAATTGGATATTAATCGAAAGTTGAAACAATTTCGCAATTTTATGCATTTTTAGTTTATATGATTCATATTTTGTGTTTTCTGTTTATTAAACTTATGCTGCATTGCGTATGAATTAGTTATTGCATGCTATGGTTTAATGATTTAATTGTATGATATATCCATCTCGGAGAATTTATTTTCATGACAAAAGTGAAAAACAGTGTTTTAAGGATAAAAATGTGGTGTTAAAATTGTGTTTGGATAATTGGATGAGTTTTTCTTAAGGAAAAAAAAACACGTAATGATTATAGTTGTTGTGATATATTTTTAGTTGTGAGAAATCTGTTTGGATTGATCTTTAGATATAAGTTTTCGTAAACATATCTTAGTCAAACTTATTGATCGATTTAGACATCACAAAAATAGGCAAAATTGATCTTATTTTGCACTGTTGCGTTATTTTGCATTAAAATATGTGATTAATTTGACATTCAGTGTTGAGAAATAGCCGGAAGAAACCTTTTTCTTAGATGGTTGAACGTTCGAATCATGAATAGTAAAATTTCACTTTTTCTCTTTTTTGCAAGAATATCTTCAAAATTAGCTAAAGTTTTGAGATTTAATAAAAAATGTGTCAACCAAACACATTTATTCACAGAAAAAATCTTTAGAAAATATTTTTTTATAGTAGAGGTTGCCAATCAATTAGGGCCTAATATGGAGATTCATAATCTTCTCGAGTAAGATAAACGTGGCCTGGAGTAGCACCGTTCATTTGAAATTAAAAAAGGAAAAATTTCTCTGCAGTTTCAGTTTCAAACAACGACATCATAGAATCTAGAGTTAATTACACTAACTACCTCTCTTATTAGGTGTAATTACAGTTTAGTCCGTTTATTTTGAGTACATAACAAATAGCTCACTCTTTTAAATAAAACTTTAGAATCATCTTGTTCCGTAAAAAAACTAACATGATTTGCTGATATCATCAAAAAATATTTTTAAAATTTTTTATTTTGCCATAGAGGGGGTGAATGTAATTTTTCATATTAAAAAGAATGTAATAATAACTTTCAATCTAGTTTTAAATAAATAATTTTGTAAAGACTTCTTGATATCTTGATAACAAAGTGCAAATTCGATCTATGTCGATTTCATTATTCTTGAAAAAAATAAAAACAAATACCGAGTTTTGGTTTATTTTATGAGTAATATTATAACTAGGGGGCGAATGTAAGGTTTTATTATAAGAAGGGTGTCTGTTGCATGATCTAATAAAGTGGATTGCATTGTAATTACACAAATAAGAAGGTTGTTAATGAAATTAACCCTTTTTAAATTATTTTTTTAAAACAAGGGTAACAATGACATTTTGCAATTTTCGTCACGTTTTCAAGGTGGGGTAAATATAAGGTTTTATTATAAGAGGAGGTGTTTATTATGTGTCACTGGACTGGATTGTAGTTATGAGTGTACAATCTATTCAAATTTCAAATAGATTTTAAAACATTAACAAAAAAAACGACGAGAGGCCACTTTGATCAAGTTGTAGCAAATATCACGGCAACGGGTCTCGGTAGCCAACATCGATATATAAAATTGACACATATAATTTCTCACTCCAATTCAAATTCTGAAAGCACCATAACTCCATATCTCTTTCTGCAGTTTTATTATACATTTAATAGTTGCAATCTCGGTCATCGTCGTGATCATGCGAATGCCACCGCGATTGCCATGATCAATAAAGCCACTAGCCCGACAGTCCAGGCAATAACGAATGGAATGCGCGATCCAAGTGAGATAAGAATGGCAGATGTTGTTGTTATTGCACCAAGTTTAGTCATCAGAATCGACAAAACACGTTTTTTCTTCCCACGCAGGCCTATGCCTGCAACAATGAAACTTATCCCCAATAAAATAGCAAATTCCATCAAATACTCACAGCACCAACAGCCTGTGCACCTAGTGCAAGATTCGTCTTACTCATCCTCGTCATCGAGTAGTCCTCCTGTATCATTTTCATGATTTCATCGAAGTCTTTCGCCCGTGTCTGGAAAGTTGTTTGCCCAGCATGATCAATATGATCGGGCTCATCATCATTTCCTATCAAAACATCATTGCGTACTTCATGTGCGTTTCGCTCTCCCAAATTTTGTGCGCCACCTCCTCCTGAAGGGGCTTGATGAGGCCCTTTTCCAAAATTCTTGAATTCAGGATTTCTTGGGGAGAAATTTATGAAACCAGCTTTGTCGTTAATTGATGAACCATATATCTTATCCGCATGCTGCTTCTGGTGAGGGTAGGAGAATTGACTGGCAGAACCCGAAGCTTCTTCTTCTTCCTCTTCTTCGGCATCTTGACCGTGGCCCGAAGCTTGTTCTTTGGCAGCATCAGAAGTCCAGGGCCTGACAAGGACTCTGTCTATTAGTCCAGTTGTAAACACTGATTCATTGCGTTGGAGCAATGAGATAAGTTGACCGGATTGTCCAAATCCACCCTCACTCAGGAACCCATCATCAGTGAGGTCGGATTCGCACATGTCCGGGCCCTGATTCGCACATAAGCTAGCCAACTCAATTAGACGCTGCAGAAGTAATATTTGATCTCGTGAAGCCTGATTGATGACGTCGTGTAAATTAAGATTGATTTCCAGGCCTTGGCTGCTGAATGCTGGCCTGGAATTGCTGAGGTTGAGCCCGACATCATTGTTCCGGTTAATGCTTAACGACATGTCTGTAAGTCCACGTTAGTAAGGACTTGCAACTCGTGGAGCACGATCCACAACGGTATGTGGATTACGAACTTCTGCGCCAAAAGGGCAATTTGTAGTCGTCCTCCGGGGTTCCATGAGAGAATACACAACACAAGCTAATTAACAGAATGCTTTTTCAATTCGATTTTGGTGATACTTTTTCCTCTATGTTATAAGAATTTCAATATGTAATCGATCTACAGTAGCACCATGTCGCTATGTCATAAGAATTTTACCCTTATTGAAGAAGCCAAAAGACTTGATTCGGCTGCATTATGCATAGGGATATTTCCTAAGTTTATCACTATATTCTATACCTATATCCATCCAGGGTATATAATTTATGTAATGATCTCTTATATTGGCCGATAATTGCGCATAAATACGATAAAAGTTTCGAGGATCACAATATACATACATCTTGTTATTGTTGTGGAACTCAGAGTTATATTCCACCAAATATAGAAATAACGAGGGAAATATTGTATTAGAAAACCACACTAGATTTAATTCCCAAGAAAGATTGGAGGCGTCACAACGGTTGCGCTTAAAACCTAATCTCCTCGACAGAATTAACTAGACGTATTTAATAGCACAATATAACACTACAACTATAACTAACAATGGCTACTTGAAGAATAGCACAAAATAAAGAACACCAAAATATAACGAGGTTCGGCTAATTTAGCCTACGTCTTCGGACCCCACCAAAATATTTCACTAAAGGACTAAAGTGAAAATATTACAAAATATAGAAGAGAGAAAACAAAATGCCTTAAAGACTTGGGCAAATGTTGAGATGTTTTCAAATGTAAATAGGTGGTCTCCTTTTATAGTGTAAAGAGACCACTCTTTACAACCATTTTCCAATGTGGGATATTGCTCAACTTTGAAATGAGCCATTCTTCAACAAATCCCCACCTTGGCGAGTTTTCAAAATCTTTAATCTCCTCGTCAAACGGGGTCACCAAAATCAATCTTCAAACTTTGACAATGTTGATCAAGTCCAAACAAAATTTGAACTTGATTGCAGTCACAACTTTTGTAAACATATCAACAGGATTCTCAGTAGTATGGATCTTCTCGATTCTGACTCCACCTTCTTTGAATATCTCTGTTATGAAATGATACCGAACATCAATGTGCTTCGTCCTTGCATGATAAACTTGGTTCTTTGCTAAATGGATAGCACTTTGACTATCACAATGTATTTTCACATACTTTTGTCCAATCCCCAGTTCACCAAGCAACCCTTGAAGCCAAATTGCTTCCTTTACAGCCTCTGAAATTGCCATATACTCTGCTTCTGTAGTAGACAGAGTAACAGTTGACTGTAAAGTAGACTTCCAACTGACTGGTGCTTTAGCAAGAGTAAATACGTAGCCTGTAGTTGATCTACTCTTATCTAAATCACCAGCATAGTCTGAATCGCAATATCCGACTACATACTGACTATGTTCCCGCTCAAATATCAAACCAACATCAGCTGTGTCATGGATGTATCGCAAAATCCATTTCACAGTTTGCCAATGTTCCTTTCCAGGATCATGCATATACCTGCTCACAGCCCCCACTGCTTGGGAAATATCAGGCCTCGTACACACCATAGCATACATCAAGCTACCAACAGCATTTGCATACGGTACTTTTGACATGTATTCCCGTTCTGTATCAGATTTCGGTGGCAAAGCGGCGCTAAGCTTAAAATGAGGAGCAAGTGGAGTACTAACTGTTTTTGACTTTTCATCAATGCCAAAACGCCTCAACATCCTACTCAGATATTGTTTCTGAGTCAAACAAAGCCTCCTCAATCTTCTATCTCTGAATATCTCCATGCCGAGAATCTTCTTCGCCTCACCTAGATCCTTCATCTCAAACTCCCTTTTCAAATGAGTCTTCAACTTCTCAATTTCTATTAGACTCGGGAAGGCAATCAACATATCATCAACATACAGAAGAAGATATATGAAGGATCCATCTTGTAGCTTGTGCAAATACACACAATGATCGTTTTTGCTTCTTGTGTACCCAATTCCCATCATAAACTTGTCAAATCGCTTGTACCACTGCCTCAGAAATTGCTTCAATCCGTACAACGATTTTTGAAGTTTACAAACCAAATTTTCATTTTCAGCAACTTTGAATCCCTCTGGCTGAGTCATATAGATTTCCTCTTCCAAGTCTTCATGTAAAAATGCAGTTTTTACATCCAACTGAACTAGTTCAAAATCCAACTGTGCTACCAAAGCCAACAAAATTCTAATGGAGGAGTGTTTTACAACTGGAGAAAATACCTCATTATAATCAATGCCCTCCTTCTGAGCGTAACCTTTGGCCACCAATCTGGCTTTGTAGCGAACATCACCTTGGCTAGGAAATCCATCTTTCTTTGCAAATACCCATTTGCATCCAATTGCCTTCTTTCCCTTCGGGAGACTGGCCAGTTCCCATGTTTGATTCTTATGAAGGGACTGCATTTCTTCACTCATGGCAATCCTCCACTTATCTTTCTCTAGTCCTTTGACTGGTTCAATATAAGTGGTAGGAACATCATCAGCGGCAATTGCAAATGCACAAGCCACCATATCATCAAAGCGAGCAGGCTTTCTGATTGTCCTCTTTGGCTTGCTAGTTTCAATTGATTCAAGTTGCTGTGGAAGTTCTTGGGGTTGAACTTCCTCTTCTTCAAAATCTCCTTCTACCGTAGGAGAATGATCAAGAGTTTCTTGATCTGCTGGGACAACAAACTTTTCAAACTCCACCTGTTTGGGAGTACCATCCTGCTGTTCTGCATTCACCTTTTCCAACACGGTAGATTCATCAAAGGTGACATCCCTGCTAAAGATTATTTTCTTTGTTTCTGGACACCAAAGGCGATAGCCTTTTATACCAGAGGTGATCCCCATGAACACAGCTTTCTTTGCTCTGGGATCCAACTTTGATTCCTTAACATGATAATATGCAGCGGAACCAAATACATGTAAGAAATCATAATCAGCAGTAGGCTTTCCAAACCATTTTTCAAATGGTGTTTTTCCATCAATAGCAGTAGATGGTAGACGATTAACGAGATGACACGCATATGTCACAGCCTCAGCCCAAAATTCTTTACCCAACCCAGCATTGGATAACAAACACCGAACTTTCTCCAGCAAAGTCCGATTCATGCATTTTGCCACTCCGTTCTGTTGTCAACCGATTCATCATACTCCATTCTTTTTCCTCCATATCATTTGGTTTCTTTTCTTCAATAGCTAAGTATAGACCTTGTTGAAAGAGTGCGTCTACAACTTCGCTTTGCCACATACCAAAATGGCCTGTGCCATCAAAAGGCTCCACTGCCAATCGTGTATTCGCCACAGTGGTTCTCACCCAAATGGACGACGAAGATGCTTTTGAGGTGACTTCCATTTTTAGTTACAAATTATTCTTCAATAACCCTCCAAATGCGAAAGCCAAATAGCCCGAGAAAACTTTTCTGATGTGGAAGATCAGATTAAACTGCGACCACAGAGCATACTCAGAATACCCGAGCTCTAATACCACTTGTTGTGGAACTCAGAGTCATATTTCACCAAATATAGAAATAGCGAGGGAAATATTGTACTAGAAAACCACACTAGATTTAATTCCCAGGAAAGATTGGAGGCGTCACAACAGTTGCGCTTAAAACTCAATCTCCTCGATAGAATTAACTAGACGTATTTAATAGCACAATATAACACTACAACTATAACTAACAATGGCTACTTGAAGAATAGCACAAAATAAAGAACACCAAAATATAACGAGGTTCGGCTAATTTAGCCTACGTTCTCGGACCCCACCAAAATATTTCACTAAAGGACTAAAGTGAAAATATTACAAACTATAGAGGAGAGAAAACAAAATGCCTTAAAGACTTGGGCAAATGTTGGGATGTTTTCAAATGTAAATAGGTGGTCTCCTTTTATAGTGTAAAGAGACTACTCTTTACAACCATTTTCCAATGTGGGATATTGCTCAACTTTGAAATGAGCCATTCTTCAACAGTTATTATATAGAGAAACACATATAATTAGCCGATCAAAAAATAATTTGCCGATCAAAAGGCACATAATTTCTTGTAATTGGGAAAACAACTTTGTAATAATCTAATTTCTGTCTCGACATATTTTTCTTGTCAATTTATGCCTGATTGATTGTGTAGTTATCGAGTCACTTTCAATCATAATTTACCATTATATTGTATTGATTTAGTTCGAATTTCATTGGAGGAATCCGACCCTAATCTACAATCTAAATGGGTCAAGTCAGAACCCAGTTTATAAGATCAAACCTTAATGTAGTTCATGTATAATATTGAGTGATATTTTGAGTGAGTTTTTACTAACGAATAAAATACAAAGTAAATTCAAAGGTAAATATGAGGTGAAATCGAGAGTATAATGGAAAAATAAATGTTGCTCCCTACAAATGAGTTGGGCCTAGGAGGAGGTAGTCTCCGTTTGGCATTATTTATGACTTGACATTCGGGTCAACTAGATGGTGCCACATGTCTCACAATCTGTGGCCTGGATTATTCAGGTCGTACTTTGGACCCTAATCGGAAATTTAAAAACACATGTCCTTAGATAAATTGCTAAGGCTATGTTTGTTTATGTTTTTGAGTTAAAATTCTGAAAATTTATCGAAAAATGCGTACTACAAAAATTCGTGTGTAAATGATGTGATGTGTATTGTGTTTGTTTATGTTTTGTAAAAATGGTTGAGATTTATAAATATGTCAAATCAATGGTGAAAGGTTGATGTATGATGTGCTGAATGATTGAGTTAGTTATTTATATAATAAATATATGAATAAAGAAATAATAAAATATAAATTGAAAATAGTAAGGTATGAAAAGAAAGAGAAATAATGATTGGAGTAAATGATTTTGATTGATGATTGTGTGAAATGATAGATATAGTGAGTGGTAGTTAGTTATATAGGGGCTTGAAAAAGTTAAGTTAAAAAAAATGAATTTAGATGAAAATAATTTGTGTTAAGATTTTTTAGAATTTTGTGATTCAGGATATTGAAAATGGAATTTGAAAACATAAACAAACAACTCCTAAATTGTTGTATTCTCAGGGGCATCTTCATCATTTGACTCGTATGAATATTTTTACATATATCATGTATCTTATTCTAATTTCAAGGAATATATTTTTGTTCGAAAAGCAAATTTTCACCATAAATTCAAACTCTCCATCTTTTGAAAATGGCAAAAGGCAGCTTTGGAATTCTATTCAACATACATCCAAATCTTTCATCTTACAACAAAACATCATCAAAATTCAAAGATAGGGTTTCGCCAGTGATTCTTCTACTAACATCCGCCGCCGCCGCGGCGACGCCAATCCGGAGGCGGCTCCGGAAATCATTTTCGGCCGTCTCCGATTAGTTTATAATGCGTTTTTGGTGTCCATCATGTTCGCATTTTCGTGCCTCCGCATTTTCGTCCATCATGTTCGCATTCTCTACAGAAAACCTCCGGCAGCGAGAGCTCTCAGATTTTGTGCGGTGTTTTGGGTGTCTTTTGCCTTTGCGTTGTTTCTATATGCGATTTTCCGAAATGTGTTTCCTAATTAGGTAAATAAAATAAGAAAGTTGTCATTGGCCAAGTATGTTAATTTAATATAATTCGAAGAAACTAAATTCTAAGAAAGATCGGGTTGTTGGAGTCGATCTGTTTAAGATGTAGGTAATTTAGATATTTTTTACTATTTTGTTACAGCATCTAATGGTGTTTGACACACCGATTCTATTGGATGGTGCATCCGGAGTAATTCAACACAATATATTCATTGGGAGTGAGTGGTTTTTACATGGGTGATGTGTGACGAAAACCATCACTACTGATGAATTTGTGGTGTTAAATGTACCAGGAGCATCACTCTCTGTGTACCATTGTATTATTCGATAGTAGCTTTTTAGTATACGTGTATTCAATGTTTTTATTATTATTATTTCTACTAATTTATATCAATGATACATCTAATTTATATAAGGGAAGAATCTAGTTCAGATCGGATTTGGTCAAACTCAAGTGTAATTCACAAAGTAAGTCAGTTGTACTTGCTTTGCATATCAACACCTGAGTTTCGAGGAATCAAGTTCAGGCTAGAACTTCATAGAACGCATATGCAAATTAGAATAATAAAATGAGTACCAAAATCGGAATTACAAGGATTTTCAAACTCGGACCTTGTTATCGCTCGGTTCCACGCAACTTCGATTAATAGGATCTTAATTGAAACGAAATCATAGTTGATGTGTCATAATTTTGATAAGAGTAATTTAGGTATTTTCATCTAAATAAACAGTATACATGTGGGTTTATTATTAATGATATGAATTATGAATTATGACTTATGAGAGATGGTCCATTATCCCTAGTAAATAAGTAATGAGTTGGGATTCTATGGAGCCCATAGCCCACAAGCACCATATATATATATATATATATATATATATATATAGGATATGGATCAAATACATCATTTGTCATTAAGTAAGATGTAAGACCCAATCTAGGCCTTTAATTCAATTTGATCCCAAGGTCTACATTTAACACATTTAACTGATTTAATAATTTGTTTTAATTATGTAAAGGACATTTTAGTAATTAAATTATAACTAACAGATTCAATTTAATACACAGTATCAAATCCAATCCCCAGTTTCACGCTCCATAACCGATTTCATTATATTCTTTCCATAATCACATATATCAGCAAAATTGATAAGAGATATTTTTTTACCCATTCAATTTATCATCAAATCGGTTGTTTTCCAGCAAAATTGATTCGAGATATCGTTTTACCCGTTCAATTCATCATCAAATCGGTTGTTTTCCAGTAAAATTCGAGATCGGCGCTGTAAAGATCGAAATATATGCAGAAATCGAATCCCTATTCATCATCTTCTTTTGTTTTCAATTCAACTTTTTCTGAATTCTTCTTCTGTTATCAAATATGAGTCTGCAAATCATCATTAAGCAGCTGATTTAATGTAATAGATAGAGTGAATTTGAACAAATGAGTTTCTCTTTATTTATCTGTAACGGACCATTATACACTACAATAACAAACCATTATACACTACAATACAAATCATTATACACTGTGAATTTTATAAACAACTATATAGAATGGTATAACAAATTATAGATTAGATTCATTATTATACACTACAATACAAACCATTATACACTACAATACAAACTAGTATACACTACAATACAAATTATTATACACTGTGAATTTTATACACAACTATTTATACTCTTTTATAAAGCATGAACCCCCTAGAGTTTGAATTTGGTCTGCCAACTTTTTGGTATGGCAAAACTCACGTATCATATTTTGTAGTAACTCTATAATATATTGGGTGCAATGCGCCACTTTAGATTTATAATGTGTTTCACCATTAGATTATAGGTGTGGTCAGTGGTTCTATTATATTACCGGATATATTACACTCCACACAATTCAAACTTATCTAATATTTTCCACTCCATAATTTCTCACGTGAACAGCCCACTAAGTCCACAACTATTCTGTAACTTCGCCCACTATACAACCAACCCATCAATGAATTAATTCTCAAATACAAAAGAATAACAAAACTTTAAAAAATGAGTGCTTTTCGTTCCCCGTTATAATCTATCATCTTCTGCCATATTTAAAAATTCTTGGTTTATAAAAACTCAAATTATTATACACTGTGAATTTTATAAACAACTATATAGAATGGTATAATAAATTATAGATCAGATTCATTATTATACACTACAATACAAACCATTATACATTACAATACAAACCATTATACACTACAAGATAAATCATTATACACTGTGAATTTTATACACAACTATATATATATAACAGATTATAGATTAGATTCATTATTATACACTACAATACAAATCATTATACACTGTGAATTTTATACACAATTATATAGAATGGTATAACAGATTATATATTAGATTCATTATTATACACTACAATACAAACCATTATACATTACAATACAAACCATTATACATCGCGTTTTTGTATATTATACAGTTAGAATGAACAAAATAATGTAATAATATACAATATATATTACTCAAATATGCATATAAACTAAACAAAATTACATTATTTAGACAACAAATCAACAACAACACTCATTGTAACTCAAAAAACAAATATTTATACAATATTTGTTCGAAGAACAACAGAAATTCAATATTTTCAGATTTTGGGTTTGCAATCTCGATTTTCCAGAAATTTTAGAGTTTCAGAATTTTTTTTGTGTGATAATAGAACGAAATCTGAGGTTAATACCATTCTATAAATTGATTGCGTTAATCTTGGGGCTAAGATTGTGATAATAAATGGTTGAGTTCGTGGGTATCAGTTTTTTGAGAGATTGCAGGAGATGACTGCCGTTATTTTTGGTAAATGGGTGATGTATAATTTTGCTATTTTGTCCATTATACCCCTAATCCCAATTTTCTATTTTTTTCTGTCTGTTTCTTCCTTATTTTTTGGACTGTTGGATTTAATGTATCCAATGCTATATATTGGGTTTTAGATCTTATCTAAAAGAGGGTATATATTAGATCTTGACCCTATATATATATATATATATATGAAGATAGTGAGTTTATTTTGAGAGGAATGTCTATTCACTCTAAAACATCATTATCAGAGAGATAATTAATTTGCTGTGTTGTATATCGAACTCAATTCACCCTAATATTAGTTTATCAAAATTGTTTGGCTAGGGCTCACTGCCCAGATCCCGACTCACTTTTCAAACCACATCAGCAGTATTGATGCATTTGAAGTTTATATGATTTATAATTTATTTTTTATTTTTTTCAATTTGTTAATCTTACGTTGCATCGGGTATGAATTGAATTTTGCGCACCATTTCAATTAATTCAATTCGAATTGATGGCCAATCAATTCGACTTTCACTTCAAGTGCTCTGGGCCCAAAGCTGATGGACAGGGTCCATCTTAACAGAAGGTGTAGCTTATCAAAGGGCTACATCAAGGACTGTTATTCAGCTACAATTACATGGTCCTTTATGGCCCGGGCAATGAAGCAACCACGTAACTAGAATCAATGTCTTAAATTTCGACAGAAATTTAACTCGAAATTTTGGACTCCCGGGCTCTTAAGTGAAATTAAACTTTCGATCCAATTTTTTAAAATATCTTCCGCATTTTCGATCGAAATCTGAAATTCCCGAAATTCTTGTCGAAATTCGAAATTTTCCTGAAATTTAAAGTAATATTAAATTAATTTGTTAAATATCAATTGAAATTTTCACCGAAACCCGAAAATTTCAACAAAACCCGAAATTTCTCTAAATTTAAATTAATATTTTATTTTCTATTTTTAATATTTTATAGTTAAAAATTAGGATCAACTGATCCTTCATATTAAAAGGAAAGATATTAAATGACCAATTATATAAACCATTAAGCAAGAAATTTAAACTATAAATCTGAAAGTGATTATAGACAATAAGTGATAGAAATGCGGGTCTATTTTAGAAAAGAAACACGTAAAAATGATTTTTACTAAAATCTCATAGAAATCCTCCTAGAAGCTCGATGTGGTTTTGAATAATTAATTTTTATTAAAATTGTGGTACATTTTATTTCAATGAAGTTCTTATGAGATTTGGTTATTATCTTACTACCAAATCATATTTATTTCATATTTTTCGAAGCAAATTTTAGTCATGCTAATTATCAAGATTCATTATGCTTATATTATATAAAATATTATTAATGTAAAAGATGAATAATAATGATAAATACACTTACCGAAAGCTTCATTGTAAATTTCCATATATTTTTATAAATTTTTATGATTTTTTTTAAATCGAAATTGAAATTTTGAATATCTCCGAAGGTTTCATAGAAATTTTCGTAAATTTACTACCCCGATATTGATACCAATACCGAAATTTCATGCTTTGCCTAAAGCTTGATCAAATATGCACCAAATGGCCTCGAGTAACGACTAATAACCGGATTTCCGGGTTAGTCTCGTAAAGTATTATCCTTCCCTTGCACGTAAAAACCGGGAGCTATGATTTTGGCCAAGCGCACAGTGATATGAATAATTAATGTGACATTATTTTAGAAACTTAAACTTTAGAAAAGTGAAAACGATTTATTCAATTCTTTAACTAACAAATCATGATTCATTATTTAATTCATAATCCTTTTTCCTATAAAGTTTAGCATCATCAATAGGAAAATAACACATTGGTATACTTGACCTTTAGGAAGACCAAAGGGGTAATTTAAAATATAATAATTAAAAAATTATTCACAATCTCCAATAACCTTCTAAAGTTGCAATAATAAGAATAAATCCCTCAAATAGGATGTTGATATATTTCATTTTCATGTATAATACCTACCAATTACTGATAGCTACCTGAAGTTAATTTATCAAGTTTTCATACGTACACAAGACACTTGTTGCATTTGTAAGGGTTGTTTCCTGGAGAGGAACCCTTACTTTCACCATATATACTGACTGAATTTTCACTTCCAATAATGTATAATATTACTTTCAATTTTATTTTATTTTGGTAAATTATAATACTTTCAATTAGTTTTGGCACAAGTAGATTTTGGTTTATCAGTATCTTTCATGTTGACCGCCTGTGTCTCTCTCTCCCCAACTCTCTTTAAATCCTATCCTTCTTTTTTCTTCTACTTTCATCCGCCGACAATGGCTATCGTCTATTTCACTACTGTTACTACCAAAATTGTCTGCGAGTTGGGTTAGAGCACCCTTCTTCAAGTTGTACATCACATCTTCAAATATGACGAAACGGATATGGATCTAACGAGACGAAGACGGATCTGATGAGATGAAAACGGGTGATACATAAGTTTTTATATAGCTAGCGTTTTAGATATTTTGTTTAGTATTTTATTTTCTCTCTCGAATGAGAGTTTTGTCTCTTCTTGAATAAGAGTTGCACAAGAATTTTCTTGGGCTCGTTTGTTAGTTTTTAAGATTTATTATCTTGAAAAATCTCGATATTTGGTGCTTCAATTGTCTTTATTACATCGTTAGACACAGTCTAAGTTGTATTGCTCTTGATGTTATAAACTTTTTATTGAATGAAATAAAATATATACCGCTTTCCCCTCAAAAAAATAAAATAAATTAGTTTTGGCACAATCGTAGCAAATATAAATATGTAGCTATTTCAATAAAAGCAGTCGTAGCTATTTTATGAAACGTCGCAGCTATATATATGTCAAGTCTAGGAAACCCCGTAGCTAAATATTGTAGATATGGTGACGAATTTGCAACATAGTGACAAAGAAAGAGCATGTGAAAATTACGAAAGCATTTTGTTCATAAAAAGATCTTGTTATTCTATAAGAGTTTCAACCAATATTGATGATCAATGAACCAAATTACTCTTTCACTAGTGCTAGTCGAATTCTACTTTAAAAAAAATTACTTTAATTAAATTGAACTAATTATATCATAAATGTATATAGCTGAGTTTACCTATAATTTATTTACTAGTGTTACTTATAAATTAATTACATGACAAGTTTATACTACTTGATCCTTGTAAATGTTTTACATTTCTGTCGATTTTACAAAGTTCAACATGATTCAATTTGCCAATGACTTTAATTAGAAGTTCTTTTTGTTATTAGTGTTTGAAAAGATTGAGAATCGAGTTGAGGCATCAAAATTCAAATTTCATTTATCTTGGCAACCATTAACAAAATCGATTAAAAAAATTACGGAATTGCTTTACCTCGGGTGTATTTTTTCTATTTATACATACTTCTTACCAATTCACTTCCATGAGCTCTATCACAATTCACTTTGACATTTTCGATTTTTCATAAACTCTTTCTAGGAAACAATTCATTATGAAAGAGTTAGTTTCTTTTTTCTTTTTTTGTAATCCAATTATATGTCAATACCTTCGCATCCTAGCCTGATAAACCGCAACCAGCTGGGTCAGCCTTACTCAGATTGTAGCAAGGAAAGCAGTCAAGCCGAAACCAGTGCCATCCTCAAATAACCCAATAGGCGTACGAATATCTGCTTCGACTTCCATGGTCCAAACGAAAGTCAAAAGACTTCTAGCTCATAGTTCAATTGGACGTAGGTTATACTCGTACTGGTTTCTCTTGTGGAACCATATATAGAAGGAATTCAATCACCACAAATTGGTATCTTTATTTATGCATCAATGACGATAGATGAATTCGCCATAGTTTCAGAATTATGGCAAACCCATGTCAAATCTATAGTGGATTTGAGCGCTATAGCCAAAACAAATTTTGTTCGATCAAAAGAAGTCAAACCAGCTACCGAAAGAGTTAGTTTCTTTTTTTTTGGTAATCCAATTATATGTCAACACCCTAACTCTATTAGTAATGTTGACTTTGTAACTAAAGGGGTTAATAGAATATAAATCATATCAAGAAAAAAGAATTATGGAGAACAAAGAGAGGTTGAATGTGAGTTAGTGGTAAGAAGCTACCAATGGAGAAAAAGTTGACAAGTTTGTGCCACCTTTTTCTTGTTAGGTTCAAAGGTGACGATAAGTATGTGTGTATATATATATATAGCACGGCTTTGAAGGGAAATTTACAGTAGATCGGGATCAGTGGTTTGTTCTATCATACGCCATTGAATACAGGGACACGAAGGTCAAAAGTATTTCAATCACTTTAAACCAATAATGAATGGTAGAACAAATCATTAATTTCGATCTATAATAGAATCACTCACCCATGTGCGATGTGGGCCCTTCTTTGGAGGGTTCTATCTTGGGTTCTTACACACGTGAGGTCTTTTATTAATAACAATTCGTTAGGAATCGAGCTCATACCATTCCTAAACAAGAAGTCGATCGGTTACTGAAAGGGAAGAATGCCATATTATGCAAGTTGGTTTTATAAATATAATCCTCCGGGTTGATGTGGGTTCGGAAGTCTTATAACTTGCTTATAATTATTTTATTTATTTCGCTTTATCAAAATATGCTTAAGATCGAAGGCCTAACTTCCAGAATTAATCTTTTGAGATATTGTCAAGCGCGATTTTGGGCACCTCCCTCAAAAAAAAAATTATGTACAAGATCTCGAACTTAAAAGCCTCTTGCTTAAGTGATTGAAAACTCTCTTCACCCAAACCAACCTCTTTTGGTTCAACTTGCTTGTTATTCCTATGCATGTATGCAGGGACGGAGCCAGGATTCAGAGGTCGGGAGGGCAAATGTAAAAATTTGGGGGAAACCTTAATATTTTTAGAATTTGAGGGGGGGCGAAATGTAAAAAATAAAAAATTTACAGATGGCAAAATGTGAAAAATTAATGTATGGTATACTTTAATTTTAGAAAAATATATTAATTATGTTTTTATTATTTATCAAATCAAGAATTTTAGAATTAGGTAGGGAAAAAAATATGTGGCTCCAAGCATTCAAGAAGTCATTCCATCTGAATTATTTATTTATATAAAACCCAACAATTAAGTGTATGGAACTCCCAATTGTTGCCTCATATAGATCAAATGATGTTGAAAGGAATCTGATAAATCAATTAGCTAAAACAAATTGTTAGATTACTTCCAAAAAATGTCGATTGATCATTGGTAGTCAATATTTACAAACATAAAAACAGATCTCTTTATGTAAATATGTCTATTAATAATTCGACAAATTTTTAACTTTACTTGTTACTCAACTCATACGACATGTTAACGAGTAGTTTGATCATATAAGTCTCTTAAGTTTATGGCTCCATTTTGACCACTTGAAGTGTTAATATCTTGATAAGTGGCGTAGAATTAAAGGAGATAAATATCAACGTCAAGATTAAAGAGTAAAGACATTATTAATAGTTTAAACACACATTAAACTACTTTATGATCCACAATTGTTAGTGGATTAAGGCCTCAATGAATCATACGTAAGCGTGAATAGCATGCGAGAAAGATTTGTACGTAATTATTATTCTAATGACGCACCATCCCCCACCATTAACGTATCAGACAAAGTACAAACTATATAAGAAACAATTCGACAACGAGATCAAGAATTAATAATTGTTGCAAAGGAAAATGAAATAAATTAATGCAAATTGATTATGACTTATCCTATTTGAACCAATCATAATTGGATGGTCTCAGGAGAGAATAGAAAGATCTAAGAGGAGAAGGGGAAAAAAAAAGTAGGATATATTCTTTAAGTGGGTGGAGAAAGTGGAGACAAAGCACACATATATGGTAACATTTATGGGGGGGTCGTAATTTGTGGGCAACAAAATATAATGTGTGTGACAAAGTTGTTGCAACACTTGAAACTATGATTCAAATAGTTTGTCTAAAAATTATATCCAATTGTCGTATATAGAATTTGATTAGACAAAATTCAGTTATAATTGAATAAATACCTTTAAAATCTAGAGTAATATTAGTAAAACCAAAAAGAACAGAAGATCCACGTCTTTTTAATGGATCGGGTAGGCCGACTCTACGACCCGGATGATTAGGACTCATCATTACTGAACACGTGGCACAATCTTTAAAACCCAGTGGTCACATCATGGATAGTACATAGTGACCACCATAAATACTCTCAATGATACATTTACTGGGGACATGCATTCAATGCAGACTATTTATCTAAATTCACCTCTCAATACTCAGTTCGTAATTATAGTGAAGCTGAAGTTATTATTCAAAGAGAATCGATTAATTTTATTGAACTACGATTAAACTTGATCCTAATTTACTAGGTACGTACATACGTAGGCATCTTGACTTAGTTTAAGTGCAGCCTATAATCCCAATTAATTTGGGTCTGGATTCGACCTCATTGGTCGTTGATATTTAGTTCAAATTACCCAATGAAATTAAAGCTAAATCAGAATTGGACGTGACCCTTTATTACAAGAAAATGAGATAGTTAAAAATGGGAAAAAAAAAAAGTATCTCTAAACCTACATTTCCATCTTTAAAAGAGAAAACGTTTGAGACGATCATTTTCGTCTATGAGGTTATAGACGGTCTAATTTCTTCTCTAAATATGTGGTTGATTTCGGACAGTTTCTTACAAAACTCATCTCTAATTCCATGACGAATTTATCTCTAATTAAATCCGAATCTAATACATAAGTATTTGTCAAAAGAAGTTTTTCTAAATTTGTTTCTAATTCCATCTTAAATTAACATTATAGCTAGCGCTAATATATTAAAACATTTTTATTCTTAATAACAAGATCATAATGATAATTGTTGTAGTATAACGCTATATAATTAGTAACAAATTAACATAATGATGTTTCATGATACTTATATTTTATATGATAATATTGTGAAAGTACTAATAATTTAACTTCAATAACTAAAATAGTATATATCATATATATTAGTTCAAATCTCATAATTATTATTTTAATGAATTTTTTTTTTTTTAGTCCGGTAATTTGGCCTCCCTTGCGTTTTAGTCCTTTAAGTTGACGTGTTGCAAAATTGGTCCATTATCTTCGCACTTTCTGTAATTCTAATCCGATCCTTTTGTACTTAAAAAATTGATAAATTTAGTCCGTCGATACCATCAATACCACCATCACACATTATTATTAGATATCATCAATTAGAAGCTAAAAAACACAAAATCACAAAACTTTTATTGTATGAAGGTGTTAACGTTACGCATTTCAAAACTTAAAATTGCAGTGAAAATCTACCTAATTAGATTTACCAATTTTTACCAATTGACAATGCCAGTGACTAAATCGACGGACTAAATTTACCAATTTTTTATGCACAAAAGGACTAAAATTATAAAAATTCAGAAGATAATGGACTAATTTTGCAACGCGTTACAAGTTAACGAATTAAAAAAATAATTTTTCCTAATTTTAATAGATGAGCTCGATCTCAAGCTTGATATCCGAAGCGGTTTTGAGCACGAGGCTATTGACCCTACTTCGTACAATTTGACAAATTTGCCATGAGAACTGCACTTATATATACACTATTTATTTATAATGTCACTTTGCATCCCATTAAAAAAAAGAAGAAGAAGAAGCGTGTGAGGTGTAGCCATGAATTGTCATTTTCTATTATTTTCCGTCATTTTCTTCGTCCTTTTCTTTTAATTTGTTGTGTTCTAGGTCGTAGCACCTAGAAATTTTGTAGTATTTTGGAAATTCCAGCCTTAATTTTATTATGTGCACCCATAATTTCAACCATTTTTAATATTGTAAGTACTCTATAAAAGTCATTCAAGACTCATTAAAAATTGATTATAGAAGAGTAATTTTCTAACGCACGTATTTGTTCATATGTTGAGTAAATTGACCCAAATTATGTTTCGAACTAATCATGTTTTGGATAATATAAAGTAGAAAAAGACTATGTTCAGTTTTTCCGTGGATGCTCAAACCATTTTCTTTGCTACAATATCATATATAGATTTGATTCATTGTCTTTGGATTATCAAACATGTAAATTGTGTGGTTTTTATATATTTTATGTTCATATTCTCTTCATTTTCTAATATTAAGACGTCGTTTTCTTATCATGCTTGCTTCCAACCAATTACCTACATTATTTTTATTAATATTACGACCCGATAAAGATTTAAAAACATAAAAGTAAAAAAAAAAAAAAGACCATATATATATATATATATATATATATATAACATTCTTCTATTGAAATTTTCCTATACAAGGTTCCTTGTAAGTTCATCTTCTATAACAATTACATGGTACTTGTTCTCATCTTAATTTACTATAGATGAATTAAGAAAATGTTTGATAGTGGGGAATTACCTAAACTAATTATTAAAAACCCATAAACAATTATAGGTGGTGATCATAGAATATTTAAACTCTATAACCAAATTTTTTTTTTAATATAAAGAAAGTGATCTAGCTGTCACGTTCGCAATTTGCTATATCATAATTACAAATTTAGTTGTGTATGCACCTGACCCTGACCCTACACATCCTTCACATATTTACTCACGAATTTTACTCAGAATGTTTTAAGAATCATCATATTATATGGACGTGCTTTTTGTTTTAAGGGCTTTTTATTTACTTAAAACAAAAAAAAAAAGATAAGATAAGATAAGCTTACTAAACAGTAGTTGTGCAAAAATGTAAAAGGTAAAAAGCAATTTTGACCAACATATGACAGTCGTAGCACTTTGATATATAATCTATTAATTTTCACACTTGAATATCCAATTTTTGTAAATCGTGACAAATAAGTTCATCGAAGAAATAAGTTGGAATATTCCCTCTGAAAAGTCTGTCACGTGCTTTAGATATGACTTAGATTGTTTAACAAAATGCACAAATCATGCAATATATAGATCGTCGGGTGCACATAGGATAGGGTACAAAGTGCGCATATCATGCAATGTATGAGTAGTCAGGTACACAATCTAAGTCATATTATTCCTCTGATTGACTTACTTGTCACAATTTACAAAGGTTGGGTACTTGGGTGTAAAAATTATTAGATTTTGTACAAAAGTGCTATTAGAAATGGTAGCATCAGAGCGCGAGAAAATAAACAAGAAAACATAAAATTCTAAGCCGAAACATGAAAGATAATCATGAGGATTTTAACGTGGTTTGGCATAATCGCCTACATCCACGAGTCAACCTAGATCTACATCTTTGTTTTTCAAGAGTGAATCAATCAATCACAAGGAGAGTTCTACTATTTATAAGGGTGGAATAATCTAAAACCCTATCAAACTACGAATTGTTTTCCTAATACAAAGGGAAGAGGTATATACATAATAGGAAACAAATAACTCTTAAAAGAAGCCCAAAATTAATCGGGCAAAAATCCAATTTCTTGTTGTCTAAGAAACCTCCCAGCGCTGCCAAATGCGGCGGTGTTAGCCCCAAACGCCACGATGTTCACTTAGAATGGCCCCTGCCGTGAACACCACGGCGCTCCACCTCTATCTGCGACACCGCGGCATCAGTCCATCGTGCCATGGCGTTGCCTCCTGAAACGCCCGTTTTTGGCCTTTTCCGACCCTTTCGCGACCCCGGGTCTTCCCGACCCATCTTGGCTTCATCTTGGCTTTGTTTTGATTCCATTATTTCCACTCTCGATCCTTTTTTTAATCCGACTCTATTATATTCCAACAAATACTTCGACTGACATAAGTTGGGATCGAAAATGTTTTTTACTCAACATGTAATGTAAAGTAATATCGATTAGTTTGCTCTTGATGAGACTGGACTCTGAATTTCAAAAAAAATGGAGAGAAAAATGCTTCAGAATTTCCACAAGGTAGCTATTTCACATGCAAAGCAAAATTAGCTACATTTGATTCTTTTTTTTTTTTTTAGTAAATAAAGGCAAGATATGGCGAAATTCATGTAATTATCCTAACAAAAAGAACCTAATCGCCTCTAAATGTACCAAAAGTCGTTGATATAACTCAGTTTTGTCACTGTAGTCCCATCAACACACTAAAAATAAGTGATATTACATATTGGATCTAATAGTATAAGTCGATACCCAAGACCTGTTGGTCTAGTGGTATCCACCTCCCACTTTATATGAGAGGTCCTGGGTTCGAATCCAAACGGCCCCAAGTTGTGGCTCTTCCCTCCTTTATGGAGTTAGATAGAGGCTTTATTGTTCAAGATTATAACTATCAACCCGGGTTTGTCGGACTAGATATATCAGGTATCCCCTCCCTCTTGAATTAAAAAAAAAATAGTATAAGTCGATAATTGTCGTCCCATATATAATGCACGAAGGACAACTTCTATGATTCTAAAATTCGAATCGATGATATTCTAGTGAAAAAATTAGAGAATATTGAGCTGGGGTAGCTACATTTGATTCCCTTTTTGATTTGCTACTTCTTTATTTTGGTAAACCTCTCAAATTAGAGAAAATGGGGCACAAGAATAATTTCTCCAATCTGATTGTCACTAATATTCTATGATAGGAAAAGACATAAGGAGGGAATTTTAGACAGTTTTAGCATATTCTATCCATTTTATTACAGTTAGGACCAGAACAATATGTCAATCAATCCTATGCAAATCTATATAGGATCATCTTTGAAATAAATGAAATATTTCTCCAAAAGTGTACATGAAGTCATCAATAAAGCATATTATATACAAGTTAATTAAACTCAATTCATACACATGTATTGTGCACTACTTTCTACCCTTGTAAAAAAAAAATGCACTATATGAATTTTCAGAACCCAAAAAAAAAAAAAAGGCAACGCAACATAAACCGTTGCTTTCCCAACAGTTTAAAAAAGCTCGAGTTATGTAAGTAAAATAGATGAAATTCTGAATTTTACGTGAATTAAAATATTTGTTACGCACTTACACTCCTAAATGAAGAAGTCTAACTTTGTTCCCGATGGTAGGGATATTATTCTTTTGTTGGAGAATTTTTGCCTATCATGGCATATACCACATGATGATCTTGATGTGAGCAAAAGCATAAACATGTACCACTACAAGTTGTGTATGAATTGTCGATCATCGGTTTCCTCGGATGATTTGAACAAATATTCATGTTTTAAGTTAATTTTATTCTATAGTTCATAATTTGATGATATAAGTTCTCATTTGTTGTTACCGAAGATGAACGGGAAAATATAAACTTATCATGCATCTGTATTAATTATGAATACAAGATGATGTGAAGTAAAATACCAACTTGGCCAATATTATTTTGTTGGCAAAAACATAAGAAAGTGGGAGCATGAAAGAAAGTAGAGGTACACATACTATTAAGGCTACTTGCCAGCCTAAATGACCAAATTGCCCTTTAACAGAATATACAAAACTAAGAGCAAATTTATTGATTCCGCAATCTAACAGTTGGAAGCAATTCAAATACTATGCTATACAACAATGTAATATCTCATGTTATATGATTGGATATGTACAACATATGTATAATTCAACAAGTGTAATATAGAGATAGAAAAGGGGTCAGGTAGAAAGAGGATTTTGTCTTCATATCACAACCATTAAATATACAATATACATAAATTTATCTATCATATAACCATATAGTAATTTTGTTATGAGATAATGGTTACAATGTAGAGAGAAAAATAAGTTAATGGAGTTTTCATCTATACCTCATGACATCAAACACCTCAATGAATGTGTCATATATACATTCATACGTCTGACATGACTTTATTTTTTAATAAGTGCAAATATAAGATTGGACAAAGCTTGTATTGAGTAACCCAACAAAGGGAACTTAATACCAATGTTTCTTCCGCCGAAGTTTGCGGGGACATATAACTTAACTTCGCCATCGCAGTTCCACCAACACATTAGAAAGTATGCTCTAATTTATGTTGTATTAAGCATTATAAGTCGGTCATTGTCAGGTTGTCAGCTAATAATACATTTACATAAATATTGGCAAGCCTACGATTTCAATGAAATTCGAACTCGTGACTTTAAAATGAAAAGTTAAAAACCATTTAACTACGTTTAACATTAGCTTCACATCAAATCATATAATAATATATATTACCTAATTGTATAACAAATGATTTGAATTGATATTCACTTAGCTTGGGGCCTATTAACGCAAGCAAAATTCTGGTTCAGGTGCATTAGTAGATCAACTTGCCTTTACCAGAGTTATATATACTTCCTCATATACAACATAATATATATATATATCATATGAAGTCAACTATCAAAGTTACGTGAAAAAATAGAAAATCATTTACATACATTGTACTTCACACAAATTGCAGAGCATTTCACTTTACATTTTGCCTAGTTCACCTACAAACACCTCTCTTCTTTTCCCCCACTTTCAACACATCACCTTAATGCAGTAAATATTTAAAGAGTAATGTTATATACCACCGATTTTTCACTCCTTCTACTTTTGACAAGAAATCATTTACAATTAATTGATTTAAATGAATTTAATACATTCATACTTTCTAAATCAAAGGAATATGATAAATCGGTGATATAAAAACGATGATATATAGCATTTTTCACATTTAAATTATAACCTAAATTTAGGTATTTATATGGACCATAAGAATTGAATATGGGTCCCTTCTATCCCAAACCTAAGTGCCCTTTGAGTCATCAAATTATTATTAAAATTGACATCTGTTTTTTCAAGTCTTAAAAAAATGTTCACCTTTACAATTTACCTAGATTTCGCCATCAATCACTAATATATTATTGGCCAATGGCCGCCATTAGAGTAGTAATAATAATATATACTGCTAAAGAATTATTGGCTAGCTTATATTAAGACGACTCTTTCTAATATTATTGACTTGTATACTATTTGCTCAATATTTTTTCTACTTGAGAAAAGAAAATCCATGTCTCAATAATTACAATATTTTTTTCTAGTTGAGAAAAGAAAATCCATGTCTCAATAATTACATCCCATGATGACAAACTTTAAGTCCCTTGTAAGCACTAAGTGATACATATGTAGCCGTACAATTACCCAAAAGACTATATATTTTTAGATTAAATCTATGCTATAGCCAAATTAATCAAAATCACATTATCCATGCATGGCAATCACATGATACATATCTCACTATAAAAAAAAATGTTAGCATTAACATTGTCAAAATTTTCGCCAATAATATATATATTAAATAATAAGAAATTATTTTAATGTAACAATGATTTCCACAAGTTTAGTGATGAAAAAAATGAGTTTAGGTTGTTATTTTTAACACTTACTCATTCAAGAATTTGTTGTATATTGTTGTTATCGACAATCAGCCACATGTATAGACTATAGAGACAACAGAAATCGGCATGATGCTTCATCTAGTGATTACATTTGTGTTATTATATAGTACTCATATGATCACTAATTGTCAATAATAACGATGTAGAAACAAAATTGTCACTACTGGATTTATGAAAATCATTGTTGTAGCAAGACAAAGGATATATTGCTAATTAGAAAGAACATTAATGTTGTCATCATCTATTACTTTGTCACCAATCTTATTTTCGTATTGAATAATCATTTCATTAAGACACAATTAATAGAAAGGCAACTTGATAAAAAAAAAAAAAAAATATCACCAATCATTACATACAATATATACATACATACATCACCATTTTATCTATTTCCCAAATGGATTTCTAAAAGATGTTGCTTATGTAAGCCCTTTACACTCCTATAAATACCCTTCATTTCTTCATGCAATTATTCCCTAACCCTCTCCAAACACTAAACACAAAAGCCCTTCAATATATATAAATATAAACATATACATATAATCAACCATGATTTCATCTGAACCCCAAGAATTGAACTATTTCCCACCCAACTTCAGCTTAATCCAAACCAACTCACCACAATTTAATTACTTCACCAAATTCTCAAACACCATGCAAAATTACCAAAATACCCCTCCGGAAACATACCCTCAAAACTCAAGCAACTCAACCTCCGATGAAGACCATTTCAGCATCATTGATGAGAGAAAGCAAAGGCGAATGATATCGAACCGCGAATCGGCACGACGATCAAGGATGCGTAAGCAGAGACATCTTGACGAGCTCTGGTCGCAGGTTGTTCGTCTCAGAACTGAGAATCAGAGGTTGGTCGAGAAGCTAAGTGACGTGTCCGAAAGCCATGATAGGGTTGTTCTAGAAAATGAGAGGCTTAAGGAAGAAGCTTCTGAGCTTCGACAAACGGTGATGGATATTCATATTAATACTATTTTTAGAGATCTTGATGATATTTCGTGTAACACAGCACATCTCAGGGCTGAATCTTCAAACCCTTCTGTTAATACTTCCACAAATCTGCTTCATTGAGTGTGATCGCGAGATGTTTTAATGCTGCTAACTGATGAGAGAGAGAGAGAGAGAGAGAATCTATTTATCATCTTATGTATAATTGTATGATTAGTACTGTTTAATGTTTGATGCTAATTAATCAATGTTTTGTAAAATTAATTATCTTGAAACTATGAATATTCGCCGCGTAATTATGTATCCAACCAATGATCATGGTGAAAATGGAGTGAAAGAATATATTGTTACTTATCAGTTTTGGGTAATTCTATGCTAGATCGAGTCCAATAGTTCGAGTGTCACTACAAGAAAATTGAGTATGACAATGAAAATATATGTCATGTCACTAACTTAGCCGTGGTAGATGTTTCTTATAGACATACTAAAGTTAGCCGTGGTGAAAAAGAATGTCAACTATTTTAAGCTCTAACTAGTTGTGGTGGAAGAAATGTTAACTTAACACTTTTTTACAATGGTTTAAAGTCATGGTATTTACAATGAACAAAACATTGACCATGTATGACTATAAGTCATGGTAAATATTTTGGCCATGCTTGCAAAAACCACAACCAAAACCGTAACAAAGCCATGTTCAATTGGTTTTAACTATGACAAAGAGACTTTTCACCATGATATATTAACATTGACAATAATCATTTTTTTATAGTGTGTATATTATAATGTGTTTATCTCTTTAACACAATTATATGTGGGGATCACACACAATACATTTTATTATGTAAGAGATATAGATACGACGACCATTGAATTTGGTCTAACATACATTATTCCCTCATATTGCCCCACCTGGACCAGTGAGTCACCTGAGAAAATAGATACAGGATTAAAAAACAAAAATAAAAATGAAATAAAAAAGGAAACAAAAGATTTACATAAAAAAGGAAAATGAACAAGAAAAGATCAAGAGTCAAAATGAACAAGAAAAGATAGCAAGAGTCATTCTTTCGTAGTAATCATGGAGGACTTTGAGACGGTAAATGTTTACATGGACCAGGTGTTTATATATCAATTGGTCTATATTTGGCCATGTCCAGAGAGGGAGTTAGAATTTGGGGTTTCGAGGATGAATACGAAAAAAAAGAAAGGGAAAACTTAGTATTTTTAAATTTTAGGGGATGGAGGAATTTCAAATATCAAAAGTTTTAGAGACAAAGAAAGAATTTCTCAAAGTTGGAGGTTGGCCCCCAGTAGCCCCCCTTTGGCTCCTTCTTTGGCCATGTATAACTTAATTTGAATCGTATGGTGTTGAACAATAAAGCCTTTTTTCTTTTTTTTTTTTTTTTGAAAATGCAAGTCTCGCGCATAATCTTTATTCTTTTGTATATTTCATGTGGGTCCCACCACTTATAACGCTGTGATTATGAGGAGTGTCTTATGAGCTCCGTCCTAAAATCCCACCACAATCATATTTGGTTTGGGTCTGATCATGTAGCTAGAATCCACTATACACGAAGATAATTGTAATTATATCAGAGCTAGATCGCATCGATTTCCTTGGAATCACTTGAAATCAAGTAAGAAGACTTGAATAAATGACAAACAACAAAGAAGAAGTTTCCATGGTGAGTGTTGAGGATATAGTAGAGGGAGGGACGACAAATGGTGGTGGAGATAGTGGCCAATAATTGAAGAAGGTACCATAAGAAGCAAAAACATTTGAAAAGGGAAAACCCACTATCACTACTCCAACTACTGTTTTTATCTTTTCTGTGAGGCAAGGCAACATTAAATTCAACCCCTAGTCATTGTTACCAATTCAGATATCATCATACAACAAGAAAAACTATGTCTCAGGTGTTCCCATAAATATTATATATATATATATATATATATATATATGGCGCGCATTTTACTGTTATTTCATCACATTTTGATAAAGCTTAGTTAATTAAAACATGGTTACAAACATTATACTAGAAGTGTTATGTTGCAAGTCATTTGTTTCCTTTTGACTATGCATATATATGCTTGAACAGTATAATAAGGAACTGTATCAGCTAGAATTTGTGGAATGGGATATTTTAAAACATTGTGATGTCGGTAAGGTATATATGTATTGGCCTGAGCTGAATACCTGCATGGTTGGTAACGTACATGATTAAGTATTTAGGGCTCTTTTTTATTTTTCCAGGCCGAGGAGAGGCATGAAAATTACATATTGGACTTAAGACCATTTCAGGACGGGATTGAACCATTTGAGATGATTGGTATTTTTAATAGGCTGATTTAGTACAATATTAGATGGACCGTACTACGGTGCAAAACTAGGGGTTGAACACGAGCCCAACTTGACGAAATTGCTCGGCAAGAGCTCTAGCTCTAGCTCAACAAGCCAGAAAAAGAAAAGGCTTGAAGTCAAACTATATATATAAGTATTTAAATATATATAAATAAATAAGTAATATTCTCTATTATTAATTATTTAGTGGCTGGTTCACGAGCTTATCTAGGCTCGAGCTCGGTCTGTTAAAAAGATTGAGCTCATGAAGCTCGAGTAGATCTATGATCGATCAGGCTTGTGAGGTTTACGAGCTGGCTCGACTCAGTGCATAACCCTTTGTCTATACCTATGTGCTGGAAGGTTAATAGATTAGCAGAACAATCAAGTGAGAGACTGTTTACATTTAAGAAAAATTGGATGTGGGCTGATAATTTAAATGAAAGACCAAAAGAGAATGTAATCCCGATAAGAGCAGGAGAACCAGTAAAGTAGGCCCAAAAATAATAGAGCGCAACAATTCTAAAAGAATGTGGGCTAAAAGATGCGAAAGCCCAATAACCATTAAAGAAAATGGATAGGGGGCCCTAAAATGATCTAACAACCAAGAGACGGGCGGTAAACAAAGAAATTCGAAATGGAAATTGGGAGCAGTTCCAGGAGAAGTGGCGAACGTGGAAGTTACCAGGAGCCGAGAAGAAGGGCAGGAGGTATATGAGGATGAAAAAAAACGAAGAAAAGGACACACAGAAAATTCCACAAGAAATCTCGTTTTCTTTACTTGTTCAAGTAGATCATAGTTTAGTCAGTAGACGTAGGTAGAGTTAGTAAACGTAGCTTCTGTATTTCAATAGCGTAGGATAATCAGCGATAGTGCTCGAAGGCGTTTGGTCTCATCGGCATTCAAAGTAGTGCAATCGAAGGATTTCCAACGAGAAAATTTTTATGGAGGTATATTTGTATTTGAATGTTTAAGTATTGATTAATTGTATTGATCTTGCGTTTTTATTGTCTAATTAATCACAAACATTGCATAACGAAAACATTTGTAAGACTGAAACTACCATTAGCATATATAGACAAGGGTTAGTAAACAATTCTAAGTTGAGAATTGTCAAGGGGTTTGAATCAAATACTCGAAATCCTTCTCTAATCTAGTTTGTTTAAAAATACGAAACAGAGACATAGTAGAAGAAAACCTTACCAGGCATGAAGGAAATAGAGGAAAGTGTTGGCGGAAAGAAGCAATAAAACTAGGTTTTCACTTGCACCTCTTATTTTATATTTTAACTTTGTAACTGCAATCAAAACAATAAAATATGTTATAATCATGTAATATAACATATAATATATATATATATATTATTGGGTTAGCCGATTTTTTCACTCCGGTCCGACTCATCAAACCAGTGACCCAGTAACCCTTTAGCCTATGCGGGTCGATCATTAGTCCGATTTTAAAAACATTGGTTACACTATATATCTGTGCAAATTCAAGTTTACTAGAACAAATTCATAGCACAAGTAGAAATTGGGTAATGAAGGTATTTGGTTCGACGTTCATTCGCATCACATTGCAAATTTATTTTGCGTACATGAAGCAAATTTTAGTTTGAGATGATGGTATTTGCATGACAAGTCTATATAATACAAATTGAATTTATATTTAATTGAATATTTTATAAACATGACTGTTCATGTATATATATATTATATATATAAAGCACCACTGTTTTGCAAAAGCGAGCCTATAATTGTGCCGTTTTCGAGGGCAAATTGCAAGAGGCATCAATTTGGGGTAATTTTATAGTGGATCGGGAGTGTTACTCTCGGTCCATTTTTTACTATACAAACATTTAGGGTGAGGTGATTTACACATGATAGGTGGGTGTGAAAACTACCCACTCATTTTGAATATGTGATGAAAAATAGACCGAAAGCAACACTCCCGATCCTCCTTAAAATTTTCCCATCAACTTGCATTGATCAAATTGATTGCTCACTTCAAGGAGGGTGAAAAGGATATGAGCCCCACAAAATGGAAAGATTATTAAATATATTTCCAATAATGAGCTAATGCAAGTGGCCATATTGTTGGTTTTACTACTCTAAATTTTGTTTTTCTTTCGAAATGAACTAATGCCCTATATAAAGCCACTATATTTTTTTTATGAAACAACCAATTATTTATACTTAAGTTGTTTTGAAAAATGAAAAAAAAAGATTTATAAATCTCCGTTACAATTTCTATCTTTATAATTCAAACATATAGAAATATATGTAATATTGTTTTCTATAGAAGCTCTTTTTTGTTTGTACAAAATAATAATAATAATAATATCTTTTCTATTATATATGATGTGTGGAGGTTTCACACCAATAATATTTATATGAATATTAGGGATAATTTGAGTGATATAGTGAGATATGACGATAATATAAATGCAATAATGTAAATAACAAGATATTTAACGTGGTTCGGTCCAAAAATTAGACTTACGTCCACGGAGATTCAAAAAGTGTTCTTCACTATGCTTTAGGTTGGGCAAGTTTTGATGGGGTACGATAAGTTATGGTAAGTCAACTATGCTAATTATACATATAGTAAAGACAATAAATCAACATCCTTTAATTTTTGGGTATATCTAATCAAGGATCAATCATTATTAATGCTAATATATGTCTTAATTCCGCTAGGTCTTCATTAAGGAAAGTATGAGCTTGATTGATTCTTGTCTTCAGTCTTGCCTTATATGGATATATTCTCTCTCGCATGTCCAAGTTGGCAGGTCTTCCAGCTCGGATTAGATATCTTCTAGAAAGGATCCGAGTCCACCGTCCTAATGGGCTTTTGCCCATAAATTTTGGACTTTATCAGTTTGGCCCAAGATTGAAATTTCACCTACATCAATATGTATATATATTAGTAATAGAGGGAGACAACGGTAGAGAAGCCAATAGGTCTGATAACTTTTTTGGTATGACATTTGATATGATGTAAGAATTTGACACGTGTCCAGAATATTTCTTCCACTCATCCATTCTATTTTACATGTTTCGTTTTCTCTCTCTCTCTTCTCTCGCCTCTCCCATTTTTTCTCCCTATTCATCTCTAAATATATTTTTTTCTTTTTTTTTTATCTTTTTGTCCTCGCTTGTTTTACACCAACTTCTAACTACTTATGCATAAAAAACTTATCGATAAAATTTATGCTTGCATAATTTCAAACATTATACATGACAATGAAAAAGTTTCATATTATAAATATATATATATATATATGGATAATTATATACACAACCAGGCCCGAGCATGTCAAACGACTAGTATATATAATACGTGAAATTCTAGGATGGAGCCGGTCCATCGGATGCAGGTGATTTTGATTTATTTTACTATTTTATCCATATATCCAATAATATTAGACAGATCGGCTCCAATAAATCATGTCTATCTTAGAATTGCCCCATATAATACTATGTGATTATAAAGACCAAAAAATACAACTCACTAAATTGAGTAATATGGGCCGAACCCTTTTTTGTCATAAACAAAAATCAAAATATTGGCCCATTCCCAATAACAATAAATTAATAATAATAATAATAATAATTTCTCACACTCTTTTGGTTGGACCGCTGCAATTCAGTGTCAGCTGCCTGTAGCTATGTGTCAACCTTCCCAAGACGATACATCTCTACATACATATCTGCTTATACATATACAATATATATAGATATGCATGGGTGATATTTGTATATACATACACCCACCGATTCATAGAATTAGAGCCCTATAATTAAAGAGAGATTACGAGAAATGTTGAGTTTGATGATGGGATTGAGCGTTCAATGCGTGCTGGATTTCATGCTTGCGGGGGTCTCTCTGATGATTGGATTAGGGCTATTCGCATTCATCGCTTCGATTCTATGTTCCGCTGCTTTCTTCCAGAATGCAAAGGAGATTTCCTGATTGGATTGAATGCCCTAATTATGGGTTTTTTGTGAGTATAATTTTAGGGTGTTTTTTTTTTTTTTTGTATTTTGATGATGATAATTTTGGCTATGTTTTTGATGGTGTTTGAATTTGTGTGTCTTGAATTTATGTGTGGTTCGTTATTAATCTCTATGCGTTCTGGATTTTGTGGTTTATAGATGAATTTCATTGAAGGGAATTTTTGGGATTCTCTATGTATTTGGGTTTGAACTAAAGAGGCTTTGTAAAGGTTTTTATTTTTTAAATTTACTTAGGAAACACCAAAATAATAGCGTAAAAGATTAAACGACACGTCAATTTACTTGGTTCAGCAATTTCCCACCTCCACGTGAGAGGCGAGAATTTCACCATTAACGAAAGAAGTTCAGAATAAACTAATTTAGGTGGATTCTTCAGATCGATCGTACTCAGTTAAGGTGACCTCGTAATAGAACCAAAAGTAAACCAATCGTGACTATAGACTGCACTTGGGTTGACCAAGCTGCTTACTTACTTTTAATGGGATCAAGTCTAATGTAGTTCCTAAGTAAAATATCCTTCCATTATCGTAGTTATGGTTCGTATATGAACGTACCCAAATTTGTGTTTTAGGATCGTACTGTTGAGTCTATAGCTTAATAACGAAGACGCAGTGCTAGTTACGGAGCCTCTTAAATACTTAGATTCCGGTCGTGTGCTCTCAATAAATGCTTGTGCTTATAGCATTTCCACGCTGTACGGATGAAGAATTGATAGCTCGTCGGTTTGGTTCATAGGTTGACCCGACCCGAGATAATAAAACACACGGATAGTTTTTATGTAAATACAGCCATCCTAGGGACCTCCTCTGTAAATACTTGTACGTACGATGCACCTAGCTCGTTCAACTTGTTTACTTCCTAAGGCTATACATATGTACGGCGGTACGACCCATCGACCCAGCCACATTAAAGTCATGGTTAAACTGATCTATGAGATATATGCGAGGGACCGACCCTATATACAAATTTAGGTATATCATAAACTTAGCCCCAGATTTCCCCCCAAAAATATAGCAGACTTTTGCTTAATTCCGGGCCTAAGACTTTAACACATATCACAACACTTTACTTTTTGAATAGCTATTTGAACATGTACTGGAAGGTGAAAAGTGTGAGTAGAAGATTAAAATGGAAACTTTGGAATCTAGCTGTTACTTCAAATGTCCAGCTCGAATCAATTCAAAACTTGGGTATTGTGTATCAATCCAATGAATCATTGTTTATATATACTTCATATGTAATATAAACTGTTATTATGCTATGATTTATCAATACTTTTTCTATCATTTTTTAAACATACATTGATGTTTGAAGGTCAGCTATGATTTTGGTCTCCAGTTGTTCAGAGATTAAATTCGTTCTGTCCTTAAAAACCAATGTGTCTATTTCCTTTCAGGATAGCGTTGGTGTTCTGTGGCATTCTTAATCAAAAATGTCTGTAAAATGATGGCAGACTCGGTTTTATCCTTAAATGAGCATTTTTGATGCCATATGATTCTTCGTGGGCTCGGAAAGAAGTTCCACCACATAAACAATTATAATAGTCTCGAGTCTCTCGATCTAAGAAGACTTAACACGTTTTGATCACCATTCTTTGTCATGGTTCTCTATTAGCTATCATGGTTCTTAACTTTGATAGGCTCCATTAGAACCTTTAATAACATCGATTTGTAGTACTTTATATAACGTGATGAGGTTACTTTTAGCAGGAAACCTAAATTTGGTGTGAGAATCATCTCATTGGAAGCCCTTTCTTATATTGCCAATTCGTCCAATGTTACGGCACTAGCATGTTGAATTATTGTTCGAACGTATTATTAGCCTCGTATATGCGTACTTGTCTTCAGACGACGAGTTGGTCATCCTAGTCACGGTTACAACATTCATTACATGCCCTTATTATCCTATTCTTGAGACGATGAGGTTGTCGTATACTTCCTTTATAATGTGCAAGCTGCATCAAAATCACTTTTTGCTAATGATTTCTCCCCACATTTTGCAGGTTGAAAGCACATCCCTTTGCTGCAAAAATCATTTGGACAGTGCATATTTGTGCCAAATGACAAAATTATGTTGTCTGAATAGGGGAGAAAAGGAAATTGTACTTGATCTTTGTTGTCTGAATTTTGTAGAATTTAAAATGTATCGACGTTGTTGTATTACCTTTATTGCAAAATTTACGAATACATGAACTTTCTTTATGTCGAGAGTAGAACACTAGGTTCTTTCTTCTTCTTTTTTTGGCTAAATAACACTAAATTTATTTTGCATGTACTATGCGGGGGGAATGTCATTTTTAGTCCTTCATATTTAAACTAACTTTAAATTTGGTTTCAGTTAAGTCCGTCGACCCATATTCACCCTGAAATTTGGTTTTATTTTAGTCTCTCGTATTAGAAGTGCACCCTTTATATTTCACGGTGAAAATGTCTAGAAAAATTTGAGTAAAACGAAATTCGCATGGTGAAAATGTCTAGAAAAATTTGAGTGAAACGAAATTGAACATTAGGATACGAAAACTATGATTTAAATATGATTTTATTTTAGTATTTCATATTAGCAATGCACCCTCATAGTTCAGGGTAAAAATGTTCCCGAAAAAATGCACAATCGAACATCAAATGCTAAAGTCACGATATAAACATGGAGGAGGACTAAAGTATTATTAACATGAAGGACTAAATGCTTTTAGTAATATACAACTAAAATTGACATTGTCCCAAAATAAATTGAATCTTTTTTGTACACATTGTAGCAGAGACATAAAACTATACACAATTATTTCTTTTTCTGTTTCCTTTTATACACCATCCCTCTAATCCCACCCGGATCCGCCACAAACCCCAAAGGCCTATAAAACCCGAGAACCCGGGGCTCCGAATACAACGCAATATTACTAATTCCCTTCTCTAACAGCTCGGTGACCAACCTCTCCATCACAGCCTTCCCAAGCCCAATCCCCTGGAAGCTGGGGTCCACCACCACGTCCCATATTATCGCGTTAAACACGCCGTCCCCCGTCGCTCTAGCAAACGCCACGGGCCTCTTCGTTTTCTCGTATTCGATCCACAAAACGGCGTCGGTGTGGTCCAATGCGAGTCGGATCTTATCCGGGTCGCGGCGGGGGAACCCGACTGCCACGAAGACGGCGTTGAGGTGGTCGAGGTTGAGTGTGGCGGCGGTGCGGTGGAAGATGAAGCCGCGGGAGGTGAGGGAGTCGTCGGAGACGGCGGAGGTGGCGGTGGCTGAAACGGCGGCGTTTCGGGGGTGGGTGGGCTTTTGTAGGGGCGGAGGAATAGATGGGATGCGATTATAGAGTAGCATTTCTTGTTTATTTTTACTAAGGTTTGATAGTTTTTTTTGTGTGTGTGTGTGTATATGTGTGTGTGTAGTGTATAAAAGTGGATAGGATATTGGACATTGTTGAGATTTGAAGCTTGTGGTTTTCATTTCCCCACGACTCTTCATAAGCCTTCATATTTTTCATTTATAAAATAGGATGCACGGATATTTTTAAAATTAAATTCGTGTAATATCGTATTCGTATCGTACTCATATTCGGCATAGATACTCTCAGATACTATGTCCGAACTATTTTTGAAGTATCCAAAAATAAAAAGAAAAGAGAAAAATTTGGATACCAAATCCGGCACAAAATTTGAAATATCCGACATGTTTTAGATATCAGATAGAGTATTTCTTAAATATTTTACAATACATTTTGAACTAAAATAAAAAAAGAGATAATATTTTTGGTCTTTTGTTAAAAATGAACACATAAAAGTTAAATAAATGACTAGACAAAATTTTATTTATATCAATAAATTTATCGAATTAATTTATTTTTACATATTATACATGCATATATATGCACGTATCATCGGCGTATCGTATCCTAATATTTTGAGATTTGTCGTACTTCGTATTCGTGTCATATCGTACCTGTATCCTCGTATCCGTACTCGTGCATCATAGTTTAAAAGCATTCATATTTTTTCATTTTTTTTTTTTGATAATCAAAGGTCATTAGATTAAACCAGCAAAGAAGGGAAAATAGTCTAGGGATAGTACTCTCTCATTACAAAACAAATCAACAGGTAAAAGGCTATGTTGCACAGACACAGACACTGCACGACACGGACACGGGACACGTCAATTCTTAAAAAATTAGGACACGGACACGACTCGGACACGTCTGCCATATTTTTTAATATATATATATATATAATATGTTATAAACTTATGAGTAATTGAACACCTATTAGACAATAATCAACAATTCAACAACTTATTAATAACAACCTATATATATATATATATTCACTATTTGTATATGAGCAACCTATTTTTACACAAAATAACAACTTATTAATAACAATGCTTCTGTAAACTATAAAATTTCATCTATATATAATTACATATATATATATATAAATACATTTATATTAAAAATATAAAAAAAATGCAAAAAATCAGCCCGAAGTGTCCGTGCCGTGTCCTGGCCGTGTCCTGGTTTTATTTAATTATTTTTAATTCTGGACACACCATTGCCGTGTCCGACACGTCCCGGTGCCGTGTCCGGACCATGTCCGTTCGGACACTGCACGAGGTGATTTTTACGCGTGTCCGTGCATCATAGGTAAAAGGTTTAAAGGGATAATCCCTTTCCAATTCCTAGCAAAACCCCATTGACAAATATTGTGTGCCAATATATTATGGAGTATTTACCTTTGAAATTTCATTTTTAACTCTAACTTGGGAAAAATACAATTTTGGTCCCTAATTTTGCCGCCCAAAACACTTTTAGTCCCTCATTTGTTGGACTTGACAAAATTTGTCTTTACAATTTTAAGCACTTTTCGTCTTTGTCGTTAAGGGGACGTCAAATACTGAAGGAAATGTGAGCTGAAATTGGCGGGGAAATGACCTGATTTAGGTGCTGGAATCATACTTTTCACCACCTATCCCATTTTTTGAGATTTATACCTTAAAGTTGCTCCTAAGCTTGAAAAAACCAGCCCCAATTTCATCTAACATGAGTAGGAGCTACACTTTCAACTCCAATAGCATACTAATCAAACAAAAAAATCTTTAAAATCCTAAATTTGGTTTCGAGCTTTGGGAATTTTTCGCATTAGCCCATGGATTCTTACAAATTCTACCACAAATCAAAAGATTTTCCAATGGTAAGTAAAATAACAACAAATTTTGGTAAAACCTAAACAAATATTCGAAATTTTGGTGTACTAGGGTTCGAAGGTTGGGGTTTCTCAATCAAAGACTTGAAGCGCGAATCCTTTTGATTTTTTACCATACAAAGAAAGATTAGAAGTTGGGTATTCAAGAGTTGAAGCAATTTTACGGGTTTGGGGCAAAAATTTGGAGCAATTTTGGGTTCGATTAGGCTGGGGGTTCGAACTGGGGAGAAAACACTTGAGTTTTTTTTTTTTGTTCAATTGTTGAAATGAATGGGGTTTGAGTCATTTGACCAAGGTATTAAATATCGATTTTGTGTAGATTTTGGGGTATCAAATTTGCGAAAATTTCGACGAAATTACAAGGATATTCATAATTTCACTAGAAAAATTAACTAGGTTTTGTAATTGATTAATTACAAACTTAACTGAAAAACTAACAAATTCGAATTTAGTTTTTTTTTTCTTGTTAATATTGAATATTTCATTCAAATTTTTTATTTCATATATTTGTTGTCATTTTTCTATTTTTCCTTTTTCCTCCTTTCTTCTTCCCTCGTCACTCTAAAAACCTAAATCCATTGCGCCACTGCCTACACAATCATCAATTATTCAATTATAATTATTTATTTGAATAAATATATAATTTTAGTGTTATTATTATAAAATAAATAATTAATCTCATAGTGTAATAAATATCTAATTAACTATGAGTTGATAAGTTTTTACTTATTTTATTAAAATACATATCTTATTATTAGAAATTAAAATTGGTAAATTTTAATTATTTTATACTTTGTAAAAACTATTATTTATATTAATTAAAATTAATTAATTGAATGATTAGGTTATCATTTAATTATTTTATTAGTAAAAGTTAGTTAATTTTTTATCATTTTATTTAGATGTCAACTATTACTATATATTAGCTAAATAATAACAATTAGAATAAGGTAACTTTTTTATTCTTTTATTTTAAAATTAATAATTATTATATTCTAATTTTTATCCTACTATTTAGACATTACCTATAAATATATACTAATTTATAATAGTTAATCATAATCAAATTTGATCATAATTTAATCATAATCACATTATACGGCTCCATGCTCCACACTTGGCCCTTTTCGTCCAAAATTGATGGTGAGACTAACTTCGTAATGTTAAATTGAGATATAGGACTATTATTATCATTTTGAAAAGTTTGGTACCAAAGTTGTTTCTTTTTCCGTTAGATATGATACTAATTTTGTATTATTCAAAACGAAAGGAGATAACCACAATATTTAGTCCGATAAACTGAAGTTGATAGTGATAATCCATTCGTTTATATTCTAAGTAACATGATTAGAGACAAAAGCTACATACATCCATTGGGTTCATGTTATTTTATTCTTTATTCTTACCTTTTTTGGCTAATTATATTCTTTATTCATACATATTGTGGAAAATTCCTACGATATGGCGACGAGCCGACGACCAAAGCTTTTTGAAGTCAATGAGAACGAAGTTTTCAATTCACAGCAACAAATGGCGTTCTTAGAAGAGTTGCCCAATCGCAAAGATTCAATCTTTTTCATCTTTTACGCAAAAAGAGAAAAAAAAAAAAAAAAGGCTCCCAAATACACACAAATATCATAAAATTATAAGTAAATAAGTTGAATTCCGCACCACAAATAATATTGGAGATGGGTTTTGTTGAAGTGTCGAATCCCATTAACTGGGAACATGAATCCTACCCAGAGTACCAGGATTTCATTTTGCTTCCCTTTTTCGTCGTCTTTTTCCCTACACTCAGATTTTTACTTGACAGATTTGTCTTTGAGGTAATTTTTTACTTCATATATAGACACACACACACATATATATATATACACACACATATATATATATATATATTAGTGATGCAAGTTGTCCTGTTTTTGCTTCTGTTTTTATATCATGGATGAATGGATTGATCATACGTATCTATATATAGATAGATACATGTTTGATTTGATGATTCTTGATTGATGTGTTTGTGTTAGAGCAAATATATGCATAACGCAATAATTTAGGCAATTGCCTACGTTCACAGGAGACCGAGTAAAGAATTTCACACTATTAACAAAAGTAGTACATAATACGAGTATGTCAAATGTTCCGACTAAAACAGTGATCATGAACCTTCTGGTTAATTCTGTGCCTAGAATTTTAAGACATATCACAACAGCTTGTGATTATGTTGTGGCTGCGCTGTTCGTCTCATTTTAGCTAATTCAAGTCTTGAACTTTTCAAGAAAGTGGGCATTAAGTATGTTTGAGAAAAGTATACTGGAATTAGAATAATCACAAAAGAATAATATTACATGGTTTGGCGATTAATGAGTTACAAATTACAAGAGACACGTCAAATCTATTTATAGATGTAGTCTGATTACGTTATGATATCAGGGGAATAGATTGTCTTAGCTAGTTTTTGTGATCAAACAATTGTAATTCCACGTGATTTTTAGTTGAAGATTTTGCCTGCCTTATTGTTTTACGACCTCTTTTTAACCGAGACTTGTTTATGTATGTTGTAGAAAGTTGGAAGACGATTAATATTTGGAAAGGGAATGCAAGTAGTGGAAAACGAGAGTGAGGAGCGAAAAAAGAAGATACGTAAGTTCAAGGAGTCGGCTTGGAAATGCGTATATTTTCTTTCAGCTGAGATTTTGGCACTTGTAGTGACTCGCAACGAGCCTTGGTTCACGAAGACGAAATACTTCTGGGAAGGGCCTGGAAACCAGGCCTGGCCTGATCAAAAATATAAGTAAGGTCTCCAATATTTTGATTGAGCATATCTTTTGATCTATATATTTTAGCTAGTTAGTTAGTTAACTGTGTTTTCTTTGCCAGGTTGAAATTGAAGGGTCTTTATATGTATACCGGGGGATTCTACACATACTCCATATTTGCTCTGATATTCTGGGAAACACGACGCTCCGACTTCGTGGTCTCTATGTGTCATCATGTTGCGTCTTCGATTCTCATCATCTTATCTTATATATTCAGGTGTGTTTTCGTAGAGGCAAGTTTGTGGTTTGTATATACAAGATAGCTAGTCGAGTCGGAAGAAAGGAGCTTAAAAAGGGATAAATCTAGAGAGAAAGAAATAGGCTAAATTACGTAGATACCTGCATGCTTATGACTCTAATCACGAAAAACACCTCGAGGTTTGAAAAGTGACCATTACAATTTCACCATTAAAAAGCAAATTACAATTGTACTACCAATTTTTCGCGTTTTCAGGATCTAAAATAGGTTGTCTTGGTAATTTACAAAACTTCGGGGCTCGTGGTAATTGCCCAATAAGTGAAGAGTATGCATTTAATTATCCCAAAGTTTTCTCAAATGGGATCTTGTGGCTTCTTGATGCATCTTCTATTGCAATGAAGCGGACGGTTGACAGTTGGCTGCAAAATCAAGTTTCAAACACGTCACTCGTTAGTACATTGTAATAGAAGATCCCGTTTGATTCTTAAGAGGTTCCAGAACTCTCCATGAATAATCATTGGAGATGCTAGCCAACCTGGAACTGCCGAAAGTTAGAGAACCATTTGATCTAGTAGAGTATGAAAATTTAGTATTCTACTCATAAACACATTTCAATTCTCCTCTTTTTCGATCATTGCAGGTTTGCACGTGTCGGGTCAGTTGTTTTAGCTCTTCACGATGCTACTGATGTTTTTCTTGAAGTAGGGAAGATGTCTATATACAGTGGTGCAGAAAAATTGGCTAGCGTTTCATTCGTTCTTTTCGTGTGCTTCTTTTTCCTACTACGCCTCGTTTACTACCCTTTCTGGATTCTACGGAGCACTAGGTACTCTTTTCGTTCTTCTGTCTGTCCCCTTCTTTGTAGTCCTATATCTGCAGGCTTTGATTTTTTTTCTTCTTTACAGTTACGAAATTATCAAGATGTTGGATAAGGAGAAATATAAAGTGGAAGGACCAATATATTACTACATTTTCAATACACTTCTTTTCTCTTTGCTTGTTCTTCATATCTACTGGTTCGTGTTGATGTTCGGGATGCTTGTCAAGCAAATCCAAGCAGGCGGACAAGTCACTGAAGATGTTCGATCTGGTAAACATAAAATCGAAAAACCAGTAATCCAGACAGCATACACTGTTTGTTACGATGACCATATTCATTTTCATTTTTGGCAGATTCTGAAGATGAAGATCAACATGAAGATTGATTACGAAGAAGTAAGCACTCGTAGTTCTTGGTAAAGACTAATCGAAAGAAGCTGGTCGGAGAGGTCAGAAGTGGGAATGGAAATTGATTTGTCAATACGAATGTATGTGATTCGCTATGTTCGGTCATTGATCTATGGAAGTTTACCAGGACATCAATATCGTAACGTGTAAGATTTTTGATGTTTTGAGCTTCAGCTGCATTCGCCTCGGGTCCCTTTTGGAACTGCCTTTTAGAACACTGTGCATAGTATGTCATATATGGATGACTAAATACTCTCGACGTCTGAACAATATTCAAATGATTGTGATTGTCCTCGAGTAAATCGATCTGGACATACCATTTGATATATATATACATATTTGGGTTATATACAAATTTAACCCTTAGAACAATTCTCACTATCGTATGTATCTAAGCTTTTTAAGATAACAAAACGATCACTTAATTATAATGGAGGCCAAACGGGATTTTGGGAAGGGAGTAGTTTATTACTTATAAAGCTAAGAGGTATATAAAACAAAAAAATATAAATCAGGGGTGCATTTTGTGTTAATCCTAAATATTTGGTAATGTTATTGTACAATCATATAATAAGGATTCTTATCAAAAAAACTAAAAAAAATTATATGATATAGTGGAAAAGTAGCCCTTTGGTTAGACTTCGGCAAATAAAATGCATCAATAACTAATTAAGACTATTAAATAAATTTAAGGAAATATATTATTTGTAGGTTTAAAAGATGAATTAAGTTATTCGATTTTTGACTAGAAATTGATAGTTAAAAGCTCGTTTGCGCTTAGTTTATTGGCATATTAAACCACGTATGATTTATGTATTTGATCAGTTTGAAGTTTGGTTTGAGCTCAACTCGATTTGTACAAAACACTGATAAAATATGTGCGGGGGAAAATTTAGATACTCGAGCTCGGCTCATATTCAGCTCAATTAAAATTCAATTAAGTTAACTTGATTAGAATCAAACCAAACTCACACTAATCTTGAAACCCAAGAATAATTTAAACAAACTACAAGACTTGTTCGACTCGACTCGTTTGCTCACTTACTGTCATAGTTATTTGTATTTAAATTAGGAGAAATAAACTGGTTATTGGGTCTTTTTTGGTCATCTTTTCAGTTTTCGTAGCAGAAAAGAAAATACAAAAAAGTTTTATACATCGCTACAAAAGCTTTTCTTTACCGCGATTTGTGTTAAATTGGAGATCTGCTTCCTCTTCAGCGCCGCCGCCTCCGCCGTAGATCCGCTTCTCAGCTACCGCCCCGCCGCCGCAGTCGCTTCAGCTAGGTACTCATATCTTCTTCGCTGGTTACCTTATTGTTTATCCTATTGATATACTTATTTTTTCCTTTTCTCATTCTTGTTTGTTATCATAAGTAAAAATGATGAAAATTTTATGATGCTGAGTAAATTCTATTCATGTTCTGTAATTGCATTCTTTTTAGGATAGATATGAATTGTTTGGTCTAATTTTGCTGTATTTTTATGGTTTTTATCAGCTAAAAGAAGCTAATTTGTAAAAGATATAAGCTTCAGTGGAATAATTTGCCCTAATTGTGATTCTTATGTAAATTGATTTGGTGAAAGAGTTGCTCTGTTATTGGTTTCTAGGTTTGTTTTTTGCTATTGGGAGGGGGGGGGGGGGGGGATTGGATAGTGACGTGTGTGTAACTACTTCCCCCGTCAGATGGAGACGAGGGTTTTGAGAGGCTTGTAAGTCCTAAGCTCCTCTCTCCCTAGCGAGGCGCCTTTTAATGACAAACCCGTGAGGCTCCAGCCAAAGCGGATAATACCTCGTGCAAGGGTGTCTGGTGTGCGAGAAGGCAAGTATGGGTTTTTTTGTTCCAAAATTGTCCTCTTTCTGGGAAGAACAATTAATTTCGAAAATAAGCTGTAAAGTAATTTTAGCTTCCATCTCAAATCACGAAATTATATTCTTGATTTGGTTGCATGGGTTTAACATAAGAAACACTTCTTATTAGGGTTTGAAATGTTTAATGAAGCTGTTTAGCTGTGAAAACAAAGGAAAATAGTAATTGGATCGGAAAATAGTCGCGCACCATTTGCATATAAGAACTCTAGCAACTAATTGACGACTTTGCTAAAACAGTTTTAGATATTTTATGACATCTTGATTGATAACTAGCTTGCATATTCATTACGCGCTTCTGTTTACTTCATTAAACAACATATTATGGTATTTTCGCAATTGATTAATGCTCAAACACTTTCATGATCCTAGGACTCTAAAAAAAAAGAAAGAGATGGACGATGTGATAACGGACCTCCCACCACCATCAAGATTTTTGTTGGAAGATCTCAACAACTTCACACCTCCACCACCTCCTCTGCCATCTCCATTCTTAGTGTTCGCATCTCCAAATACCAACAAATGCTTCACCCCTTCACTTCTCATAATCGCCATGTCATCTCCCTCGCTTCACTTTTTACACCACTTGTCCCCAAAAACTCTTATCGGGACACTTATTCTCCCTGAGATCCCTTTTTCTGGAAATTCCATTGAACCCTCACTTAAAGACAAATCATGCAACATATATGCCTTAAATGAAGATGATAAATTGATTATGATTGCGTTGGTTCAGTTTTCTGTCACTCCCGAGAGATCTCATGCAGTTGCCAAAATGCTGGTTGGTGAAAAGATTGTACCGGATAGGGTTTTGATTTTGGATTCTGTTCAAAGCCGTAATTTTCGTGGCAAGCTTTCTCACGATGAGACAATTGCATTCAAGTTGGAGACTACATTTGAGAGAAAGAATTCGGGTTCTATAGTAAAAGGGTTGGATTACTATCCATCGGGAAGCATGGTAGATGGCTTGGCTGCTGCTCTATTGAGTAGATGTGAATTGAAGAAAATTAAGGGGACTTTGTGTGTTTCATGGCCAGATTTAGGTGTTCCGGTGATGTCTCTGGTTAAGTCTCTGCTGGTGAAGGATGTGTTAACTGGCATCAATTACACTACTGATGGGGATTATGCGGATGAGTATATGAGGTTGAGTCGTAGGAAGGATCGTATTGATTCTGACTTATATACATGATCGATTAGTTTCTGGATACGAGCCCCGCACGAGTATGCAACATTGTCTTTGCTCTTGTTTCTTCTTGTATTTTCGTTCCTTGTTAAGAATGATTCTTAGGTAGTCTGGATATATTATAGTGAACCCCACATAGGTCCCACCAATGGACAAATGTGATTGTCTTGAAACCCAGAGCTCCTATAAATGACCCGTTTTTGGCAATCAACCCCCTCTCCATCACCCCTGTTGTTAACATGCACTTATTTTGATCGACGTTCTATGGTGCTCGCATCAACCTTTATTTAATTGATACTTGTCTTTTTACATGAAGATTAATGTGCAGATGAGATGAAGTATACTGTAGAAATTTTTCTTGTTTATTAAGTTATTGCGCAAAGTGTTTTAGTAAGTTGGGCAATGTCAATAGTTATACAGGTGTTTTTATGTGAGGATGAAGACTCTTTATTAATGATAGTCTAGAGAAGAAAATGTAGCATAGTGGTTTATGTGTTGAACAGATAGTATTCTTGTCCATGAATCAATTGCAGTTCCTGAATTGCATAGAAAAGTTGCACTTGTAACATTACAGGTGTCAATTATGAACAAGAAAATTGATTGCTTCTAACTCAGATTTGGATAATATACTGAAGCTTTCATTCTCAAGACTTGAATATATTCGAATTTTTTTCTATCCAAACCGTTGGCTTGATTTGACATAAACCCGAACTTGAACCTGTATGACTTTCGACCCAAGCCCTAGTCGGCCCAATTTGTCTTCTAATATAGTATGATTGAGTGCAAGTAAAATTTTATGGGAATACGCCCCTCGCTGGTTTTTCAAAGTTCATGAGACTTGAAGTCCAGTGTTATTTGCGTACAATAAACTCTATTACAAACCCAACATACAGTTGATGGTGATTGAGTTGGAACTCAGAGTATTTCAAAAGAACGATACCGTGATTGTCTGTAGTTACAAAGTCCACGAACTCCTAAGAAGGTTCCAAACAGTTTGAGTGTAAGATCAAAGGTGTCAACAATGAACAAGAACATTGATTGCTTCTAAATCACAAAGCCTATTTACAAAACTAGAAGAAAATCTAACTGTCTTTTACCACTTCAACCTAGATCATTAATCCAACGGACTAACTCTTTATTGTTTTCACACATCAAAGTCAACTATTTTTATTGTTGAAAACCTCACACAAGAAGCAAGAACTATCAAGTAGTGGAAAAGTTAAAAGGGGTAAATCATCCATCTCTTTGTTTGCAAGCAAAAAAGAGCACACTTAGGTACACATGTACAACCAATCAAACACAAGGTACAACCCTCCACTTCTTTCTTGACACTTTAGGTTTGTGAAAACTCACCAACCAAGCCAAAAGTTGTTACATCCTCCCTTGACTAATTTTTTTTGTTTTTCAAATTATACTCAAAACATGTGCTAAATCTTACACTTATATAACTCATAGTCACAACCATTTTCTCCACAATCCCTTCTTCTTAAACCTCTCCAAAACTATCAAACAGCCAAAAAATAAAAAATGGCATTCTCTCTTTGCACAAAAAACCTCTTTTTGTACTGCTTAATATTGGCTATTTTCTCTACATTTTCTAGCTTGCATGCAAGTGAACCACCTTTGACATTAGATTACTACAAATCAACATGCCCAAATGTTCTTGATATTGTTAGGAAAGAAATGGAATGTGCAGTTCTCTCTGATCCTCGTAACGCAGCCTTAATTTTGCGGTTGCATTTCCATGATTGCTTTGTTCAGGTCATCTTCTTAAGGATTTTCAAAATATTTTTGTGTTTATTAAGTTTATTACTGAACAAGTGAATCATACTTGGGGCTCCCGGAGTTGCAGGTCCCACTAAATTGTCTCTCTTGTGCATTAGTACATCCGTCTTGCTCCCCAAAATCAAGAATCCTCGCTTAAATGGGCCGTGTCAACATTGTAAACCATAGTTATATAATATGCTCTAGCGATAATCACATGCACATCTTATCACTTACTGAGTTATTACCACGAGCCCCTGAATTTTTACAAATTACTAGGACACCCCTGTTTATTGACAACTCAATAAGTAGGGGTAAAATTATAATTTGCTTTCTTATTGACGGGTTGAAATTGTAAAATATTTTCTTACCGACAGGAGATGTGAAAATTTCTCAAAACTCGGATTATTTTTTCGTGATTAGTGTCTCATGCAGGGGTGTCCACGTAATTTATTCTATGCTGCATAACAGAAGGAAATGAGATTTTAGAAGGTTTTTAAAGAAATTTGATAAAAATGGATGCAGGGTTGTGATGGATCAGTTTTGCTAGACGATACAATAACACTTCGAGGAGAGAAGAAAGCGCCAAACAATAAAAACGCGCTTAAAGGATTCAGAATCATCGATAGAATAAAGAACAAGCTCGAATCGGAGTGCCCTGGAACAGTCTCTTGTGCTGATATTCTCACTGTTGCTGCTAGAGATGCAACTCTTTTGGTACTTCATTATTACATCAAGATATTAATACTTATAGGGGCATTTTTGTCATTTTTTGTTGTTAATATATGTGCAGGTTGGTGGACCGTATTGGGATGTTCCTCTGGGTAGGAAAGACTCAAAGACTGGTGGTTATGAACTCACTGATACAAATCTTCCCACTGCAGATGAGGGGCTTCTTTCCATCATTGCCAAGTTTATTGATCAGGGCCTTTCGGTTACCGATATGGTGGCTCTTTCGGGTAAGGCAGCTTACGACTCCTTAGACATCAATTTTGTGGTAGAAATAAGTGGACCAAGCAGTGAGGATGATGTCAGGTCGATAACACGAACCATAATTATGTTAACGGAGCATAATTTTGTGGTCGTTTAGCATGGAGCATCGTATAAGATTCTTTTAAGACCAGGAATAGGTTCGGCTTATGCCACATCGACAGTGATATGCAACATATACTAATGTTGAACATGAGTACATTAGTGTGTTGACTTTTAGGTCCGCACAACAAATTTTCGAACACCGTGCAGACAAGTTTTTAAGTGTAGAACTTAGAAGGTTCCGAGACCTCAAATCCTTGGTGATCGCCACCTCACATGTGAACACGCACATGGGAGAATTGAGATCATCCCGAGACTTGAAGTCCCAAGACCTCCCAAGAATCATCTAGCTTTTAAGCTTTTAAGGGGTTACATCCAGATTTAACTAGATCTATCCCCAATCAAGTCTCACCAGAATCCTGTTCAAATGGATCCTTCAGCACAATGTGTTATCTATTTGTATCGGGAAGTCTAGGGTTACCGTAACTACTGAATGACTAAAATACCACAATAAGTCTCATAAATTTTCAAGTCAACTCTACTCTAACCAATATCCAGCTAAAACAGTTTTTACAATACAATGTGTTATCTATTTATATCGGGAAGTCTAGGGCTACAATGACTGCAGTAAAATGACTAAAATACCCTTATACTAACGTATACTTACTTTTTGCTATTTGATTCCAATACTCCATCACATATTGCATATTGTCTTGTAAGAAAACTGTGAAACTAACTATAATTTTGGTGAAAAAATTTATTGCAGGGGCTCATACAATCGGCATGGCACGATGCGTGAACTTCAGGAAAAGAATATACGGAGATTTCGTGGCGACTTCAGGGATTACTAATCCACTCTCTCAGCAGTATCTGAGCAAGTTGAAATCAGTTTGCCCACCTCTTAAAGGATCAGACAACAATGAATCAGCAATGGACTATGTTTCGCCTAATTTATTCGACAACTCATATTACCAAATCCTGTTAAGAGGAGAGGGACTGATAAATTCGGACCAGGAACTGTATTCAAGTGTTTTAGCCATTGAAACTAAAAAACTTGTCGCGAAATATGCTGAAAATCTCGTTGCATTCTTTGAGCAGTTCTCGGAATCTATGGTGAAACTCGGAAATATAACGAATCGTGATACTTATGTTAATGGAGAAGTTAGGAAAAATTGCAGGTTTGTTAATACATGAGGAGTTCTGTATTTGGTGAAAGTTTTACTAAGGTTGTGTTCAAGCAAGTTGAGACTTGAAATACAAGTCTTTTATTTGATTCATTTTGTATTGGTGAGAAATGTTTCTTTATTTACAACTACTTATGAAAAAATAATTATGTTTTAAGGGTCTATATTTTGTTGTGATTTTTAAATTCAACCTAGCTTATCTTAGTCTTGCCAAACTCACCAACTTGCTATGTGCTAAATAATTCTTCAGATCGTTTATTTCAAAATGGCATCATTTTGTATTTTATATTACATATGCAAAACGGATGTATATACTTTATGTGAAGTATATATTTCTCATTTGTTTGGTCCTTAGATTTAAGTGTACAAAAAGTAATAGATAGTACCGATCGATACATATATATATATGCACAATCCAATGATAATATCGACTCCATCATGCAAGATATCAACCTTGATAATAGTGGGCATCTCAAATGTTATTTCCAATAGTAAACTTTTCACCTATTTTCCTGTAAACATACGCTTTTGGGATATGATCTAATTATGGATTGCAGTATAATTATCAAAAACTTTTTGCAAAGACAAATTTAAGTCTGACAATAAAATTATGTTTAGATTTTTTTTATATTTAACTAATTAATGCAATATTTTTCTTTATAATCTATCAACTAGTGAAAATTCATGTTATTTATATTTTTTACAATTTCAACCTCGTTGCGGAAAATGTATATAATGTTTTACTAAGCACGCATTTGATAATTGATGCATTTCATAAAGCTAAATATATGGAATACAAAATAAAACATCAGATTTAGAATGGGTTTATTGCAATTTACCTCCCTGTGAAATTCGTATATAACAACAAAACTCCCTGTGAATAAAAAAAAAAGCAATTTACCTCCCTGTGTTTTCCAGAATGAAGCAAAAACACTCCCCACGCGCCTCCCCGCAGATTTTACACTTTAAAGCCATGGAAGAAAATCTTTTCTTTTGGTGTAGGAGGCGTCTAGGTTGCTGAATAAGAAAGGGGAGACCAAATATATAAAAGGTAATTAGGGTTTTTTAAAGTTAGTAAAAAGGGCAAAATGGACTTTAAACAATGAAAAACAGCATGCAAAGTCTCGATTTTGGCGTGTGGCGCGCGTAGGGAGTGTTTTTGCTTCATTCTATAAAACACAGGGAGGTAAATTGCAATAAACCCGATTTAGAATTGAACAACTAATTAATGGAAATTTTCAAAAAGACAAGCGCGCGCGCACACACATATTTATATATATATATAGATGATCAATTAGAAAGCAAAGGCTATGTTTGTTTGTGTTTCCTAATCCATATTTTCATTTTCAAATAATCCATATTTTCATTTTCAATCTCATTTGAAAATGAAAATACAGACTTTACACCATTCTCATCTGAAAATACACTTATTTTCATTTTAACTTTCACATTCTCCAATAACTACATTTCACTTTATCAAATCACACCCACATTTTTATTTCTCTCACATCTTCTTCTAAAAATCCACATTTTCGGCAACAATTGTGAAGCTATAGTGGAATAAAATACATGGTTTTAACCTTCATAGGCATGTGCACATTTTAAGATCCATTTTGAATGCCCTTTTTGGAATCGATTTTTATCATTTTTACTTATAAATATATTTAATCAATATATTATTACCTATTATTTTATATATATTATTCACATAATCATTACTTTTACTAACTCAATCATTTCATACAACATCAATTCATCAATTCCAACAAATTTCAGAAACACAACCAAACATGCCTGTATTTTCACACGAAAATCAAAAAACTCATTCTCCCATATATTTTAAAAAATGACGGTTGAAAATGAAATGAAAACACATTCAAACATAGCCAAAGTGTTCCCTATCCTCCAAAACATGTAGGCATTGAAACAGGAGTCCCATAAAGCTAATAAGCAATGGCGGGAAAACATAAAAGTAGTTAGATTTAGCCATCATATCCACTGCTTCCCGTCGCGAAGATGAAAGGCTTCGATTTGGTTCGTTCTTTTAAATTCACACGTCCTGAACGAAATGTCGAAGCCTATGACACAACTTTCATCGATAACGCTGCTCTCGAAATCTTTCAATACTCGATCCACGTCTGAAATTGTAGTGGCGTATGTGGTTTTTAATGAGGTGAAAGGGAGAGACATTGTTTTTTACACTCAGATTTGTGGAACAAGAGTTGATGATATATGGAATGTAGTCTGAGCTTTTGTACTTATATCAGATATGAATATAGTGCAAATATCATCTAGATATGTATTAGATACATTCCTGACTTGTCGGAAATTAGAAAAAAATGTGTTTTGAATAGTAAGTTTGATACGAAATTTGAAATATTCAGAGGTGGTGGATTCGTTCGTGGTATTATTTAATATATTGTAAAATATTTGGGCCCGGATAGAAAATGTTCAATTTTTTGGGGTTTTGTTAAAGTTGCGAGATAGAACTTAATTAAGCAAAAAATAAATTGAAAGAAAATGTGATTATTTGCAAATGTTGATTTGAACCAACCAGTGTGTTTATTTTAGGCACTCTTATATACAATTCTTCTTTTGGTTTTTTGTGTTTTAATTTGATTAAATCTAATTATTAATCAATTTTTTATAATTGCTTGGAAAATATTTGTCACTAAATTGAATATATACATTGTCACTAAAGATGACCTACAATGAAGACTTTTGTTGTCATTATATAATCCAAAAATTATTAATTTATAAACTCTATAATTAGTAAATATTAATAGAGATTAATCTTATAGTGACGACTCTAAAATTTTAATGACAAACACAAACTTAAGTAGTGATAGTTAAAGTTGTCACAATTATTAATGATCTTTAGTGATAAGACTTATTTTCGTAACTGAAATATTGTATTTTAGTGACGATATTTATGTGTAACTAAAGCACTATGTTCCAATGACAATCTTTATGTGTAACTAAAACACTGAGCTATAGTGACGATATATATGTGCAACTACAACATTGAGCTCTAGTGACGACATTTATGCGCAACTACAAGCTCAGTTTCACTGACAAAATTTACGTGACACTAAAACACCGAGTTATAGTGACGACATTTATGTGCCACTAAAACACTGAGTTTATAGTGACGATATTTATGTGCCACTAAAACACTGAGTTTATAGTGACGACTTATAGTAGTTGTGACTAAAGCTTTTAGCCACAGCACTTATAGTAACAACCCAGTGACGACCTCTAATGTTGTCACTAGTTAGTTTTAGTGACAACTGTACTATATATAGTGACAAAGTCTATCGTGACAAAAAATCATAATTTTTGTAGTGGCTCTTAGGGGTGTGCATAAACCCGCACAAACCGACTCGAACCGCCCGAAAACTGCCGGTTTGAAATTATTAAAAAATTGTGATGGGTGAAAAAATTGCAACCCGCCACTTTCGGGTCGGGTGGTGGGTTTAATAATTGTAACCCGCCACCCGATCGACCGCTAATTGTATATGTTATAAGTGTGTGTATATATATATATATTTATAGAGTAACCCCTAAACTCTTAAAACTATATATGCATATATATAAACTCTAATACGAATAGTTTTATTCATATTTATGTAAAACACTTTATTTTTAATTTGAGTAAACAAGAACATTTATTTTTACTTGATTAGTTGATTTGAACAAAGATGTAGATGTTTACTTTTATGATAAAGTTATAAAATAATTTTATTTTATTAATATTTTAGAGTTTACAAATCATAATAAATATGATTTTTATTTAATAACAGCAGTTATTTTTGTATTTATCACCAACTCAATTTTTTTAATTAAATGTACAAGTATGTTATTTAGTTTCTTATTTACTAGTTGAAACTAAAAGTAACATAATTATAATTCGATAACCCGCCAAACCGCCCGCTAAATAGATTAAAACCGACCGACCCGAACTGCTTGGTTTGAAAAGATAATTATGCGATTTTGGTTTGTTATGTTGTCAACTCGCATATATCGAGTCGGGTTGAATTTTTCCATAAAACCACCCGAACCCGACCGTGTACACCCCTAGCTCTTACAATGCAAAGGAGGAAAATTTGTGGTGGAATTACCTTTGAAGACTTTTAAGCTTATAAACAATGAATTAATAACGTGCTTAATATTACATTTTTATTTACATAAATAACTTAACGAGCCAAATTTAAAATTTTAATTAATTGTATTCTCGGTGTATCACATCTTAAAATTCATACATCACAGGTGATAAGACTAGAATTAGTGCTCAATTTACTTATATTGTACAACAATAACAAGATCCAGTAGTTTACCATACAAGTACGACTATGGCAACGATTCTTAGTCATGGATGCACGCTAAACGTATATAATAATATTTATTTAAATATTATTTAATAAAACAACTAAAATATCATTCATAAAACAACTAAATTTTTAGATTGAACAAAATTCTCCTCATTTAACAGCATTCCTACACACCAGACACAAGTGGCGGATCTACCCTTTGCCAAGGGGGGCAGTGCCCCCACTGAAAATTTCATTTTCCCCCTTAATATAAACATATTTACAAATTTTAACTTTTTAATTACATTAGTGCCCCCCTCAAATTATTAAGTGCCCCCCTCAATTTTGAAAGTATTAAATGCCCCCCCCCCCCCTTAATTTTGAAAAATTATTTTTTTACCTTATAAAATTTTTTATATTTGAATTTCGCCCTCCCTCAAGATTGAAAAATATCACGTTTTCTCCCTTTACTTGAAGTTCACCCCTCAAAACCCAAAATTCTGGCTATAACAAAAAAGGTATAAAAATATAAATTATGTCAAAAGTTGTAATTGGACCTAATTAGTTATTATATTTGCCCCCATAAATATACCGTACCGCACCGCGGGGGGCAAGCCCCCCGCACCCCCCTCCGTAAAATACCTAGTGCCCCCACTGAGCCCAGATTCTGGATCCGCCACTGCACACATTTGAACTCGTACTACTACAAGAAAATTGATATAGCCAATAATCATTTTTTTGTAATGTGCTGACAAAATAAACATACATGCATTTGATCCTTTATAGAGCAATGCATTACCTAATCTCCAAAACAAGTACACATTAGACATCGATTCTGAGAAACTTAGTTGTGTTTAACTTCGACTTCATTAAAAATCTCTTCTTTCGTCTTCTGAGGCTCGAAGATTTTGAAAGCTAATTCAGATGCTCCACAATAGGCAAGGACCAGATCATTTCTGATTAGAGCAGCCATTTCTCCTAATTCCACACCATTCCTACACCAAACGTCGTACTCTTTCTCAATCCTCACGACGTTCTGTTTAATTCCTATCCCGACAAATGTGGGTTAAGGTGAACTCAGAAAGTCAATAAGCGACATTGGCAGAGAATCGAAGTGATAAGAAGGACAACTCAAAAGTTCAAAGGGCACCATTTTCACAACGAGACAATGCTTCCCATCGTAAAGATATATATTCGCTATTTTGGTTTCGTTTAAGTGATTAGGCTTCGTTAACTCGATTTCTAGGCCTATAACACAGCTTCCATTGATAATGCTAGATCTGAAATCATTCGAAATACGATCCACCTCTGGAACTGTTGAGGGATACATGAACTTAATCGAGTTGGCGCCAAATGTTAAGAAATAGAAAAATAGTTTCCTTTATTTAGTAAAAGTGTATTTGTGAATAGCACTTTCTCTTATTTATTTTTCTTTATATTCCTAACAGCTAGTTAGGTGGGTGTGTGAGTGAGGATATAAATACCCTCTTCCAGCTTTCTTCTGGTGGTATCAAATCAGAAGGTAAATTCAGTTTATTCAATAAAGAAATTTCTTATGTCTTCTCTCCAAGAAATCATGTTCTTTACATGGCACCAGAGCAAGGTTTGATTTCTCCTTCCCGATTCAATCGATTGAATCTTTGTTTTTTGGTTTATCCGGCTGAATATTACTCTCCATTCAATTGTTGTTCAAATTCTTCAGATTGATTTTTCTTTCGATTGAATCTCTTCTGATTGTTTTTTTCCTTCGATTCAATCATTTTTTTCGATTTTTTCGATCATATCTTGGGGATTATCTTCCGCGCGCACTCTTTCTTCATAATATGGCAGAAATCACAGATCCTTCAACAAAGAATTCTGGTAAAGCACAATCTACGGCGCCTGTTATTGATCTTCAAGATCTGATGTATGTACATCCATCGGATACGCCGAATCTTGATCTTGTGACTGAAATTTTGAAAGGATCGGAGAATTATAAGGTTTGGAGCCGTGAGATGTTAGTTGCTCTTGAGGCTAAAAATAAGATAGGTTTTATTGATGGTAGTTGCAAACAGCCAGAGGATAATTCTCCCCTTTTACCTTACTGGAAACGGTGTAATGCGTTAGTAAAATCATGGATACATCGTTCAATTTCAAGAAATTTGATTCATGGCGTAGTTTATACCGATTCTGCATGTTTGATATGGAATGGCCTGAAAGAGCGGTTTGATCGAGTGAATGGTGCTAGATTGTACTCATTATACCGACAGATTAACACAATTACACAAGGAACTAGCACAGTGACAGAGTACTACTCTACAATTAGGTATCTATGGGATGAGTACGAGTCTTTGATTCCCTCACCTTCAACCATTGTTTCTAAGGAGTACATGGATTTCTGCACTCAATTGAAGATGATGCAGTTTTGAATGGGATTAAACGAATGCTACAATAATATCAGATCACAAATCCTCATGATGTCTCCTCTACCCACTCACACCCAAGTATACTCTATGGTTAGCAATGAAGAGGCTCAAAGAGGAATCAATACTCAATCAGTGAATTTGGACTCCACTATTGCATTCATGAGCAATTCTCAGAAATCAAACAACAATCAAAGTGGAGTAACTTGTGACCACTGCCATTTTACTGGTCATACAAGGGAGAAGTGTTTTAAGCTTGTTGGATATCCCCCTAATTGGGGCAGAGGTGCTGGTAGGAGAGGTGGTAGAAGGGGAGGAGGCAGAACCAATATTGGGGGAAGGTTTTTTACTAACACCCAAGCTAATTCTGTTTGTGGTTCACAAGATGTTGTTTCTGCAGGAACAAGTGTTCCAGCTGAAGAAGTTTCTACTCACCAGTCACCAATATTCACAAACCAACAGTACCACCAGATACTCCAGTTGCTTGGAACTGTTTCTAATGATAAATCCTCAAGTGTGATTAATAGCAATGGAGCAGAGGCTAATTTGGCAGGTATATCTTGTAACTTTTCCTCTGTTCATGATGATTTGGATATGAATTTATGGATCATAGATACTGGGGCAAATCAACATATGTTAGCAAATCATGAAATGATAAATAAGTCTTTTAAGACTTGCACTTCTTCTAGTTCTGTTAAAATGCCTAATGGTGGTTTTAGCTATGTTACTCACACTGGAAATATTATGTTAGAAACAGGTCTATTACTTAAAGATGTGCTTTATGTCCCTGATTTTAAGCACAATCTCTTGTCTGTATCAAAACTAACAAGTGATAACCATGTATGTGTAAGTTTTTATCCTACTTTTTGTTTGATACAGGAAACATGGAATGGCAAGATCAAGGGGATTGGTAGATTGAAGCATGGATTATTCTACCTACAACCAGTCCCCACTGATCATTTAGTTTTGCCTTTTTCCACTTCAAAACCAGTTTGTAATACTGTTTCTGATATTCATGCTTTTAATTCAGTTGTAAAAAATAAAGCTAGCTTGTGGCATAAGAGATTTGGCCACATGTCATTTAGTAGATTCAGGTTTCTACCTGATCTTAATATTCAGATTGATAAAGACAATGTATACTGCGATGTTTGTCATCTTGCTAAACAGCCTAGAACTGTTTTTCCTCAAAAGCATGATACTAGTAATGATATTTTTGATCTTATACATGTTGATATATGGGGGCCTTATAGAGAACAAACTTATAACCAAGAGTCCTATTTCTTGACTATTGTAGATGATTTTTCTAGGGCTACTTGGGTCTTCCTTATGAAATATAAATCAGAGGTATTAGAAAACTTAAAGAAATTCTTTATCTATGTGGCTACCCAATTTTCTGTTAAAATCAAGACTATAAGGACTGACAATGCTTGGGAGTTTTTTAGTAAAGAATGTAATAATATTTTTAGTTCTCTTGGGATCATACATCAAAGCTCATGTGTTTACACACCTCAACAAAATGGGGTGGTTGAAAGAAAACATAGACATATTTTGGATGTTGCTAGATCTCTTAAGTTTCTTTCACATGTTCCAATGAAGTTTTGGGGTGATTGTGTGCTTACTGCAGTGTATTTAATTAATAGAACACCAACACCCTTACTAAAAGGAAAGACTCCTTTCTTAGTTCTTCATAAAAAGAAACCTGTTTTTTCACACCTTAAAGTTTTTGGATGCCTTTGTTTTGCTAAAGTCATACCTCAGCTGGATAAATTCCAGCATAGATCTAAGCCCTGTGTGTTTATGGGGTATGCTGTTGCTCAGAAAGGATATAAACTCCTTGATCTTAATACTAACACCTTTCTTGTTTCCAGAGATGTAGTGTTTTATGAGCATATTTTTCCATTTGCCATAACCAATGGTGAATCAAATAGACAAGATTTTCCTATTCAGAATGATAGATTGTATTATGATGAGTTTGTGTTACCTTATATATCTTCATCTCATAATCAGAATGGTCAATTTCAGCAGAATAATCATAATTCCTTTAGTGATTATTCTGATATGTATGAAGACCATCTTCATAATAATGATTCTCCAGTTGATAATGGTATTACAACTCATGATGTTTCTCATGATTCTTCTATTGCTCTTAGAAGATCTCAGAGAGTAAGTAAACCACCATATTGGGTAAAGGATTATGTTACACCTATTTCAGATTCTGAATGTGCTAATTCTATTGTTTATCCTTTGTCTGACTTTGTCCAGTATGACTCTATTAGTCCTAAGTACAGGGCTTTCCTTACTTCTCTTTCTCATGATTACATACCTAAGAATTATAATGAAGCCAAACAAGATACAAAGTGGCAACATGCTATGGAAATAGAGATACAAGCTCTTGAATTGAATAATACTTGGAAGATTGTTAATTTACCTTCTAATAAGCAACCTATTGGTTGTAGGTGGGTTTATAGTATTAAGTACAAATCTGATGGTACTATGGAAAGGTACAAATCTAGGTTAGTGGCTAAGGGATATACACAATTAGAAGGTATTGATTACATAGAGACCTTTTCTCCTGTTGCTAAACATGTCACTGTTAGAGTAGTTCTTTCTCTTGCAGCTATGAAATCTTGGCCACTTTACCAAATGGATGTCACAAATGCATTTCTCCAAGGAGAATTGAATGAGGAGGTCTATATGACCATTCCACCAGGTTTTGATAAAGGTAAATTGGGCACACCTAAGGTATGTAAACTTCTCAAATCCCTATATGGTTTAAAGCAGGCTTCCAGACAATGGAACCATAAGTTTACATGTGCAATGAATGATCATGGATTTGTCCAATCAAAGAATGACTACTCTCTGTTTGTCAAATCCAGGGGAGTAGTTTAGTTGTCTTACTTGTTTATGTGGATGATATAATTATTACTGGAAATGATCATGATCTTATTAGTGAATGTAAATCATATTTGAATAATACTTTTCATATGAAGGATTTAGGAGAGCTTAAGTATTTTCTTGGCATTGAAATTGCTAGATCAAATAAAGGTATCTTTATGAATCAGAGAAAGTATGCCTTGGAGTTATTGGCTGAATCTGGAATGCTTGGATGTAAGCCTTTAGGTATTCCCATGGAACAAAATGTTAAATTTTCTGATTTGGATAAGAATGACCCTGTGATTGACAACATTTCTGAGTATCAAAAAATAGTAGGAAAGTTGATTTATTTGTGCTTAACTAGGCCTGATCTTTGTTATTCGGTTCAAGTACTCAGGCAGTTTATGCATAATCCAAAAAAATCTCACCTGGATGCAATGTATAGAGTTTTAAGATATATCAAAGGTAAACCAGGTTTAGGCTTACTTATGTCTGCCATGAATAACTTTGAATTATTTGCCTTTTGTGACTCAGATTGGGCATCTTGCCCGATGACAAGAAAATCCTTGACTGGCTATGCTGTTAAATTTGGCAATTCTTTGGTTTCATGGAAAGTAAAAAAGCAAAATACTGTTTCTAGAAGCTCAGCTGAAGCAGAGTACAGAGCCTTGGGTACCGTCACTTGTGAAGTGTTATGGTTGCTAAGTCTTTTGAAGGATTTAAATATTGATGTAGCTCTTCCAGTGCAAGTGAGTACAGACAGCAAGTCAGCCATCCAATTGGCAGCTAATCCTGTGTATCATGAAAGGTCCAAACATATAGAAGTTGACTGCCATTTCATTAGAGAGAAAATTCAAAGAGGAATGATCATGACACATTTTCTGACTTCTTGTGAACAACCAGCCGATGTTTTGACTAAAGCTTTGGGAAAGTCTCAATTTGATTATCTATTGGGCAAGCTTGGTGTCCTTAACATCTATGGACCTCAACCATGAGGGGGAGTGTTAAGAAATAGAAAAATAGTTTCCTTTATTTAGTAAAAGTGTATTTGTGAATAGCACTTTCTCTTATTTATTTTTCTTTATATTCCTAACAGCTAGTTAGGTGGGTGTGTGAGTGAGGATATAAATACCCTCTTCCAGCTTTCTTCTGGTGGTATCAAATCAGAATGTAAATTCAGTTTATTCAATAAAGAAATTTCTTATGTCTTCTCTCCAAGAAATCATGTTCTTTACACCAAAGTCTTTGTTGACAGACATTTGTGAGAGTAATTGAATGGATATTATAAGTGTAGTTTGAGGTTTATAATTTCTTGATGAGAATGTCACGTATTTATAGATAGAGCTTTTGGGTTGAGAGTGCTGCAAAATGAAGTAATGAAGAGAATTTGAAGTGATTTTTGACGAATTTTGAAGGTTTTCATTGAGAATTTAGTAGTTTGAGGTTATCAGTTTTAAAGATTATATCTGAGCTTGGTTTCATTGCTAATCAAAGCGGAATATGAGTAGAGTTCGATTAACTTGATTTGATTTTTTCTTATTTTTTTGGGAAGAATAATCGATTTTATATATTATTCAAACGAAAGTTTACAATGTCTGGAACAATACAATTCATATCGACTCAAACAATGTAGTAAAAACATCTAAACACCAACTATCAAGTTTCTTAAAGATAACAAATTTTAAAAAATCACAAACGAACACAAGAAAATTCTTGTGCAACTCTTATTCAAAGAGATACGAAATTCTCATTCGAGAGAGAAAGTAAACTCTCATGCTAGAGAGAAAATAAAATACTAAACAAAAAATCTAAAACGCTATTAAAAACTTATGTATCACCCGTTTTTATCTTCATCAGATTTGTCTATGTCTCGTTAGATTCATATCCATTTTGTCATATTTGAAGATGTGATGTACAATTTGATTAAGGATGCTCCAACCCAACCCGCCGACGATGGTGGTGGTAACAGTGGTGAAGTAGACGATTGCTTCACCAAACCATCGCCGACAGAGGAGAAAAAAGAAAAAAAGAGGCTAGAGTTTAGAAAGAGACGAGGAGTGAAAACTTTTTCCCGATTAACTTGATTTTCTTTACATATATTTTATTATTATTTTAATTAATTGACTTGAGCTCGGAAAAAGTTTTAAACCTTGTCCAACATAAAAATATGTTTAATTTTATTCGTTATGTTAAACTAATCAAAGCTAAAACGAGCTTTTAATGCGATATCTCGAGTATCGAGTATTACTTGATTTATTTTTTGTTCCTAGTTGGTAGCCATGTCTCATTTTTACATAGTTCATAGATATTATTATAAATTAATAAATATGGAGGATTATTGGTGCAAGTTTATCCAATTTTATAAAAAAAAATAAAATTATGAAATACTTAAGTTGAAAAAACTGAACATAAAATTCATTAAAGTCAAATAATTTGCGGACGCATCAAATAAAACTTGATTAGTTTTATTTGAAAATACAAAATCAAATTAAGTTCATAAAATAGAAATTACCATAAAAGTCCCTCCCCTTCAGCAAACTAATATTCTTCCCCAATTCATAGGGTTGCCCCCCTATAGATCTGCAGAAAGTTCAAAATCAAATGTAAATAATTAAGAAAACCCTAAATCCAATTTCATCTAATTAGTTGCCTTTCATTCTTTGAAGGTACATTTTAATGCCTTCTGTTTTTTCTGATTAATTTTCTCTATGTTTTATGTTCTTGTTCCTCTCAAGATCCCATTTTTTTAATCTTTTTCTTCTCTGGTTAATTTTTCCTATAAAAAAAATGGGCTATTCTCAGTGAAATTTACCTCGATTTATTTAGTGTGTGTATATATATATATCGAATAGGGTTGAAGACTTGGATTTAACCTGGATTGATCAATTAGGTTGGTGAGGAAGTGAGAAAATCTGGAGAAATTGGATTAATTATATATAATTAATCCAATTTCTCCAGATTTTCTCACTTCCTCACCAACCTAATTGATATATATATATATACATATATATATATATACATATGTATCGAATAGGGTTTGAAGACTTGGATTTAACCTGGATTGATCAATTAGGTTGGTGAGGAAGTTGAGAAATCTGGAGAAATTGGATTAATAATATATATATATATATATATATATATGCATATGTATGTGTATATGTGTACTTTAATCATTTCAAAAGCTAATCTCTTTGTAAAATAAATTTTGCTTTCTTTTGCTCACAAAATTGGAGTCTCTGTTGGGGGGCATTATATATTTGTTTAATTCTCCCTGTTTATTTGTCAATTATTGAAGGATTAAGAGAAATATTTCATGGGTTTTGTTCAATATTTATTTTGTCTGCATATTTGTGATCATCATGCTCAAATAATTATGTTAGTTTTATAGAAATATTTGTTGATTGTGTTTATGTACTGCTTAATAGGATTTTGAGCTGGAGATTTAAATGGAAAATGATTCTGAGCTTGATTTGATTAGTGAACTGCCTCAAAGCATTATAGAAGCCATACTCTCGAAGCTTCCGATTCGCGATGCTGTAAGAACGAGCGTTTTATCAACCAGGTGGAGGTATAAATGGTCCTCCTTGACTCATCTCGTGTTCGATGACAGAAGTGAAACTAATGACAAAACAATAGTTCAGAACAGAATCGTAAATTTTATCACGCGTTTCTTGTTTCTTCATGATGGGCCGATTCACAAATTCTCTCTATCTAGCTCGTATTTACAAAGCTCTCCTGATATTGATCAATGGCTACTCTTTATTTCAAGAAAGAATGTCAAAGAGTTGGTTCTTGAATTAGGAGAAGGCGAGTGGTTTAGGGCGCCCTCGTGTGTTTTCTCTTGTAAGAATTTAATTCGCTTAGAGCTCGTTCGTTGTGAATTGGACCCTCCGGTAAACTTTAAAGGTTTTTTGTACTTGAAATATCTTAGTCTTCAGCAAGTTTTGATTCCTCCTGATGATATTGAATGTCTCATCTCAAGCTGCCCTTTACTTGAGAGTCTCACTTTGTCGTATTTTGATAGCTTAGAGCTAACTGTTCGTGCTCCGAATCTTAAGTACTTGGTTTTGGAAGGTGAATTTAAGGATTTATGTCTTGAAAACACCCCGCTTTTGGTTGCTATATCTGTTGCTATGTATATGACCGATGACATAGCGGAGCACTTTGAACAAAGCTCGAGCTGCAATTTTGACAAGTTTCTTGGCGGTGTTCCCAAGCTCGAGAGGCTCGTTGGGCATATATATTTTACAAAGGTAAATGCATCTTATGTTTCATTGATCAATTAAATTTTAGGGGGGAAATTAGGAATAATTACATGTGCACCCCTCACTTATTGTGTAATTACCAGCCTCATGAGATTCTGCAAATTATTGGCACGTTCCCTGTCAAGTGGTGAAATTGGTGAAATTGTAATCTGCTTTTACTGACAGAGAGTGAAATTGTTGGAGTGAGATTGTAATTTGCTAATTTTCGAACTTTGGGGTGTTCTTCGTTATAAGATCTCACACAGGGGATGCAGGGTGTCTGTAATTCACCCAAACAATTATATAGTTTTTGTGTTTTTTCAGTATGAACTTATGAATCCCTCTGGTTTCAGTATTTGAGTATAGGTAACGGCCAAGGACGAGATTCCATTACTTATCACCATTTAAAGTCTATTGAGTTATATCAAGTTAGCTTTGATGACATGAAAGAAGTTCTGGTTGTGCTTCAGCTGATTGTGAGCTCCCCTAATTTGAAAGAGCTGCAAATCTCTGTGAGTTGGCCTCAAAATGTCAAATTTTCTTATTATTATTGTCTTTCTAGGTGCTTTCAGTTTATTAATATCCCTCTAATTTCTATAGGGCTCCTCCAATACATCTAGTGCTGTACGAGGTCCTGATTTGCAATTTTGGGAGGAAAAATTCTCTCTCGATTGCAGGCTACGCCAGTTGAAAACCGTGAAGTTGACCGACGTGTCTGGTGTGCCACATGAAATGAAATTTATCAAGTATCTGCTTCAACATTCACCTTGTCTTGAAAAAATGAGTATTACGCCAAGTGTTTATGTGACTGAGGGAAGATTGAATATGTTAATAGAGTTGGTGAGCTTTCGAAGGGCTTCTCCACAAGCATCAATCGTTTTTATTCATGAACCGGTATGATATGTGCTGCAAATTATACATAAAAGTTTCATTTTTATCGACGTTGTCCATTTCTTTTCAAGTTTTAGTTATACGAAGTTCGTTTTATACTATATACATTGTACAGAATGCAATTTGCAATTGATTGAAAGAGTAGTGTGAAGCTACCAATTCACTGTTTTCTTCATGTACTGCAATGGCAGTGATATATTGTTACTGGTTGAGGAGCTATCGTGTCTCCAAATTCCAGTATAATGACAATAATTTGTATACGATCTGTGATATAGATAATTATGACCATTGGTAGACTTAAGAGTCCTCGAAACTCCCCAAACATAACTTAAGTCACATAGAGCAGAAACGATGGGGGAGCATGAGAGTGTCAAAATCTAAAAATAGTCAAGAGTGGGAGCGTCTTAGAGCGTGTAGTAATAAAATAAAAATATGAAATAGTTATTATACATTATTGCACCAAATTATATTTTGGAATTGCTTTACATATATGTTGTAGTTAATATAATCAGTTTTTTACACTCGTCTTTCTTAAAAGGGTGAAAAAAAATATAGGTATGATAAAATGAAAAGGATTAATGTTATTAAAAGAATCATAATTGTTTAAAACTAAACGTTACAGTTTCCAATTTTGCAATTGCTACAAAATTTATATATGTTGTTTTATTCTTCTTGCTTAATAGGAATAATTTCTTGCTCATTTTTTCTGGTAATATAATTTTTCATTAAATGTACATGTAAGTATAAGTTGATAGCGAAGTATCCTTGTTATTTCTTAAAGTGTGATCTATGATATTTTTTGTGCGAGATTTAAGAATTTTAAGAGGGTAATAAAGTGAAACTCCCGTTCTTATATCGCTAGAACAAACTCGAAGCGCTAGAGCGTCGATCATTTGCGGGGGATAATGTGATCTAGAACATAACACCTTACTGGTTAGAGTCAAGGACAATTCCTAAGCTAGGTATTGGCAGTTGGCTAACTTCTTTATTTCTTTTTCTGATGTTTTCTTACTTCTCACAACCTGAGGTATAATAAGATGGGTAAAATTGCAATATTAGTCTCACATGAAAGGTCCCGTTGTAGTTTTATTCTCATTATTTACAAACTTGCAAAATTAGGATCATAGGACGCATTTTTTGCATTTTTAGTCACAGCCGTTGGAAAATAGACGAAAACCGTTGGTTTGGTCAAGTTTCTTGCACACGACGACGGCTTCATTTGCCTAAAATTTTCCAATTTATCCTCCTCAATGGATGAGGCCGTAATTGGCAAAAGGAAAGAATTATGGGGCACTACTTTTACAATTTTGGAAATAATGAGACTTAAATTATACTAATGCCCTATTTTATAAGACCCCATAGTTCAATTTTTCCTAATAAGATGTAACCATAAAACACCTAAAAAACCCTTCCATTCAATATTAAGAACTAAGAACATTATTATTACAACCTCAACCTGAAGACCAACCCCATAAAATTCTCACTCAGAAAAGAAAAGAACTGATCTGTACAGTAAATACCCTTTCCAACATATTGTTTCACATAACTCTCTTGTATAGCTGTAAAATATAGGGAAAATTACACATAGATCCCCTCACTTACTGTGTAATTACCAAAATCCCCCCTTATTTATTGAAAATTACATAAAGTCCCCCTCATGTTATGGCATTCTTACAACTACGCCCTTTGTGTATTTAAAAGTTCTTATAATTTTACCTATGTAACCTTACAAATAAGCCCCTTGAGGGGGGGTGTTGGTAGTTTTCAATAAGTGAGAGGAGTTTCTGGTAACCACACGAGGGGTAGGTGTGTGATTTTCCCTAAAATTTATGCTTTTATACTATCCACATTCTTTTCCATCTTCTCCATTTGCAACAATGAATCATCACCTGGGGCCTGAGAGTTCCATTGCTTGGACAAGCAATAAAGAGTCATCAGTAAGATCAGAGTATCTCTCTGAAGAGGAGAACTCATTTGCTCTACACCTCGTCGACTCGGCTCTTTGCGAAGCTTCCCATTTTTCGGCGAGCCCATCTCCTTCAAGCATTCGAACGACTTCAGACATTTTCGGCCTATGGATGGGTTGGTATTGGGTGCACAACAAAGCTACTCGTACCATTTCCTCGAGCTCAATCCGATCATAGTTGTTCTTAAGATCCTTGTCAACTAGTAAGTCAAGTTTCTTCTCTTGATGAATTTTCTTCACCTGAAAATATTATTTCCTTCATGTTATTCAAAAAAAGGAAATAAAAGTTGATATGGGTAATTTACTTTTAATGACCAAAGTAACCCTGACACTTGAGGGTCCGCGCATTTTAACGCCCGCTAACCCGGTTTCATGACCGTAGATCAATCAGACCTGGCATAACCAGATCATGCCATGTGTCGATGATTTGAACTTACACGGTATAATATGTAAGAAACCTATAAATACCGTATTTCTGAGTTACGTGATTTATAGTTCTACTCCTTACTTGGATCATAAACGACCTATTGTCTTACTGACACTTGGCCATCGGAAGGTCCACGCTGGAAAAAAAACCACAGCTTGGCCTTAAAGAGAGTTTTTTTGTTTCAAGTAGTTCCTACGGAAGAAAGTTGACCCTATATCTTCTGCAAGAAAATGTTAGTTTTGTGCTTACCCAATCAAGCATGGCTCCTTTCTGGTTAGCTCTAATGCCAAATTCTAGAGCTCTTTGACCAGTGATCAGTTCTAACACCAGAATTCCAAACCCGAAAACGTCTGTTTTCTCTGAGGATTGGCCTGTGGATAAATACTCGGGTGCTATATGGCCTGCAGTGCCACGAACAGCTGTTGTAACGTGTGAGGCCCCGTGATCAAGAAGCTTTGCTAGTCCAAAATCTCCCACAACTGCCTCATAGTAATCATCGAGCAATATATTTGCTGCCTTCACGTCCCGGTGAATGATCTTCGGGTCGCATTGCTCGTGCAGGTAGAGTAATGCCCTTGCTGCTCCCAAAGCTATTCTTTTCCTTGTACCCCAATCCAAGGGTGGTTTGCCTATAACACAACACACAAATTGATATGATATAGGGTAAATTACATGTACACCCCTATGTGAGAGAGACCTTAATTACATAAACACCTTGAGGTTTGAGAAATTATTATAGCTTCCTCTTTCAGAAAAAAACATATTACAATTTTACCCCGTATCAGTGAAAGCAGACTAGAATTTCACCCTCTGATTTTCGAGTTGTCAGGTACTGATAAGAGGTGTTTTAGTAATTTGTAAAACTTTAGGGGGCTCATGGTAATTAATCAATAAGTGAGATGGTATGCATGTAATTATCCTAAAATCTATAATGAAGAAAAGAGAACAAGAAAATAAAATTGTACATAACGGAGCAAAAGTTAATGGCATTTTTCAGATGGATGTTTTCGGGATAATTACATTTTGTACCCACATCTTTGGAGCAAATTCAATTTCAGTTTATAAAATATTACATTTTCAGCTCCTTGAATTTTAACTCTTATACATTGTGGTCCCTCAAGTTTGAATTTGTTACAGTTTGGTCCTCTAACTTTGAAGTCTTTACAATTTCAGCCTCTTGAACAAGTGAAACTCAGGTAGCAAGTAATGTAGAGCTGATGAGAAACTAAATCCATTTAAAAATTGAACTAATTTTGACCTAGAGCAGAGAGTCTCAAAGTCATTTAGTGCGAAAACAAGGTACTTCAAATATAATTGTCCCGATATTTTACCTTTGAGACGCGAAGCAACACTTCCATTAGACATGTAAGGATAAACCAAAAGCCTTTCACTTGAAGTGGTGCACAATCCATATAGTCTAAGGAGGTTTCTGTGCACTGCTAAACTGATCATCTCGACTTCGGTCTGGAAGTGAACCTCTCTTCCTCCAATGTTATTTCCATCTTTGATCCTTTTTATTGCTACAACCGTTCCATCGTTGAGAAAACCTTTGTAGACAATTCCAAAGCCGCCTTTTCCAATAATGTTCTTGCTGCTGAAGTTATGTGTTGCACTCTGAAGTTCTCTAAATTGGAACCTTCTTAAGTTTCCTAAGCGCACTTCTTCATGATTTTTTTCTGAAATACCGAGGAAACATATGATCAATGCTACATTATCCATGATGATTGTTATTTTCCGTTTTTTGACATTGCAGATGTTGTTTTATATTTTAGGATTATTACATGCACACCCCCTCACTTATTAGATAATTACCACCAGCCCCCTAAAGTTCCGCAAATTATCAAGAAACCCTGTCAGGTGTGACAACTCAAAAACAAAGGATGAAGTTGTAATATTATTTTACTGACAAGCAAAGTTATGGTAATTTTTCAAACTTCAAGGTGTTTTTTTGTAATTAGAGTGTTACATAGTCTATGTAATTTTGTCCAATATTTTACCATCCACGTCGAAGAATATCTGCTGGTTGTGCTTATGTAATTTATCACGTAATTACATAGACACTTCCTGCATAAGGCCCTAATTACGAAAAACACCACAAAATTTAAGAAATTATCGCAACTTCCCTGGTCACTAAGAACATATGACAATCTTATGCCAATAAAATCATATTACAATTTACCCTCTAGCGTTGTCATGATCTAACATGGATGTCTTGATAATTTGTAAAACCTCATGAGGTAAGTGGTAATTACTCAATAAACGAGGGGCGTGCATGTAATTTATTCCTATATTTTACCATTGACGTCGAAGAATATCTGCTTGTTGTGCTTATGTCTCCACCAGAGCAGAAAACCAAATCCAAGAATCAGTAGACATATACAACCAAGGCTTGAACCAAATGCTAGAGCAATTTTGCGACTATTTGACCTTCTTGATGGCTGAAGATCTTCAACACAAAATTAAATAAATAAATAAAAATAAAAATTGGAATTCGATATTGATATATGACCCGAAATTTAAAAAATCCCGGTAAGTCTAATTTCTTACTTTCTGAATTATTTATAGAGAAAGATAAAGGCATTAGTGCAGTTCCATTGCAATCTGGCTCTTTACCAGTTGCACATATCATAGAATTTCCTAAAACACTGTAAAAAGCAAAAATGTTAAGAATAAAAATGGAACTTAAAAGTTTAAAAAAATCATTAAATTTCAAGGAAAAATTACTTGAATGTTTTGGCATGAATTCTTGGAACTGGTCCACTTAAATTATTGAATGACAAATCCCTGAAAAATTATATAAAACAGCAAAAAATAATCAGAAAAATAAATCTTGCAGTAAAAAAAAATAATGGATTAATTAATTACTCCATGCAAAAATGGGATTAGAATATTACAGAAAATTGAGTTGAGTTAAATTTCCCAAAGCCAAAGGAATAGCCCCAGTAAGACTATTATTATTTAACCTCCTGTTTTCAACAAAAATAAAATAAAAAATCAAGAACTAATCATTGAATACACCAATAAATTAATTCAAAAATATTTTAATTATATTTTTACATTTTAATTAAATGCTACAAAGTAATACTTACAAGTATTGGAGGCTTTTAAGTTGAGACAAAGAAGATGGTATTTCTCCTGTAATCAAATTATCAGAAATATCAAGTTCTTGAAGTTTTGGCAATTTTCCTAATTCAGGAGGAATTGGCCCTGATATATTATTATCCTGTAAAAGCCTGCAATAAATTTAAACGTTATTGTTAAATTTAATTAACATAATTAATCTACTATTATTTAATAATTTTTCAGCTTAATTAATTGTTTAGGTACTCACACTTTTGTGAGATGAGTTAAATTTCCAATACTTCTTGATATCACCCCGGATAAGTTTTGGCTTGGGATTGCTCTGCAGGATTAACAATTAATCCAATTATTTAAAAATAAATTAAGCAGAAAAATGTGAAATATTTAAAATTTTGATATTTGCAGATAAATTAATATATATAGCTTACAGTGTAATTACTAGACTATCATGAGGAGAACAACCAACCATAGTCCATCCACATGGATCAACAGCATTTCCATCCCAATTAAGAACTCCATGAGGATCATCCAATGAGTTCTTTATATCCATCAAAGCTTGTACTGGTGAAAATTTCAAAAACAAATTTAAAAAAAAATGCAATTTTTTAAATATTATGTCCAATTTTATTTTATTTTTTCTGGTGTACGAAAGTTTGAATAGGGTCAACTCCGGTCACCTACCATGGACCAGGGCATGCCTCCGGAACCAAAAGTTGGCTCCGGTCACTTATCAATGGTTAGGGCATGTCTCTGGGACCAAAGGTCGCTTACAATGGTACTTAGGGTGACACAGCACCCATGGCATATAGAATCGAACCCACAACTTCTGACATGAAGTGGTCCGTTCCTTACCAACTGCATCAGCGTGTGTTTGGCAACTTTATTTTATTTTAGTTGAATAAGTTATATGACTAACCTTCAAAGTTGACACCATTAGGAGCAAGCATAGAAGTTGCATAAGCCCAGAAGCTGAAAAAAGCTGAAAACCACAAAACAACTTCTCCCTTTGTTATTTCCATTGAATTTGAGCTTTTTCTGATGAGAAGTTTTGTATAGTTTGAAGGGTTTAACAAAATAATCTAAATCACATGAGAATAGTACAACTCTTGAAGCTCAAGGTACCACAAGAACTGCAGGTACTGACTCACAAGCTTGTGTCAGGAGACTCAGAGAAATAAAGAGATGTTTTTGTAGTTTAAAGTGAGACGTAACATGCCTACCACTTGTCTCGTAAAGTTGAAGAAAAGAATATATATAGATATAGATATATAGAAAGCAAAATATTAGAAAATTAACTAAATTAATTAGTAATGGAGAAATTCAAAAGGTGATGGGAATAGAAGAATTCCTTCAATCATGCTCTTTATTCGGAGGTTTTTGTTATTGATTTTTTAGCTTTTCAACTATTAATTACAGAATTTTAAAATGTAAAGCAAATTTGATGCTGTTGACTATTAACCACTCAGAATTATACTAATGCAAAATATTGTTAAAGTTTCTTCCTCTTCTTCCTATTTGTTTAAGATTTTAAATGTTGCCGGGTAGGGTTGGATCGAGCCAGTATTATATATATATATATATATATATATATATATATATATATAACTCTGAAGTTCTAATTAAATAGTCTTCAAAATTGAGTCAACACTACAAGAAAATTAAATATTAATAATGAAAATGTATGTCATGGTTTGAAGTCGTGGTTTATAACAGTTTAAACTCACAGTTAATTTAGTCGTGGAAGACATTTCATATAGTCATGTTGACGTCAGCAGTCATGATAGAAAAGAATACTAACTATGTTAAGTTCTAATTAAATGTGGTGGAATAGATGTTAAGCTAACACTTTTTTATAATTGCGAAAAGTTATGATCCTTGCAATGAACAAAATATTGATATAAGTATAGGTCGTGGACAATATTTTGGTCATGCTTGCAGATACCATGGTTGAAAACCGTTGTCATCGATTTTGACCATGGCAAAAGGACTTTCATCATGGCTAATTGACATGGGGAAAAATTAAATTTCTTGTATTGCAATCAGTAATATCAATATATTCGTTACTCATTTAAGTGCCTGATATAATTATCGAATATACTTATGTTTTAAAAAAAAAAAAAAAGAATGAACTATGAATGTGTGTGTATATATATATATTTGTTTTTAATGAACTATAAATGTGTATATATTGAAACTTCAAAGGTGTTGAATTTTTTATCTTATGATGTGTATAAAAATAAGGCACACTAAATAAGAAAAATAAGAAGAAAAAGTGTTGGATTTGCTTTGGATGGGCTGTTGAAGGAGGACATGCGTACTGGGATTTGGTTTTGGGTTTTGCTATGTTTCAATTAACTTGTGTCAGCATCCAAACACTCCCTCTGTTTGTCATGTTACATTAAATAATAGTATTATTATTAAATAATTCACGCACATACATGCAAAGGATACCTGCCCACCTATATAATTCAATTATTAGAATTTATTCTGTCTATATAATTCCATTTCCTCCCGCATTATAAGATAAAATGATAAACAATTTAACAATGTCCTAATTCGTTTTTGTGTAATGTTTAAGGTCCATCCATAACAGGATAATATTATAGTACACATGGAGTATTACGTGTCTATTTCTTTCACACACTAAAATGTATTATGTGAAAATTAACCTTGGAATATTACTTATAGCCTTATTTGGTGAAAGTGATTAATCCAATTTCAAAGTGGAGCTCATTGTACATACTTATTAATTAGGGTAAGTACATAAATATTCCTTCTAATTATAAAACATATTCTAAAATTTAAAAATTTGTTATAGTTTTCTCTATCAATAAAATTATATATATCATAATTTCACCCTCAATTAATTAAAAGAAATTTACGATTTCACCATCTATTTTTTGAATTGTCAAGTAAAACTCAAGGGTTCATGGTAATTACTCAATATATAAGTGATGTGTCAGGGACGGAGGGAGGGGGGCTGGTGGGTGCCACCGCCCCCTCTCAAATTTTTAAAAATCTCACTTAAGCTTATAAAATTTGTAAAATTTGCAATTTCACCCCCCTCAAAATTTTAAAATTGTCACTTACCTATAAGGCTATAATATTTGTAATTTTGCATCCCCTCAAAATTTTAAAATTGTCACTTCTATTTATAAAGATATAACATTTGTAAATTTGCCCCCCTAAAAAATGACAAAAATAACCCCCTCTATTACTCAAAAATACTTAGTATGTCATTTGACTTTTTCAATCCATTACCAATTCTCAAATCTTCACTTTCTCCCTCCTTCATCATACATTTTTACAACTCAAACAAAGAGAATAACAGAAATTTTAGGTTTATGAATAGAGTCATTCTAGTTCCTTATTATATTTTTCCCCACAAATATAGTGTACCGTACCGCAGGACACCCCCCTAAATCCTTCATCTATCTAGCAAAAAAAAATGTATAACTATATCACAATATATAATCTCGACCCCCCTCGGCAAAATTCTTGGTTCCGCCCCTGGATGTGTGTGCATGTAATTACCCCTAAAAGTTGTTTTAGAGTTCTTCTCATATTCTGCATGAGATGTTACAATCACTCGACTTGCAATGTGCTCGTCTTGTTTCGTATTGTCGAAGACCTTCATCAGCAGACACTTTGATTGGGCCTCTCACATCGATAGTGCCTCAAAATCGACTCTGATATTATTCTGTCACATTCTATATACAAACACATAATAGAGATTCCACGACACAATAGACTCCCACTAACAATTAGTTCACATTTATTGTCATTTTGTGATTTTGGATATAGAGAAGTTCACTGTATCTATTTATGAACCATTTCACAAATTTCTCACATATGAAAAATTTGTAAACAATTCTATCTAAAATGGGTAATGTATCCTCCTCATGAAAATGAGACTTAATGGAATTATTTTTGGGAAGAATACTAATTTCATAAAAAAATAGACATAGAATTCACACTCGGGCTATTAGATTCGGTCTGACAAAATTACCCGGGAAAGGAATACTAAAGAGAGACAAGCATTATTGAGCATAAAAGGTTAGAATCTCGAGAAAAAGCTCGAGATTGGTGATGTAATGGCTCCTCGTGTGATCTTCGTTGATCGATTACAACTTTACTTGCCCACTCCACCCTACATATCCCTTTAATTATTTCACTTGTTGGCCTTGCTTTATTTGATGCCAAATACTTAATTAATCAAGTTGTTTATGCAGTCAAAAACAAAAAACTTTGAGGAGAATTATGTTGAAGATGATCACAATTATTTATATGATGGAACGCATACAAGTTACAATATGAGAATTATTGTAATTACATGAAAATTTGAAATTCCAAACTTGTTAGAAATTACTGGTAAAAATGGCACGTGAAAAGTGACTTCATTAATATTGTACCTTGGCCAAATAAGAACATGTGTGGAAAGAATAAAAGAGTCATAATATAGGGGGAATTTGGTCTGATTTCGTTGAACATAAGTGTAATTCAGTAAATAGACTAATTAATCACTTGATAATTATACATGTAATTTAGAAAATTGGATTGATCAATCACTTGATAATTGTAATTTAACCCCCTTTTGAATTAAATTAGAGTTTAGACCAAGTCAAATTTTGTTTTTTGTTTTTTTAATGAATTGATTATATGATACATTTTATGAATATTAAATAGTAATAATTTACAATTAACCAATAAGTATTGTTAGATTAGAGAAAACCCCGTAGGGAACTTGTATTACTGAGTAACATATTTATAGAGTTACAAGAGAGAGAATATAAGAAAACTCTAAACTATAAAGAAGATAAAAGATAAATAAAGTAATAAAAATACTAGTCTAACTGGGAAAGCAATAATAATACTAATCTAATTAGGAGAGCAACAATAATATCTAACACTCCCCCGCAGTCGAAACGTGAAAGTCTTGAACATTGAGACTGAACTAAAAATCGAGAAAAGATGTTATGACAGTCCGGGCATAAAGAATGCTTAGTAGAGAGATTTTGACGAATACGTTTCTCAAGGTGGAACAGTTTCGTCTGGAAATCATTAAATAAGGCGGCGATTCGACGAAGACGCTTCTCAATGTAGAGCAGTTTCGTCTGAAAACCATTAGAAAAGACGGCGACTCCAAGTCCTTATTTTTCCAAGGGTGAGTGACGACAACATAAACAAAGATAAAGAAAAAAAAAATATCCTAAACTAAACTAGATAAGGTACGCCGGACGGAGTCGGCGACTTGAGGATGGCGGAACCGAGAGATCGAAATACCATGGCTCGAAGCCATAGCTCTGATACCATATTAGATTAGAGAAAATTCCGTAGGAAACTTGTATTACTGAGTAACATATTTATAGAGTTACAAGAGAGAGAATATAAGGAAACCCTAAATTATAAAGAAGTTAAAAGATAAATAATTTAATAAGAATACTAATCTAACTAAAAAAACAATAATAATACTAATCTAATTAGGAGAACAATAATAATATCTAATAAGTATTACGATCAAAAATGTCCACACATAAGTTTCATGGCATTTGTTATCCACAACACGTGTATAGTGGACATAATCATGGCGTTGACGCTATTCAAACATTAATTCTTTGGTTGGATCAATTAGCTATCATATATATGTTGTTCTTCACAAGTTGAACTACTTGGTAATGATCAGATCCCCATATGTTCTCAATTATAAAGTACAATCTTTTATTATTAGTGTGGAATAACAATGTGGGATCCTTCTTTAATTGTGGAATTAGAACTTCTTTTAGTGATTGATTAGCTGTGTTATTATTATAATGGTTGGGCAATGATAGATAGCCGTTGAGATTATTTTAAGAGGTCTCGGAATAATATAACAGTTACGATCATTTATATATCATATATGGACGATTACAATCGTTTAGGACCAGAACTTCTAGAATTTTGTAAGGAATTTTTGAAAGTTTCATTTACTTTAAGGGTGTTTTTGAGTGGATGGGTTCCGATTTGAGGAAAGAATTTAAACTATAATTTCAAATGACGAAATTTGAAATGCACTATAATGGTTGAAAAAATAGATCAAAATGAATATCATTGAATAAAATTCATCCTAACATGAAACCATTCAAATAAATTCTATGAATTTGTATATTGATTGAAATTCATAACATTCAAATTCTTTGATCTGAACACAATATTTACAGTAATATTTGCATGATGAAAAATATTGTTCATATTATTTTAAGAGTGATTACTACTTAGTCCTATTGTTCTTCACTTTTATAGAACCATACAAAGATAGTGGTTTCTTTTCTGTCATGTCTTTAGCTCCCACTTAGATGATCCCTTTGCCCTTTCCTTTTTGTTTATGTTTTATTTGGATAGTGAAGTTTGGTGAGTTATAAAAAATTATGCATGAAATATTTTCTTTAATATTTAGTTATAATAAAATTAGTGGGAGGTGTGTGTGCCAAAATAGTCATGGTTTATATACGATTAATCTAATATCTATTTAGTTTCTCTTAGGGGTGTGCAACGAGTCGAGTCGGCTCAAAAAAAGTTCGACTCGAGCTCGAGAAAATTCGAGCTCAAGCCAAGTCTAACGAGCCAAGCTCGAGCCCAACTGTACTTGTTCGAAAGCTCGCGAGCCTGAATAAAAAAATATTTTTTATTATTTTTTTAAATATATACATATATAAAATATAATATTTTATTTATTATTTACTATATACATACGTATAATATAATATCTTATAATACTATATATGTATTTATTATTAAATGTTAAATATTTATTATGATTATATTTAATTATATATATATATATTAATACAAAAAAAATTATATATATATATATATATATATATTAATTAAAGAAAATTAAATTATTATTATTTTGAGCAAGAGCTCGGCTCGGCTCGATCCGAGCTTGAGTTCAAACAAGCTTGGGCTCAAAAATTTGGTTTGAACTCAGCTCGTGGGCACCCTAGGTTCTCTTATAATTTTATGGCATCACACAAAAATAAGTGGGCAAAATTGCAAAAGTATACATATATATAAATTTCTCCTGTTTTCTTCTACAATTTTTTGCAATGATCACAATCTCTTTCTAGAAGAGAAAGCTATCACTATATATGTGTTTAGTGACAGCAATTCTTATGAATCACTATATGTTTTATACGAGTTCAGCGACAGCAATTCTTATTTTATCATAACAATAATTTTTCAAATTTAATAATCATAAGAATTGTGTAAGAATTATCCTGATTAACAACTAGTGCACATGTGTAGTTGTGATATCCCACGTTGATTGTGGAAAGAAATGTGAAAGGATTTATAAGTTTGGTAATGGGGTTCTCTAGTAATTTGGGTTAATTATTTTTGCAAAGCGAGAACGAATGCGAATTAATTGCTAATGTAGTCCATTATGTTGGGTCTCGCTTGCGGGGGTCCACCCTATGGGTCCAAGGCATGATAGTAATAACACCACAATTATAATTACAGAACTCCCCGCACTGTAACAGTAGTTAATGTCAGCAATGATAATTATCTCAATTCTTTTATCATTAATTCATAATAGTGACAATTTATACATAATTTGTAAAATTTTACCGATCTTTATTGTGAAGAAGTAAGATTCTTGTCACATATTATGTATAATTAAAAATAACATTAATGTGTCGCTTATTATATTACTACTACGTGTGTGTATATATATATATATATATGTATGTGTATATATATATATATGTATGTGTATATATATATATACAGAAATTTGATTGGAGCCAAAAAGTGGTCAAACAAATGGGGGTGTGACAAATGAAAATAATCATGATCTAAGTGGGTGGAACCCAAATGAGTAGGAAATAATTGTTTCTTTAGACTAACATAGTGTTTGGTTTGAATGGAACCAAAATCTAACTCCTACTTTCAACATTTATTATACCAACTCATTTCATTTATATTTATAATCTCTGAACTTACATCAAATAAAAAGTTAACACATTACTGAGCATCCAAATTAAGTTGTCACTTCTCAACCCACTATGTCTCAAACCGGTACCAATTCCCTCTAAGAAAAGAAGATGCCCTAAATATAGTTATGTGGAAACACTACATCGGGTTTTGAACCACTTGTACATTTTGTTGATGTGAATAGGATATACCATCTAATATAAAATTTTAAATTAAAAAATAATTGATGTGTTTTTACATCAACAAAGTGTACAAGTGGGACTCAAAACCCAGCGTAGGCAAGTATTTTCCTAGTTTTGCATGCAATTGATGCAGATCACTCTTACCACTATTCAATTTTTATTTTTATTTTTCCCATTTTCTTAATTTTTGAAAAAAAAAAGTATTTTACATATTTTTCGGAACCGTCAAAGTTTAATTTTTTACACATAAAATCTTCAAATGTTGGAAATTTTATTTTCTCAACTCTTGAGGAGTTTAAGAGACCAGAAAATTGGAATCAATCTAAGTATAATTGTGGCTATTGGCTATATAAAAGATTTGCATTTGTTTGGAAAATTTGGCATCTAAGGAACATATTTGAAAGGGATTGTCTGCCCCTTCCAAATTGTTAAATAAATAAATTTAGAATTTATTCCTAATATATATAATATGACTTTTGAAGAGTTACCCTTTAAAGCTTAGGATTCCTTCATTCCTTAGCTATGCTTTTCATTTTATTTTTGTGTGTGTGTCCAAATATGAGTGGATAAAGAAAATGCTAGTGTCATTTCTTTGATACCCATACCAAATTATTTATATTCCTTGCCTTCTTCTTTCATAGAACTCCATTTGTATATGGTTTACCAAGAATAATAATTCGATTACGCGAAGTTTTGGTCTGAATCGAGTCTGTGCGAACTCAAATGATTTATACGAAAAGTGAATTACAATTATCACATGATTGATATCACTAATCACAAGACAAGTGTGTCTGAACAAAAATTTTCTTACGTAAAATCAAAATAGGAACTCTTTTTTTTATTACTCTAGACGAAGGGGATATTCTAATCCGAAAAACCCTAGCCGATGGTTTTTTAATCATGGACCTCATAGACCCTATAAGACTTCAAATAAGGAGAGGAGCCTCATAGACCCTATAAAACTTCAAATAAGGAGAGAGAAATCACAACTTATGACAATTTGGAATTGAACTCAGAACCTTCTCCATGAAAGTGAAAATTGATATCAAATAAGGAGAGAGAAATCACAACTTATGATAACCTAAAATTGAACTCAGAATCTCCTAGTGAAAATTGATACCACTGAGCTAATAAGTATTGAGTATTGAAATAAGAACTCTAGAGAGACATGTCCATGGCACAATTTGCAATAGGGAAAATTAAATGAATGCTTGTAAACTACTTTCAATGACATATGGGTGCAAATTAAATGAATCTATAGTAGACATACTCTGAATAAATTGGAGACAAGAGACTAACATATGGGACCAAATTAAATGAGAGGTAGACTAGAAGTATCAGAGGAAAAAATAGGGACAAAAGGCACAAACTCCCTAAATTTAATTTAAAAATTTATTTATACCAACAAGAATTAATGCACGTAAAAGTATGTATATGATAGAAATTTATTGCATAAGACGTGACTGGTAATGAGCGAAATTATGTGTCTCTACCATCACAATTCAATGACTTATGGGCTTATGAGCGAAATTGGTGAAGGATATGGGTTCGGCGATGACAGATGATTTATGCCACAAATGGAGTTGTTAAAATTGGAGAAGAGGTGGCCTCTTTGAGACTTGTTATGGCAATTTTGATCGTGTTTTTGGGTCAAGGTTTATCTCTAAACTGCAAGTCATAGTTTAGACTTTTGTCCTTTTGGTTTGGTTTCGTGATTTGTAGGTTTTTATTTTTGGTGGGTACTCTTGGTTGTTTTGGTAGTCTTTTGTTAGAAGTCTCGGTAGTTTTTACGTTGGCTTATCAAAGGAGCGTCCTTTGTATTATGTAATGTTTTTACCTTTATTTTAATGCAATTGAATTTTTCAAAAAAAAATAAATTCATATCTTCTATGAGATTGTTACAGATAGTGTAATATTTTGTTGTTACGCCTATCAACAGTGTTATGAAAACCGGACCGACTTCGACTGTCGGACCACTTAGAATCGAAACCGATCACAATACGGTCCAGTTATACCAGAAAACCGTTCAGGGCCCAAAACCAGCGATTTTGGCTGAAAACCGTTCGACCCGCCAGTTGAACCAATGAACCGTTAAAACCAGTGTTGGGTCATGCGAACCGGACGGTTCGTGGGTTGTATAAAATCTAAAAATTAACCCTTATTTTTTCTCCCCAGAAAGGAGAGAAACACAGGCTTCTTCACTGATTCACTCTTCTCCATCTTCACGAGTTCACGCTTGTGATACACTCTCTCTCTCTCCATCTTCAAAAGGAGAGAAACGCAGGCTTCTAATTTCTACTTTTCATTTCTATTTCTCTTCCTTTCCATAAATTAAGTTGATAGGAAAGAGAAAAAGGGACCATAGAATAGATAAGAAGTTTGTTTGCAGGTAGTATGTAAGTAATAATGGTGAAAGATATATATATATATATAGGTGACCTGTGACCCTGTAACTTTTCCGGTTCAATGTCCGGTCCGAGTTTCAGATAATTGCCTATCAGTATACAAATAATTGAAATATTGAGAGAAATCACACTTAATTCAACGACCATTTTATGCATATGCAACATATATCCCAATGTTGACTGGTTAATTTCTTTGTTTGCTAGCAAAATAATTGATGATATTGCAATTCCCTATTATTCTTTAATCGTATGCTATTGAATGATCAACTACTATATATTGGCCTTAGCAAAAAAGGAAAGAAAGCAACAAAATTGCACATTGGCCTCTTAAACACAAGAAGCCAAAATATAGAGATACCATATCATGTAACTACATAGTACTAAAACAGTTAATGCAAACTAGTCATATTGTTCTATTTTATTTTATTTTATTTTTTAGAGGAGCAATACCCTACATATCTAACTCGACTAATTTGGGTTGATAGTTATAATTCTGATTCATAAAGTCTCTACCTAGTTCCATAAAAGAGTGGAGAGCTACAAATTGCAATAGTCTGGATTTGAACCCAGAACCTCTCACATAAAGTGGAAGATGGATATCATTAGACCAACAGGTTTTGAGTCATATTGTTCTATTTCTATGGTGTTATATATTGTCTTTTAATTCAACTATCCAGGCCCCAATGAAAAAACTGGGAACACTTTTTATGGATTCGTTGAGAATGATTCGGATCTAATTCAATGCCTGTTAGAAGTAGAAGGCACTCTGATGGGATCTGCACGAATAGAAAAATATTGCAATCCGTTTCATAGTGATCGAGTTACATTGTTTCTTTGGCCCGAACTGAGGATTCCCTTATGTATGATGCAAAATGGATATTGTTCTATTTTTTATCAGAGATTTCTCTACGGAAAAGATGCATCGGAGTTTGAAGAAGGGGAGGGGGAGGAGCCCTTGACCTGCATCAGAGAGGTGAGGATTTATTCAATCACATTATTTAGGCTCCTCAAATACGGCGGCCTTGGGGCTTCCTATTTAATTGTATCTAAAGGCCCAATTAATTTGGATTTCCCTATTAGTCCAGGTCATTGGAGCAAGCGGAACATTTATTATGATGAAAAAGATGAGTTTCAAAAGAATGATTCGAAGTTCTTGCAGACTAGAACAATGGAGTACCAAACACGAGATTCATATTTGTCGTTCTTTGTACAATTTTACTGCAAAATTAATGCAATAAATATAGTACGTGTGATTTGGTAATAAAACGGTAAAGATTCATCGGAAGTATAAAATGTTTTTTCTTCTCAAAATGGTGGAAAAGCAAAGAATTAAGAGGTCTAAATGCAATGAATATATTATTTATGGGCGACGAAAAAAGGGTGAAAAATTATCCCATTATAATGTCTCTCATAACAAAGGTGGAAACGCAAAAAAAATAGTAGTAATGCAATTTCCATTGAACCTCATTATTGAGAGAATATCAATCTTGTACAGCTAATCATTCTCATATTGACTGTCATCCGTAGACAAGAAAATACAATTCATAGTATAAGAATAAGTCCCCCCCAATTTAAGTGAAAATTGAATCATATATTAATAATGTTATTGTATCGTGCATTGTCATGTACTCGACTACAGTAAATTATTAATAGAAGGTGGTCCAGTTGACATCTATTTTGCGGAAAATTTCTGTATAAACTGGGTCTTGGCACCTGTAGATTTTGTAGATGTGATAAATCCACATCATTTATTTTTTAATTCAAAAAACAAAATAAGTGATGATTCATCCATAAGGTGCACAAGTAGGACTCAAAACCCTGTATGTAGAAGTGTTTTCCCTATTTTGCATAATAGATAAGTCCTACTCCAAGTGATAAATTTTAGGAAATATTACCCTCACACCCCCTCAATAATGGGTAATTACACAAACCTCCTATTACTAATTAATAATTACAAACACACCCCCTAGTGTTAAAAATTTCTTACAATTACACCCCGTGTATAACAATTCTTACAATTGCATCCCCTGTAAACCTTACAAATAGACCCCTAAGTGGATATGTTTGTAATTATCAATTCGTGAGGAGAGGTTTGTGTAATTACCAGGGGTGTAGGATAATTTTCCCTAAATTTTATATACACACACATAAGCAATTCACCCTGATTTAGAGAATTCAGAGCAAACAAAGAATTATAACACAAATAAGACTAGTGAGAAATTTATTCGAAACAAGAAAATCCAATAGAAAGAAATCAAATCCAGGAATTAACAAAACATGTTAAACCCAAACGATCACCACAAACAGAAAGTAAATCACTCAAAACAAAAACAGGAAATACTAGAATGTTATGGCTAACAGCATAGCCATAATTTTATTTAAAGCAAGTAAAACAATGCTACTCCTTTTCTTCTTCTTCTTCAGACTCCTCTTCTGCAAAACATTTCAGAATGGACCTCGGAGATCCACAGAATTGAGATTCAGTCCTCACAAACTTCTGATAGATAATCGACCCACCCATTCCAAGCTCCTCAAAGCCTTTCTCATCGATAGAGTAACCTTTCACATCAAGGGCCTGGATTTCATCAAATAACACAGCGCCAAAATCAGCATGAACGGACACAGAAAACTCCGTTGGTTGAAAGCACGCCAAAACCCTCCTAATCATTAGGCCCAATTTCACAACTTTCAAATCATACCCAGCTGCTTCAAAGCTCGCGTAGCTAAAACCGTCTTCAGGCGTAACATGAATAGTAGAAATAGCAGCTGCTTCAATGGAATTCATGGAATAACCACAAGGGTCAAACTCGAAGTCGCATATATCCGATTTTGGTAGAATCTTTCTTATACCGGAGTTTTCAGTCATGAGATTAGCAGAGCTCGTTTCGTTCTTGTAGAAAACAGAAGCTTTCTCCCTATCTAAACCAGTCATACACATCTCTAGTGTGTAAACAGGGTCGAGGGCTTCAGCGGGTCCTGCACAAGCAGAATATATATGCCATTTCTGGCGTTCATCAGGACTGCCCATAATGTAAGCCTTGCTGCCGTTAGAACCAAGATTACCAAAATACCCATCAAGGACAGCGACTTCTTCAGAGAAGCTACGGTGAGGGTATGATTGAGCTCCAGGGAAAATGAAGCTTCCACGAGTGTATCTCACAGTTTGAACAGGGAGAGAAAAGCCTTCGGCTAATTTCAGTATGGGTGGGATTGATCGAAGCAATTTGGTTGTCCCACAAGTTTTGATGATAATTTTGTATGGGTAAACAAAGAGACTCGACTCAGAGAGGACATACGAGTCGACATGTTTGTTCGACAATGATGCAACTATAGTGCATTCAGCAGGTGATAGAATTTCATCTAGTTGTTCTTTGGAAAGAGATCGAAGTCCTTTTCCTTCAGGATCAGAAAAGATGCTTGGCTCAAAAAAGGAGATTTCGAGCCTTTTTTCAAAACCTTCAAACCCGATTGAAGAGACAGACAGAGCCATTTCGAGATAAGTATCCTCAGAGTAGTAAAGAGTGCAGATGAGAAGATTGTTGGAGAATGAAGAAAAGGAGTGCAGGTAAAAAATTAAAAAACTAATCTAGAAAGCAGTAATTGTCACGTCTAAGGACGTGATTAGGGAGGGCAGTAAAGGAATATCAGGATGGTTTGCGAGCGCACTGCAAAAGGAAAAACAAATTTTTGTATTAGCATTATACAGTTGTATGAAAGTAACACAACTATGAACCATGCATAATTATAATGTAAAGACTTTACGTTGGAGTATGCAGCAGATCTGAATTTCTTGATGCCACCGTTTGGTCGAACGTCTTCAATGCTGTATCCAAGGGGAGCTTCGTAGAATAAGGATTTACTACTACTAGACTGCTTTTTTCCACCTTTTGTCTCCATTAGAACATCAATTTTTGGCTGCATCATGAACAGATAGAGTTATAGGTTGCAATTGAGAATAATAAGATTGGCAGAATACAGTATCGAGAATGCATAGAAATAACAAGGATAAATATATTTGTGGATACAACAGAGATACACTTCACCAAATTCATAAAAAGTCAGGCAGACATGAAAGAAGACAAGGAAGTATATGACTATCAACGAACATCAAAACAAAATACATGTGAACAAACTAAAGTTGCTGATGTTGTCAAAAAAAGGTTTGCGGTAATTAATCAGTTCTATTATCGCCTGATGTTTCAAACAGTGAGAGCAGAACAATTGATTTTGCGGATAGTCAATTAAAAAAAATCCCTTTTACAAATGTTATAATGCTAAAAAAATTCTATTCAAGCCAAGGATCAACAAATTCAGATTCTTATACACAAACAGTATGGATTAAGAACAAAATCTTCAATCGAACATAGAAACCTAGACACCACAATTCAGATGCATGATTCACAATTTAAAACAGAAATTTATTACTAAAAGATAATAATATTTCTCTACATCAGAAAAACGGGAGCATCGAAATAGCTTCTACGCATAAACATTACACGGAACACAGATCAGATAAAATTCAATTTCTTGTGGAAAACAAACCTATATGTAAACTAAAAGATTTTATTAGCAATTGCAGAAATCTAGATCTGATATTGTGGAGAAGCTAATATATATACTAAGAACATATATGATCTATTTCCAAAATTAATAAAGAAAAAAGATTCGTTCATGAAATTCAAGAAAAAACCTAAAATCCACAGAATTTCGCAATTAAATATGCGACGAAAAATAAAACTAGAAATTGATTCATAACCAAAAACATCAACGTCTTCCAAATACCAGAACAAAACAAAACAAAACTCAACTTCTAAATCGATATATATCAACAGCATATAAATCTCAAATTCCATATATACACGATCGATTATATATAAAAAAGAACATCGTTGATCTAATATCAAAAATCACGCAATGCAAAACGAGGAAACAAGATATACTTACATAAACAAGATTTATATTTGTACGTAACCGATCCTTCAAAACCAAAATTCAACTTCCTGCAAACGTAAACAACAACAAAATCAGATATAATTCAATCACGCATATCATGTATCTATAATGTACAAGAAATACTCACAAAAAAACAATCGTTACGGCCGCTGCGGAAGAAGATTGAAACCCTAGAAATTTATACGAAAATTGTTTTTTCCGTCGCTTTCAATTTTCTTTTGAATGCCCGTGAGGGTTGGAATGAGGATTAGAGGGTGATATATATAGGTAGAGAATAGGTCATGGCCAATGATTTCCCCTCATATTACGGTATTAGCCTTTTAGTTATATATTCTATCAAAAAAAAAAAGCCTTTTAGTTATATATATATATATATACTATACTACCTCTTTTCTACGTAATTCTAGCTCGAATCGAATTCGTAGACACCCCATTCGCACTTGTTCGATTAAAATTGTGAACCGTTTATCGCAGATAATAAAATTATAGTGTAAAAAGTCTTGGGTTCAATTTCAAGTTGTCACTAGTTAGTGACATTTATCTCTTTATTTGGAGTTTTATAGTATTTGTGTGGCCTATAATTAGAAAAATTATCGTTATGAGTTTGTTAATTTAAAGTTTTAGAAAAAATAATAATATTATTTTTTTTCTAAAATATCATTATATTCTCGTTCAACTGATTACTATCCAATTTAGGTGGTAATCTAGGGGGACGGAGGATTTTTTTTCCACGTTTGGCCACAGTTAATAAATCGAAAAATGTTGTTTAGACGTGGTTTAGCCGAACTTTGGACAATATACAGGGTGAGTTAATTATATTCGTCATGTGATTGAATAACCACTTTGTAAATATTATTGGGTTCGGTCAAATCAAATTTAGGCTGTAAATTTGTCAAACAAATCATATGGCATTAGTTAAAAACATTTTGTAACCAAAAAAATGAGCCAAAAACATTTGTATCGTGATAGGCCATTTTCTTGATATATACATTAATCCTATAAAAATTGTAATACACATCGACTTAATCTCATTAGAACTATAATTTTTGAAATTTTTATACCGAGAGGAGACTTTACCACTAAATTGGTATATTGTACAATGTAAGAGACATGATTTGGAACTTTTTATTTCATTATTACTTTATCTTTTAGAAATCATCATTCAACAAGAATCATATAGATATTATTATTATTATTATCATTATTATCTGTCCTGTTATCCCCGTCCCACTCACATGATTTGGTTGGCCATCTTTGCAAAAGCTTTTTATTTTATTTTATTTTATTTATGTTAATTTTCATTTTCAGAAAAATATTTATACTCGGTTGACAATAGGCCACATATTCTATATTTAAACCTGAATTTATTCTGCTAGATGTGATTATAAAATCATGGAAATCAATCCAGTGGCTGGGAAAAAATATCATTATTATAAATTGTTTTATAATTAAGATAATAGAAATTGGGAATTTATTCACGAAATCCAGTTGTCACAACTAGAGGCTCTTATCGTTTGGAACTCAAAGACAACTTTACCTACCAAAGAATTTTAATATTCTCTTTTTTTGAAAAAAAAATATTATTGATAACCCTTTTAATATTTGATATATTATTTTTTGGGTGTTTTGAATTAATGTACAACTCGTGGCACACGTAATTAGAGTGAGATTTTCCTATTACGTAACATGAAAAAATTGTGGAATAGCCATCTTGAGTAAATGTCAATTTTGAGCGCAAAACATCGCATATGTCCATTCATACCTAAAACATTTCTGGCCGTTCAATAATATTCACTATACTATGTAATGACCTATCGTTCGTAATACAGACATAAACATGAATCTTGAAAGTAAATTTGTGCCAACAACCGTTGGTGCAGTTGGTAAGTACCGGGTTCCTTCCAGTCAGATGGTTGTGGGTTCGAGTCAACTCTGCCGATCTGAGGACAGTTGTTGGTGGGTGATATGTAATTTTCCCAACTCTAGTAATCTTTCTAAACTGGGTCTCTGCTAGAGTGCGGTTTTTCCTGACCCGGGTGAGGGACCGGCACCGATCCCACCCGAACTTTTTGTAACAAAAAAAAAATGTAAATTTGTACGATTTTATTCCAAACAGTCATTTTATGTAGCAAATCTAAATTTCTTGATGCATAAAAAAAACATGTCATAAAAAATTTATGCCAAACAGTCATTTTATGTAACGATTACATATGTCATAAAAAAGTTATTTTCCGATCTTGTATTTCAAAAATTAATTTAAAATGTTTGTGGTGTAGTAATTTCCATAATAATTGGCCTAAAAAAGTTACAATAATAGAGGACAAAGGGAAGATTTGATGGTACTTTACATATTGTAACCATAATGATAAGATGCTTAAGTATGGTGGGGGCATGGAAAATTGCCAATTTGACTCATAGACGTGTATATGAGCTGTATTTTCTTGTACATATATCATCAAAGTGAAAGGACCAAAAAGTCCTCTTCATAAATGGAAAAGTACTTTTCAACCTAACATAAGAAAAAAGATTCTTTGATATATTCCCAAATTTATTGGCTAGATAATGCTTCAAAAGTTGTGAAAATTTTGTCCATTAATTTAATTTTTTATGATTTTTTAGCAGCATTATTGGCACCTTTATTGTCTCTAGATCTTGACTTTTGATGCAAGAGAAGAGCAAAGGAAGGAGGACATGAAAGTGGGTTAGGTTTAGTAGCTAAATTGTTCTTGCCTCTTTGGAGGAAGTTTCCTAGCAATTGCAATGTAAAGGAAACTCCACCATTTAAAGGTTAGGCATGAGAGTTTGATTCTCGGGTCAGATCTCGTGTTGAGAAGCGTTTTTTAAAATTGTGTCTCCACTAAAAAAAAAAAAGTTTAATTTATTGTTCGTTTAGGATCGAAATTGCATATCACTTAACCCAGAAAAAGAGTTTCCCAATCTTTTATTTACTTATGTAATAAAATACTTAAATTACCCATTCACGTGTTGCACTTCTTTTTTTTTTATAGAAGCGATTGCAACATCATATTGTATCAATTACAAGAGAATCTATTACAAGTAAACATTATGAACAAATACAATCATAGACTAATAACTACTACAAACTAAACTACCATCTAAGTAGAGAGAAACCCACATGCATCCAGTGGGAGTCGAACTCATAACCTCTTGGTCTTATAACTTCTAAAATACCATCACGTGTTGCACTTCTAAAATTGGACTTATAACTTCATCGTTTTGCCCTCGGACCGTTTGATTGGAATGGAAAGAAGAAAAGATTGTAAACAACAAATTTTAAGTCTGCAATTTAACAAACAAGAAATGTTGTACAAAATATATTTAATTGAATCAAACGATTTAATGAGTACAAATCTCTAATTATTTATCCTCTGATTCTTCACTTCAAGAACTTTGATTTGAATATTGGAGCAGAAATCGCTTCTTTGATCTTCTCCAATGTGGATTTGAATATTTATAACGTTGATGCGAGAGCTCGATAGCTTAATCTCAGATCAAACGATGTAAATGATTTGGGAAAGTTGAAAGCTTCAAGGTTGACTCGTCGCTTTGATCTTCCTTTAACTTGATTTGAACTTCTATAACGTTTATTCGAGGATTTAGCACCTTAATCTCGAATCAAATGTTATAATTTGATGAATTTTGCTTAGAACACCTTGAAGTTTGCCTTGAACGCCTTCTTGAATTTGAAGAACTTGTAGAGAGAATTTGGGAACTTCTCTTGTCTTCTCTTGCTCAAATGCACTTGTGAATTGGTGAATTGGTCCATGAATCCTTGAATTTGAACCCCTATTTATAGTTGTAGGGGTGGAAAACTTTTCCAAAATCACCATTATTTAATTAGTATTCACTACCATATTTAAGTGGTTGATTTGATTTAATTATGGTTAAATTGCCACATGGCACCTCATAATTGGCCAATGCAAGAAGTATTTAAATATCAATTATTCAATTATCTAATTTAAGGATAAAATTTTATTAAATCCTTAAATATAAATAAATGAGTTTATTTGATATTAATTTACACGTGTCGCCATTTAATTGGCTACAAATTTTATTTGTCTACAAATGCCCCCTCGAGACTTGTCCATGAATGATTTTTGGAAGCGTGTCTTGAGTGGATAAGTCGCGACATTTTTTTTTTTTTTACAATTGGATTTCCCAAAATGTACATAAATTTTAAACTTGAGCAAGTGAACCAAAAACTTGGATATATTTGGTACATGATTGGTTCTCGGATCGCTCAATTTGAGCAAGTGAACCAAAATCCCATTTTATCTCCATACATTGTTTATATAAAAGCCCATTAGAGAAAAATGTCAAGGACCAAATTGAAAATCAAATCTTATTGTCAAATTCTTGGTACATGTGTGTGGGCTATTAAAGATGGATTGCCCATTAAAAGGGTGATCCATATGCTAATCCCAAGTTTGGTCCGAAACGAACCTTGCCAATTAATAAAGAAAATCCCAAGTTTTTTTTTTTTGTTTTGTTTTTTTTTTTACAATGCATCCCTTGATTTGAGGAGAATCTTGCTTGCTTTAGTTCAAACAAAAACTTCTTCCTTTAATTATGTAGTACTTGGAGCATATTAGTTAGCTTTAATTTCCACTTTGTATAACTTTTGAATTTATTAAGAAAAAGAATTTTCCCCATTTTCTCACCTTTTCTTATCTTATTTCTCATCTCTCCTTTCATAACACACTATAAAATTAGAGTTTGAAGAGAATTTTGCTTGCTTTAGTTAAAAAAAAAAATTAAAACTTTCCCTTTATTTAGTAGTGCTTTGCTTTAAATTTCATTTTGTATGATCTTTTGAATTTATTAAGAAAAAGAATTTTCCCCATTTCCTCACATTTTCTTATCTTATTTCTCATCTCTCCTTTCATAACACACTATAAAATTGGAGTTTGAAGAGAATTTTGCTTGCTTTAGTTTAAAAAAAATTAAAACTTTCCCTTTATTTATGTAGTGCTTTGCTTTAAATTTCACTTTGTATGATCTTTTGAATTTATTAAGAAAAAGAATTTTCCCCATTTCCTCATCTTTTCTTATCTTATTTCTCATCTTTCTTTTCATAACACACTATAAAATTGGAGTTTGAAGAGAATTTTGCTTGCTTTAGTTAAAAAAAAAATTAAAACTTTCCCTTTATTTATGTAGTGCTTTGCTTTAAATTTCACTTTGTATGATCTTTTGAATTTATTAAGAAAAAGAATTTTCCCCATTTCCTCATCTTTTCTTATCTTATTTCTCATCTTTCTTTTCATAACACACTATAAAATTGGAGTTTGAAGAGAATTTTGCTTGCTTTAGTTAAAAAAAATTAAAATTTTCCCTTTATTTATGTAGTGCTTTGCTTTAAATTTCACTTTGTATGATCTTTTGAATTTATTAAGAAAAAGAATTTTCCCCATTTCCTCATCTTTTCTTATCTTATTTCTCATCTTTCTTTTCATAACACACTATAAAATGGAGCTTTGAGTTCTAGTTAGAAACACACACAAACAACTTATGTTCTTCTCATCTTTCTTTTCATAACACACTATAAAATGGGGCTTTGAGTTCTAGTTAGAAACACACACAAACAACTTATGTTCTTCTCATCTTTCTTTTCATAACACACTATAAAATGGGGCTTTGAGTTCTAGTTAGAAACACACACAAACAACTTATGTTCTTCTCATCTTTCTTTTCATAACACACTATAAAATGGGGCTTTGAATTCTAGTTAGAAACACACACAAACAACTTATGTTCTTCTCCCTCTTCCTTTTCTTTCAACTTGGTAAGCTATGTGTATATCATATTTTGATTTCTCATTTCCTAGGATTTCACATATAACATTGCAATTTTTTTTTTTAATTTTTTAATTTTTTTTTTCGCAAAAGTGCGAACCTTTTGCACAGTTGTGCACTGCGTGCTGATTTTTTTTTTTTTTTTTGCAAACTTTCAATAATACCTTGTTTCGTTGTACATTGGCAGGTAATACAATGATTTTTTTCAAAGATACTTCGTCCCCTTCCGGAGATCAATATTTGACAATTCTTGACAACGAGAACCAACCTATGGATGAAGGTGTTCATCTATCGGTTCATATTTCTCTTGTCGGTCGAAAGGCAAAACGGTGGCCAAGTTTGACAAACTCATTGTCCATGGTGGAATGGTGTGAAGAAATTAATTTGAACAAAACAACTAAGGCATGGAGTCTGCGATCTTCTCACCACCAACCGTCGAATGAGCCACTTATTTTGCCAACACTGGGGCGTAACATCATTGACGGCAAGGCGAAGTGGATTGGAGACGACATCAAATTCCTTGGTGAATTTCACTACATCAAAGGCTACTGGGAGTGGACAGAGGACATCCTTAGCCGGTGCAAAGATAAGTTACTGTCTGCCAGGATCTACGATGCAGTGTATGCCTCGATGTATACTTATGATCGAAACACGAACATCGTGAAAGCCTTCTCCGAGGCTTGGTGTCCCACTACGAATACATTACTGACTTCCATTGGCGAGTTTTCGATATCTCTGTGGGATTTATACGCTCTCGCAGGTCTTCCCATGACTGGACTCTTCTACGACGAAGTCATCCCTAATGCTACGGAGCTCACCGGTATTGACGAAAAGGGGCACATATTTCTCCCTCGCTCATGTGAATACTTATTCCGCGCTTACCATTTACTTCTAGGAGGCTCCAAGGTGAATCAATATTCCCAAGTGTCTGTTGACCAATGGGTGAGGTTTTGGTCCAAGAAGAAGGTGAAATATAGCCAAACTCCTATTCGTAAGGAGAAGAAGTCCACTCGCCTAGCGTCTACTCACAACCCCCTTGGAGATTTAGGTGTTCACGAGAAGTGGTCGACTACGGAGGAGGCGATATTTTCCAAACTCGGCATTAGGGAAACTTTGAAGGAAGAGACTTACTTGGCGGCTCACTTGGCTTGTTGGCTCTGTACCTTTGTTCTTCCTGGGAGAGATGTTAACACTATACGGCCAAGTACTTTCAAGATGGCTGCAATTATGGCTAGTGGTCGACAAGTTAGCTTGACGATCCCTGCTTTGGCAAGCATTTACAAAGGTTTGAATGAAGTTTCGACTTCTATGAGACCAACTAAAGCGAATACTTCGTTCCCTATCCATTTCGTATATGCTTGGTTGGCTTATTACTTCAAGACTCACTACCCAGTTGGGCGTGAATTGCGTGGTCCTAAGATGGTGAAATTCTCTGGCGAAGGGGGTGCAAGATACTTTGATCCAACAGAGGCCCGACGACGCATCCATAAGGGAGAGACTGCTGCTTGGACTTGCCTAATGACCACGACGAGCAAGGATCTCATGTTTATTGATGATGGCGAATACGGGGAGTCTAAGGCGAATCTTTTCATGTCCATTCGCTCGCACTATCTGTCTTTGAGACAGGGTGAAAAGTCCATTGTTGAGCCTTATAGTCCACATAGATTTGGACGCCAATTTGGCTACTATCAGGAGGTTCCTGGTGTTATCAAGTATGATGTCCGAACAGTTACATCAGATGAGGTTCTTCGTTATTGGCGCTTGTGTACTTTTACCAAGTCCCTTTCTAAGGCGATGCTTCTTTCTATTCCCCCAAATGCTAAGAAGCTCTTTTCAAAGAATTATAAAGAATGGTGGGCAAAGACTCATGGTACATATCTTGAGGAGAACATATCGTTCTTGAATGGTTCAAAGCAAACCCCACTTAAAGACAAAAAACACATTGAAGAGATTGCATGCTTAAAGACATTACTCCTAATCCTCTACATCCTCGTCTGCCATCCCTTATTATTGAATGTAGTGTACCAGCTACTGAAGCTTTTGAGGGGAGTAAAAAGAGAAGTTCTTCATGCGGCTTGGAGGATAGTCGAAGTAGCAACGCGGACCAACACTGGAAGAGACAAAAGAAAGATCTAAATCCACTGCGACATACCGATGCCGATGTTCTGAGTAATCTATCATTATTGGATTTTTCCAAACAGGTTTTCTTCACCTTTCTTTTCTTTCTTCCATTTGAAATTCTTCCGAAACTTTCTCTAATGTAGCCTTTTTTTTTTTAATTTCAGTTACATAAAGAAATTTTAGATGTGAATGCTGCTGAGGAATCTCAAGATGAATCCGATTCACCGGATGTAGCTCCCATAGCATATAAGAAAAGTCAAGAAAAGACATCCAAACCTGCTAGTGTTGAACAGAGACCACCTTCTCCTGAGGCTTCAGTATTTGTGGGGATGAAATATGTACTTGAGCAGCAACGCATTCATGTTCAGAGCTTATGGCGTATTATTCGGGATAAGATCACAAAAGCAAAAGTTGATGACATCTCATCTTTGAAGGACGAAGTTCAAGTTGTTTATGACTCAATGAAGGTCTTCAAAGATATAGATGTTTCTCACATTGACGGACTATTGCAATCATTGTTTTATAAGGCAGCTGCCTATGATGCCGCGAGATCCTCATCTTCAGAAAGGCTATCCAAGGAGCTTCTTGATCAACAGCTCGGGGATACCAAGGACCGTCTAGGTAAAGCCAAGACTAGAGCAAGCAAAGAGGTTGATCACATCAAATCTACCAAGGAGGAATTGGCATGCGTTGAGAAAGAGCTTAAAGATTTGAAGCGTCGCAAGAAGAAATTATCTTCGTCCTTAAAGAGCCAGGAAGAACTTCTTAAAAGTGCCGAGGTTGATATTCATGGTATTGAGGATGAGATTATTGCTCTTAAGAAGACTGCCCCCTTGAGTGATGAAGCAGCGAAGATTTTGAGTACTTCGATGACGCACCTGACATCTGTCCAAGAGGAGTTGAAGAACATAGATATTTTTTCTTGAGCTTTTTTTTTTTTTTTTTTGTACAACTATATTTTAATGGATAACATCACTTTATATGGGAAACATGATTGTTTTATTTTTTATGACTGAACTCAGAGGGAATCTAAGCTGCCTACGTACCCTAATAAAAGGGATCAAGTCATAACGTAGTTCAATGATTTTTTTGATTTTTTTTTTATGTTTTTTTTTTTGATTTTTTTTTTTTTTGAAAGGTTAGGGTACAAACTCATGGATAGTAACGCTTTAAGAATTTCCCATTTATGGGGCCAACTCTTAAGCCGTCTTCGGCGACCAACTTGTACGCGCCATTGGTATAAACTTCTTTAACGACATAGGGACCGTCCCATTTTGATATGAACTTGTTGCCGGTCCGATGCGTCATAATGATGGGCCTTCTTACAGCGAGGACTAAGTCACCAACTTCAAAGGAGCGTGATCGAACTTTCTTGTTGAATGCCCTAGAAAGACGAGCTTGGTAACACTCAAGTCGTTGCTGCGCCTCTAGTCTCTTCTCATCAAGGGCCTCCAACTCTTCAAGCCGTAAACGAGCATTTTCATCTTCAGTAAGTCCTTCTTGTATGGCTATCCTCAATGAAGGGATTTGTTGCTCAAGAGGAACTACGGCTTCTACTCCATACACTAACGAGTAAGGAGTTGCTTGTGTCGGAGTCCTATAGGTGGTTCTATATGCCCATAAAGCTTCTCCAATCCTTTCATGCCAATCTCGTTTTGATTTTGTAATCACCTTTTTTAGTAAATTGCAGAGAGTTTTATTAAAGGCTTCAGCTAGGCCATTAGCAGGGGCGTTGTACATTGAAGATTTTCTCTGTTTGAAATTGAACTTTTGGCACAACTTGTCTATCAGAGCATTGGAGAATGGCTTTCCATTATCGGTGACTATATACCGAGGAACTCCATACCGATATATGATGTTGATACGGATGAAATCAGCAACATTTTCCTTTTTGACTTCTTTGAGGGGTATCGCTTCAGCCCATTTGGAGAAGTAGTCAGTTGCAGCCAAGATGTATAAGTGCCCAGCAGATGACTTTATCATAGGTCCGATGACATCTAATCCCCATGCATCAAAAGGCCATGAAGCAACAGTAGGGTGTAGTGGCTCAGGTGGTTGGTGGATGAAATTCGCGTGAAATTGACAAGCTTGACACCTCTGAGCGAAATCCATGCAGTCCTTAACCATTGTTAGCCAATAATAGCCCATTCTTTTTATGCGAAAGTGTAACTTCGGGCCAGATTGGTGTGCTCCACAAACTCCGGAATGAGCTTCTTCCATGGCTTGAATGGCTTCATCATCGTTTAAGCAACGCAAGAAGACCCCATCAAATGAGCGCCTATAAAGGGTGTCTTTGTAATAGATGAAGCGGGCTGCTCGACGTCTAACGTCGATTCTCTAGCGTGAATCATCAGGTAATTTTTCGTATTTCAAGTAATCCACCAGTGGTTGCCGCCAATCTTCCTTTCCTATTTCAAATACTTCGACAATGTGATTTTCTTCTTCATCGCCATCTTCATCTTCAAAGATTGGTGGGATGACCCAACTTTTACATATTGGAACTCGTGCTTCTTTTTCAGGCATGGCGAGTGTAGAAGCCAGTTTTGCTAATGCATCAGCCTGTTTATTGTCTTTCCTCGGCACATGCTCAATCGTCACATCCCCAAGCCATCCAACAAGTCGTCTCGCATAGTTGAAGTATGGAAGTAGGTCAGGCTTTTTCACTTCATATGATCCCTCTAATTGATTTATCACTAATTTGGAGTCTCCAAATACTCTGAGGTGTAATTGTTTTATATCGACAGCCATTTCTAACCCAAGGATCAGAGCTTGATATTCAGCAACGTTATTTGAGCAGTTTTCAGTCAGAGTGAAGGAGTATGGTAACACTTCTCCATCAGACGTAATAAACACTACTCCAGCGCCAGCTCCTTCTCTATGAGAAGCTCCATCAAAATACATCTTCCAAGGGGGAGCAACTTCAACCAGTAGAACATCTTCGTCGGGTAGATCATCAGATAACTCCCATTCGGCGGGATAGGATGATCTGCCAAAAAGTCAGCTAGAACTTGCCCCTTCACAGCCTTTTGGGGAACATAGACAATCTCAAATTGTTGCAATTGAAGGTACCACCTCGCAAGTCTATCGGAGAGCACTGGTTTCGACATCACATACTTTAATGGGTTTGCCTTTGAAACAAGGCGAACAATATGCGCTTGGAAGTAATGTTTTAATTTTTGGATAGCGAAGATAAGAGCCAAGCAAATCTTTTCAATTGGCGAGTACTTCATCTCGTTTGGCATCATCATCCTACTCAAGTAGTACAAAGCGCTTTCTTTCCCATGATCATTCTCCTGTGCGAGTAATGCCCCCACAGAACGTTCTTGAGCAGCAATGTAAAGGATTAATGGGCGTCTTGGGACTGGTGCAACCAGCACGGGTGACTTCATCAAATATGTTTTTATGCTTTTGAAAGCATTTCTGCAAGATTCATCCCATTCAAATGGAACACCTTTCTTCATGAGGCGACTAAATGGTTGACATCGACCGGCCAAATTTGAGATAAACCTTCGAAGATATGCTAGCTTCCCCTGCAGGCTTTTGAGCTCATGGATATTTCTGGGTTCAGGCATTTTCGCGATTGCATCAATTTTTGCTTGTTCAATTTCTATGCCCTGATGCCGAACAATGAATCCAAGAAACTTTCCCGATGTTACGCCGAATGCGCATTTTAGGGGATTCATCTTCAGTTGATATCTTCGTAAGCGTTCAAAAACCCTTTTTAGGTCTACGAGATGATCTACTCGCCTTTTAGACTTCACAACCAAGTCATCGACATAGCACTCTACATTTTTATGAAGCATGTCGTCAAAGATCTTTTGCATGGCCCTTTGATAGGTTGCTCCTGCATTCTTTAGTCCGAATGGCATTACTTTATAGCAATATATACCTTTTGGGGTACGAAATGCCGTTAATTCTTCATCCTTTGGTGCCATGCGTATTTGATTATATCCGACGACCCGTCCATGAAAGATAGAGCTTCGTGGCCGGTAGTAGCATCAATCATGAGTTCAGCGATAGGCAACGGAAAGTCATCTTTGGGACATGCTCCGTTAAGGTCCCTAAAGTCAACGCACACTCGGATTTGTCCATTCTTCTTTCTCACTGGAACGATGCTTGAAATCCATGTAGGGTATTTGACTTCACGGATGAATCCAACTTCAATGAGTTTGTTTACTTCCGTTTCAATTAAAGGGACCAACTCGGGTCGAAATCGACGTTGGGCTTGCTTGATAGGACGAGCCCCTTTTCTAATTGATAGATGATGGACTGCTACCTTTGGATCTAGGCCGGGCATTTCTTTGTACGACCATGCGAATACATCTTTGAACTCATGTAACAACTCAATGTAGGCTTTTTCTTCGTCGACAGTTAGTAAAGCACTTATGTAAATTGGCCTAATATTGTTGGCATCACCGAGGTTAATCTCTTTCAATTTGTCGACCGTGGCTTTGACACCTTCTTCAAGTTCAGGTGGTGCCGTCTCTGCGTCTCTTCTTCTTCAAAAATATCTTCCTCTCTTGAAGTGATGTGATATGATGACGCCACACTCTCTTTATCGTCCTCATCATAGTACTGGACTTGAGTAAAGACTATAGTTTGCCATTTAGCTTTCAAGACTTTACCGCATGATATAGTCAAATCAGCGCATCCCATGCGAGACGGTATCAGGCTACGAAGGTTCGTAGTGGCACGTGATTTGTTGACTTTGATAGCGTACTTCGCCCTTTTCAAGACACCCCACCTTCGTCTATCGTTTCTCTTATTGCCATTTTTCATTGGAGGACCAAGTCTTTCAAAGACAGATATGCGTCGCGTCTTATTTCCACTTTCGTCAAAGATATACTCTGTTGAGGATAATGCTTCTTCACTCACATAGTTGCTACTAGCTCTTCTTATTGCGATGCGAATTGGATTTTGGGGGACAAACCCAAGACCGATTCGAGGGCTCTGAATAGCGTGCCCACTTTCTCTAAGCATTATCTGAGTAGCATTGAGTCCATGAACTTGTTCACCAGAGACTTCTGGAGGGAGTTTTCCCAAAATAGAGCCTTCTTTTGGGTTGTACCCTACTTTGGTAAGGAGTTTGTAAGCCTTTGGATCGAAGAACTTGTCGGTACGGATTCCTCCATGTTCTTCTTTGGCACCTTCAATTGGGCGGACAAATCCTTTAAGAGGCGGATGAGATGGCTTGTTCATATCAAGTCTCGTCATAGGTAGTATCAATTCTTCTAATGACTCATCTTTGACGAGAGGCAATTCAACTTTTGAGTGATTTTCACCGTTGGAATGTAGAGTATCATTCGCCTCACCCCTTGTAGTTTGTTGATTTTCTTCTCTTGCTTGGCTTCTATCAAGTGACGCTTCTGCCTTTGTGGTCTTTGGTCCTTCAAGGTAGTATTTAGCATCGGCGTAATGCGACTCAGCTTCAGTGAAAGGTTTATCATCGGCCAACACCTTTTTTACTATTCCCTCTTGGCAATATTTGAAGCACTGGTGCCAAGTTGAAGGGACCACACCATTCTCATGCAACCAAGGTCGTCCTAGAAGCATGTTGTAAGAGGTTCTAGCATCTATAACATGGAACAATGCGTTTGACGACATCTCTCCCATCATTAGCTTCATCCTTATGATACCGACAGCTCTTTGCCCCCCTTGGTTGAAGCCTTGGATCATCAGACGACTACTAGAAAGTTCGTCAACAGAAATCCCCAATTTTCTCAACGTATGCAAAGGTAAATGTTGACCGCAGACCCTCCATCAACCAAAATTCTATTTACCCTTTGCTCATGAGTGTAGCAAGTGACAAATAATGGCCTATTATGAGGGTTGGATCCAAATAACAGATCTTCATCCGTAAAAGCAATTGTTGACAAACAGTGATCAACAGAAGACCTTACCTCAGACAAACTATCTTCTTTTGGAGAGTTTCTTGTTCATGTGTTGCATTACATGAGCGATAGTTAGCATCGTTAAGCTCTTCGCAGGCACTCCATTTGGCGTCTTTATCTATCATAACCTTAGATGACCCAAACGTGACAGATACGACGTTGGCAGTTACGTTATCTTCTTCAAGAGATATCTTTCCTTGACGAGCCAGCTGCATCACTTTATCTTTGAATATGAAACAGTCGTGAATTGGGTGCCCCACTAGGCGATGATACTTGCAATATTTAGGATCATCTATACGCCCGGCTTCTTCTGGTCGTTTCATCGTAGGCAGATCAATGAGATTTGCATTAAGCAAGTCATCAAATATTCCAGACATCGGAGTCAAGGAACGGGTATTGCTTTGCTTGCATTTCTTTCAGAGTTGATCTTCTTTGCACTTTATCTTGCGAAGTATCTCTCTTTTCCGTCGTTCTCATCATTTGCCTTGGCTCGCAACTTGATGGGTTTGCATTCACTGCCATAGACTCTTTGTTTGGGGCTTTGGAAAATGATTTACCCCCCTTTCTTGAATTCTTGTTTTCTCTACGACCTTCTGAGGATCTTGATGGGTGGTCCCCAAGTCCACTTGATGACATACTCATTCCATATCATGTTCTCGAGTAAGCTATTTCTTCAAATGTCTTAGGTTGAATTCTGGAAGGATGTACCGAAGACCCCATGCATCCCTGAGCCATTTCTATGGCTGATGCTTCAGATACGCATCTTGCAATGAGGCTTTAATCCTCCAACGATTTGATATAATCAATAACTGCCTCTCTTCTTTCCACTGGCAGAGGTTAGTGAGCTCC